>CM038465.1:38836538-39322083 GCA_021464415.1 Lonicera japonica | reverse complement strand
CTTTACATTAAAATTTACTATTTTAAATCCATGAACGAACAAAACCAAAATAAATGCATTAAAAGTAAATTATAGGCCCAATAATTAGAACAAAAGCAAATTCATTTGGTTGAACAGTGTTGAGTTCAAGCCAGGCTTTCTAAATTGTGTCCAGACTTAATTTTTATTGTTTCCAAAATTTAATTTCAAAGGAGTTTCCGCTCAAACGATAACAAGTAGAGCTCAAGTAAATTGGTGCTTTTTAGAATAGTACATACAATATATAATGCGAGCGTTGCTTCATATATCTCACTCGTAGTTTCAAGTATTGAAAAAATTAGTGAGTATATATTTTTTTGTATACAGTTGGGAATATACGTATTAATAATGTGCGGATTAGGGCGTTAGCCACATGTAAAATCTAAAACATAATAATGTGCGCTGAATTTATAAATTAAAATACTTCATTAGCAATTTTTTTATTCTTTTACGGTAATTGTCACACTACTACATTTAATAAATGCACACATTTATGCGGAAACAAATAAAACATTTATAATGACAAAAACAAACAAATAAATAAAAAGGGCAACCCCAAGAGTTTCATTTGATCCTCTTCATTATTCGGTCACTAAACAAATTTACTAGATTGGTGTTCATTTCTAGTCAAGGGTGTTCCTTTCTAACGTGGTGGTGGAGTATTGCACTCCATACCACCTTGATTTGGAGTTCTGGTGCACCTATTTCCAGGTGGGGGTATGGGTCTCTTCTGCAAAGATTGCATCACCAGATTTTTTTTCTTCATTTCTGAACGGAGGATTCTAGTAGCTCCATTGGGTTCAACGCTTAACAAAAGAAACTAATGATATAATAATGACTAAAACAATGTTTAGAGATCTCATAATTAATGAAAAATTAAGCAAATAATGGTGGTGGTGGTGGTTCAAGTATTTGGTAATTGAGACAAATGGACAAAGGGTGTGGGAATTAAATTAATGTGAGAGGATATGAATGAAATTGTGATGATGATGAAATTAGTGTTGTGTAGAGGGGATATTTATATGCAACAAGTTATACAAATAAATGTAATTAGGAATTTTAATTTTTTTTTGAATTATTTGACCTGCTTAATTGAAGGGCTTATTGTTTTGACTTTTGGTGGGGTTAACTTGAAAGTCAAGGCCATCTTGTTTTTTCTTTAGTTTATTTACCATCTCCATAACGTTATTGACTCTTTTTTTTTTCTTACTGAAAATTTTCTCTCCTATGGAACTTAATTTTCTTTCTTAACCGAACATTTTTTTCCACTGAAACTTCTAAGAAAAAAAGAAAAAGAAAAAACAAATATACAACTGAATTAATCTCCATTCTGTTATTCATGTCCTTTTTTGAGAGTAATATTTTGGACATGCGAAAATATTGCTTAGTTCTAACTGTTGGCACGTATTTTGTAGACAAGAATGTGGGTGTTTGTACATATGATAGATTGATTTGCTGAATTTAGTAATAATTCTAAGTAGATATAAATATCTGACATAAAAATTGACATAAGAAATGTGACCATTATTTATTGGTTTAAATAAATATGTCGCATTCTATTTTAACCGGTGAGTGATTGACATATTGATATGTCCGTTTTTTATGTTCAAATAAAATCACTTTTTAATTTAGTGCTTGTTGAAATTTTCTATTCATTTCCAAAGAATTGAATTTCATTCTTCCTTACCGTCTGTTGCCCATGAAACCTTATTAATGAAACTCGACCGACCCAAAAACTACTCTTAACATTGGAACGATTTTTTTTGAAATTTTTTTTTGACACAAGGTGTTCTCACGCTGCATTAGATACGGGACTAATCCATAATCACAGTGCGTGGGAACTTACATTAAATATGGGAGTAATACATGTAGTGCTTCCAAAATAAACATTAAAATGACTCAGATGTATAATCAATTGCTTATTAGTATTACAGATAAAGCGTTGAAAAATTACACAAGTTCCATGATCAAGAACCAAATTTTAACTAAAAGAATTAAATCTTTGAACATGCAACGTATAGAAAATGGCACAGAAAAGAAAATGGCCTTGTGTTTCACGTTAAACCTTACTATATTCAATAGTCAAAATAGCTAAATACTTCCCAAAAAAAAAAGAAAACTAAAACCGATTATGACTTGGTTGCAGATATATAAATATATATATATTTATTTATATGTAAATACCCTCTGTTGCTTTTTGGTTTACATGTTTATAAAGTTATGTGTTATAAATTACATAAATGTCTGTTATTAATAGACATCCAGCTCCAAGGACTTATGGAAGGTATTTTTTAAACGGACCAATATGTGTGGATTGGTCCAAAAAGTAGCAAGTGCATTTCTTTCTTCTTCTTCTTCAGAAATTTCTCTCAAAGCAAAAGGCAATTCCATAAACACCGATACACCTTTTGGTCCTTTTTACACCGGAACTATATCAAATATTTTAATAAATCTTGGTTTTATTTCTTAATACCCAAATCACTTTCAAACAATGGTTTATAACCCAAACCATGGGTTAAGATTTCATCCAGTTTCTCTCTCTCTCTCTCTCTCTCCCCCCCCCCCCATCTCTGTCTTAAAACCCAAATCACACTCAATCATGGCTTGAAAGTTTGAAAAGAAGAAATATCATATGTTAAGGCTCCTCTCCCTCTCTCTCTAGGTCTTGAAATTTGATGCGGTAAGTGGCTTGATTTGCATTTGAGTTTGCTGGATTGAGTGTGATGACGGTTCAATTTGGGTTTGATTAGGTTATTCAATTTAGTTAATTAGATATGTGTGGTTCGGGGGTGAGAAATTCATTGAGTTTGGATAGAGAGACTGAAATTTTGCAAAGGGAGAGGAATCGAGGGAGAAACAAAGAGAGGAATGAAGAGAGAGAAACAACATTTTCGTAAGTTGAGAAAGAAGATGAAAGATAGAGGAAAGAAGAGAGAGAAACACGAGCATTTTTTTGGAGAGAGAGGAATGCACTTACCACTTTTTGGACCAATTTTCACAGATTGGTTCGTGTAAGAAATGCACCGTATTAATATGTGCATATAGTCCAAAATGTATAAGCAAATTTTATAATGCAGCACTCACATTATTTTTATATTCGGCTATAAAAAGAAGCAAAAAGCTCGAGCTTAGCTTGCGAACATTTGACTAAAAATTTATTCTGAATTTGAGTCACATTTGAAATGGGGGGATTTTGTAGTAAAACACTAAGCCTCAATTAAAAGCTCGTCATTGCCCATCTTGAGAGCTACAAGTCATATTTAAACAAGTTTATGAACTTGAAATGTTTATGTATGTATTGAGCCAGCTTGAACCGCGGTTTGCGCGCTCCACCTGTTTATGGCTCTAATTACATGTGTGATGTCATATAATTTCTTTTAATAATGTATATAAATTAAAAGATATTTTTAATGTGCAGTTCAAGAAGCGGTGAAGTCAGGATTCAAATAGGGGGTTGGTTAAAGTTAGCATTATAATACATATTTTTTGTGACGCAATTAAAACAATAACAAAATTAAATTAATAATAGGGAAAATATTTTAACACAAACACAATACTAGAAGTCTTTCAAACAATCGAACAAAAATGTTAATTACGATTACATATTACAATACGAGATTTCATTTTTTGAAATTATTGCAAAAAATCTTCATTCTTAATCTTCTTGAAAATGGCTTCTTTAATGTACATCACCAAACAATCATTCATAAATTTATCTCCCTTTTGATTATGTAGTGCATTATTAATAATCTTCATTGCCGAAAATGCTGTCTCAATACATGCTGCTACGATTCGTACCAGTAAAGCCAAATTCATCAAAAAATACACTAATAGATAACCAATATGTTCACCAATCTTAACCATTTTTTGAGCAACCTCACCAATTACCATCAAATTAGAAAAGTTGTCATTAGAAAAGATATACACTCTAAGAACATCAAACATTCGTGTAATGGGTGGAGGATGTTTTCACATTAGTATTTTTTTGGCTTTATTGCTTGGTTATTAGTATTTATGGTTTTTGTTTATAAATATTTACAGAATTCCTAAATTACTAAGATACCCTTTCTTATTCAAATTATGTACAATTCACGCCTATTTTATCCATTATGAGAAGGAAACCATCATTGAGAACAAGAAAGCATTGCAAATTGCAGAGATACGAATGTACGACGAAAATAATAGAAGGGAAAATTAACAAAGGAAACTATTCGAGATAAGAGAAATCAGAGTTGTTAATAATTTACCTTCTTAAAGTTTACCGCTTTTGCACTTTCATCCATGAAGTTTATTTTGCATAATGTTCATCCTTGAAGTTTGTTTTTATTTTCACTTTAGTCCGAAACTCCACACGCTATTAAGTTTTTGGACATAAAAGAACCCGTGCTTTGCACCTGGACACTGTAGCGAGATAAAATGGATAAGCTACTATGATACTCCCATATATGTTTATCTTAAGACCAAATTAGGCTAAAATCAAAGTGTGGAGTTGAAAACAACTGAGAGAAAAAAATGAACAAATTAAAGAATTTTTGTTCCATTGAAGGATCTAATTAGGGAAAAAGGAGTTGATAATTGAAGCATTATAGTGTCTTGACCATTTTACCTTATTACAATGCCCACATGCAACACACATAGTATTTTTCATTCAAAAACATAATGACGAGCGGAGTTTCGAACTAAAGTGAAAATGGGAGCAAACTTTAAGGATGGGTATTATGCAAAGTAAACTTCATGGACAAAAGTGCAAAAATGGATAAACTTTAATGGGGCAAAATTTTAATAACACGAGAAATACTTGGCTCGATAGATGTCGCATTTTCTAGATAAGTATCAATGTTTGGATTGAATCATCATATTTTTCAAACTTGTAAGATGTGGATATTATTCAACTAAGTTGAATTGTACATATTACCATTGCTTTTGGGCTTCTTCATGATGATCTATTTATGTTTTGGAGTTTTATGGTATTTTTAGTTGCGAGTTATGTAAGAATTGTACAAATATTGCTTATGTATGCTCTCGTTTGTTTTGCAAAAAAACTACAAAAATAGAAGTGTAAAATTTTAAGCAGCTATTTCCTCTTTATATATATATATATATAATATATTTGTTGTTTCCTTGTTTATATTTTGATAACTTGAATAAGTAACCATTAATTAGCATATTGTTGAACTAAATTGAGTTGAATTATTATTACTTTTGTTTTCTTCGTGATAATCTATTTAGATTTTAGAGTATTATCATATTTTTAGTTGTGATTTGTACAAAATTCTACAAATATTGCTTCATTTGGGTTTTATTTATATATTTAAATGATTGAATCCAATAGTGTTTCGGTCTTCATATTATTGAAACTTAATGCAGTGTTGCTTTTGTCTTTTTATATATGGTATTTTTTCATTGCTTTTGTGGGAAAAACTACAAAATTACTTATACATTTTTTCTTTTTGAAGTTTGGAATTTGAAGTACACATTTCCTATTTATATACGTATTTTTTTTTGTTTCTATGTATAGCTGCTGATAAATGGACAATTGTTGAACTAAATTGGGTTGTATTACAATTGCTTAACTTTGTTTTCTTCATATTGCTGATCTAAATTTAATTCATCTTTGAAGTTGAAGAGGAAATTCTTACCGCGCGATTAGATATTCAAAGATGGAAATGTGGTTTCAATTTATTGCGGATTGATGGCTTTCCATGTTGACATACCATTTTGTGTATGTTGGCGGATGGAAATGTTTGTTGGTGTGTAAATCTTGTTTAACATATTTAATCAATCATAACATTATTTTGGGTAGAAAATGGCTTATATTTGTAATGATTATGATTTTGAGGATGACATAATGGCCTATAAATAAAAATAGTGACAATAACAAAGATTATAGAGGTGGTTTAACCATATTAAGAGTCTTACTCCACCCTTGTTGAACGAGCTCTAGACTCTTGAGGGACCTTTTTATATAAGAACAACGTTACAAGTGTTGGTAATACAATCACTTAACTATTCAAATAAACTCTTCGACAAGCAACTTTTTATGGGACAATGAGCGCACGATTGAATATTACTCACAAGTGAAGTTATTATACATTCTTGAGTTATGATCTCTCTGATTTCTTGTACGTTCTTTTCTGTAGAAGAAGTAAATGCCTGTTGATTATATGGAGTTTTGAGTATGGTCTCCTCTCTTAAATCTAGGATTTACTTGACCTAGACTTATATGCCATAACTGTCTAAACCATGCTTTGCATTTGAATATATATGACCTCTTCTGAGGTGCATTAAATTCGGTGGTTGGGGGGGTATTAATTGTTGTTGTGATGGAACAATGACTGATTGTACTTGCTGTAAGAACGAAGTACAATCTAGTCCACCTCCTCCCTTTGCTGCTCTATATCAACCCTCTAGGAGACTTGTTAGCCCTCTCTAATTTATGTAGTAGGATTTATATCATCCCGCACAACCCACAATTGCAAATGATGGCATGCGTGATCAACCAAATCTCAAGGATCTAAACCCTATAATGAGATTCGCACCGTCACAATAGGCTACACCAAAAACATCATTTTATGACTATTAATTTCACGAGAGTTGTGATTGCCGTTGTTAGTCATAACGTACATTTGTGAATTGATAGTCACAAAACTAAAATAGATATATTAGTTAAATTTGTAACTGCTATTGACTGTGATAATATTTTTTTTTAACTTTGTCAGTGATTTATCACTTTTAAGGAAAGTGATAAGTTTTAATGTTATTATTGTCAGCAGCAAAAGATGTACCCAATTCATGTCCCAGAATTATGACTACTTAAAGCAGTGATAAGTTTAAGCTAAACTTTTCGCATAAATTCATTTCCCATAAACCCTAGATAACTCTTTTATCACTCTTGTATTAGACTCTTATATCTCTTAGCTCTTTAGTTCAAAAATGGCACCACTCTTGTATCACTAATTTGAAAACAAATCTCTCACTCCCTTTTTTCTTTGATTACTTCGTTCTTGTATCACCTCATTCTTTTGTATCACTTTTAGATTTCTCAGTTCTTTAGTCCGAATAGATCTCTCACTCCATTCTCTCTGCTTACCTCTTATATCACCTCTCTCTTGTTTTCCTCTCAGCATTTTGTATCAATATTCTTTCTTAGGAAGCAGAGTCAGATTCGTACGACACTGATTTGTGCATTTTTATTAAACATTTTCCCCACCTATCAATCTATTATTCTCTCAAAATAAAGGTACTAATTTGATTTTCAATCTCCCTAATAAAACATCTAGGTTTAGATCTTTGATCTTTTAATACTTCATAGCATGTACTTTGTAGATCAATAATCCTTGACATTGGATATGAATTGATTAATTCATGATAGTTCATTTTTCCTAGTTGAAGATGCTATATAATGATATTTACAGTACTTTTTTTTCGATCTGTTTGGTTTATGAGATTTTGGTTATGTGGTTCATATTAGTATTTCTATTTTTATGTGATATTATGTATTTTTATTTTTGATGCATATCAATGGTTTAGATCAATATTTTTTATTTTTATTTCTGAATGATATTTACATTTATAGTTTTTTTTATAATAATTTCATTGTTTGTCAGTGTTAAAATAGTGACAAACAACTGTCACAATATTTTTTCCCAAACTTATGACTGTTGATAATAATCATAAGTTTTAAAAACTACTACAGCTCATTCACTAACTTATGATTATAACCAATAGTCTCATGTTTAGAAAATTACTACTGTCATAAAAAAATGTTACATTTTTAATTATGATGGTCCAAAATAGTGACAAACAACCTTTACGACTATATTTGGTAGTCACAAATCACTGAATCTAGTATAGTGCATGTTCGGGTAAATTAACCATTTGACCCAACCGACCAATATAATAAATTGACATAATACAAATATAATATCACATAACTACAACACATGAGGCTGGGTTGGGACTTGGAGGACCAAGTTCGAGCTTATGCATATAGTGTACAATGAGCGTTCAAGTTTTCAAAACCGTACCTTAACAATTTGTGCTTAAGTTTTTTCTAAACAAATTTTTAAATTGGATTTTTTTATTAATATCTTAAAACTCAAAATATCAAGTCAGTTTTTAGGTAGATTTTTTATTATAAGGTCCACAATTGAAACACAGTATAGGTTCGAGTTGAGTTAGTAGCGCCATAGGAAATGGTATATCTAGTCCTATAAAACATAAAGTCTGCCTAACTTTTAACCTTTAAAAGTCTATTGATCTAAAGGTGCACATGAAATCTAATGGTATATAAACAATCATAGCATTTAAATGTGGTTTCCGCTCTTATTGAAACATCAATTCAATAGCATCTCCACTCACACATAAAATATACACTCAAATCTCTACTCTTTTATACACTTTCTCACTCATCAACCTTCTAAAAAAATTTAAAGTATCTTAACTTTTAATTAAAAAAATCTAATTTTAATTTTTTTTACAAATCAATGTCTATCGAGCTAGAGGAAGGATATCTGCGTTGATCCAATCTCGGATGTATTGTAGTGTGATATTCTTTATACACTTTTGAATTAAAAGCTCATATGAAAAACATTTTGGGCAACCACTAAGGCAATTGGTATACGTTTTTGCATTTAGGCCTCGTTTGATTCAGGTATTAGGATCAGTGGGATTAATAATACCAATATTAATAGTACTGGACTATTAATCCTGTTATTAATTTAATACCAATACCCTGTTTGATTCATGCAGTATTAATACTGGGATATCTTATGCTGATGTTAATACCATGTTTGGTTTTGTAACTCGTATACATGATTAAATTTTGGATTAACAAAATAAAAAGTAGTTTAAAAAAAATTTAAAAAATAATTTAAAAAAATAATTTTTTTAAAAAAAATTAAAATAATAATAATATAATAGTAGTAGTAGTAGTAGTGGCATTTTTGAAAAATTTATAGTAGTAATGGCATTTTTGAAAATATATGATTTCTTTTTCTTAATCCTGGATAAATAATACCACCTCCCCCTGGTATTAAATTATAGCACAAAGAGTGGTATTAAGTTAGTACCAGTATTAGTAATCCCAGCACATTTGTGTGAATCAAATAAGGTATTATAAAAAAAGTGGTATTAATAATCCCATCCCAATTTTTAATACCCGAATCAAACGATAAGACTAAGGCAATTGGGTATACGTTTTTGCATTTAATATCGTAAGATAAGTATTAGTTATGAAATAAACTTCCTCTGCTTTAATTAAATTATAATTTTCACCCTCATTATTTGTCTTGGTATTTTACAAGGTACACTTATTTTTAATTATCATTTTTTTTTAAACTTTTTGTCTTGTACGGGCAATACTTAGTTTATATATATAAAAAAGACTATTTCCTTTCAAACATTATTTAATTTTCTTTCAACGAGTGGTTTATATTGGTTGAACGATAATGGTGCAAAGGAGATATCAGCCATTAGATATGCATTTTCCTTGTATAATGTTACAAGAACACAATCAATGTTAATTCAACCATAATGGGTAGGAACAAATCCAGGAATTTGATTTGGGCGAATTATAATACTAAAATAGATCTCTAATTAAGGGTGGATAAAATTAATTAGTATTAGGGGCAATTAGTTTTACCTCCCTGTAATCATACTTAATTGGACTTAAGGACACGATAGATCTATATATTAGTAACACGTCCTTCTTGCCCTAAATAATTATAGCGCCATAATTAGGACATTTCTTATAGACTAAATAACCCCTGCGGCATAAATAAGGAAACTATAAGTAAATATTCTTCCTATAATTGTGTAATTTTTCAGTTAACATACTATAATTATATTTTTTTATTTAATATTCGTAATTTTTGATCCACACTATATAAGTAAATTTTGATGCATACTTATATAGATACTTATACGTAATTTGAAAATATGTAATCATCAAATAAGATTTATAAAATATCAAATAGTATACTATAATTTTTTTAAAAAAAGTTTGTATAAAATTTAATTTTTGATCAATCTTTAAGTGTAGTGTGTAATATCTGTATTATACAATTTGTTGCATGTAATATATATGATATATACAATATTGATATTGGATTAAAACATATCTAAATACATAATAATTTAAATTTTAAAAAAATTCATATATACATAATACTATGTTAATAAAAGATTATTATCACTTATATTGAAAACGTTAACCTGTTTGAACGCGTCAAAACAGATATTGTAATATATATGATATATACAATATTGATATTGGCTCATACATATAATTTAAATTTTAAAAAAATTCATATATGTATTGATTAAAACTTGCTGCTCATGTAATAACAGTTAATAAATATATATATACATTAATAATCATAATAAGCACTTAATATACATAATACTATGGTTAATAAAAGATTATTATCACTTATATTGGAAAACGTATCATACCTGTTTGAAACGCGTCAAAACAGATACAAAATTACTATTTTGTATAACAGATACAAAACATTCGAATTTTATATCGAACTGTAACATTATAAATTATATGAAAAATTATTAGCAGGTACAACTTAAATTATATGTATAGTTAAAAAATAATTATTATTTGATATAGTTAAAAATAATATGTGGCAATGATAATATTTGACAACTGGAGCGTGATTGATTAATCAATAATTTCTAACATAGTTTCTTTCCAAAATTTTTGTATATTTAATTGATATATCCAAAATTGAATAAAAATTAAAAAACATAAAAACAAACTTTGATTTCTCAATCAAAGATTGTTTCCATAAAATACCTCATGGGAAAAATTGTCTTCTCATGTAACACATAAATCTATGAGTTAATGACGTAAACCCTATTTTAAGAAACTATTTGAAAAGAGGGATGTGATACTAATAATACAAAAGGGGCTGTCCTAACCCCTAATATGTTTCAAAAGGAGGGATGAAATCCTAGTTTCCTATTAGTATTACGGCATGGAGAAGGGGAATGGAATTGGGATTCACAAAGTTCAGACAACGGTATGCTGGAAATAATACAAATCTTTTTTCTAAGTCAGTTGTACCTCTAATTTAATTAATTGAAAATGCAAATCTCTTTTCAAACTCAATTGTTCCCGAATATATGTTACTTAAAAGACTTTAAAATTCTGCTAAAAAAACACTTTGAAAATGCCTTTCTAACTCAGTTGTATCCCGAATGTAACTAAAAAAATAAAACACTTAAATGCACACAAGATGGATCCGTTTTAAAATAGGTAATCCAAGTTATTATTTGGGTTCAAATGAATCCATATATATACCAAGGATTTTATCATTACATCACTAATATAGGACACCTGTAGGTCAATACTATATATATCTAACATCGAGTCTTGTAGGAATCCGCAAATGTGACTCTCGAGTCTCAACCCTTAGTTGAGGGCCTGGAACATTGGAACAGATTCTGTTATTCAATTTTCTTTGATGAGGTGATGGATTATATATGGTGTCCCTATATTCTATTCTAAATGCAAAAAAGTTCGTTCTGAGTCGTCAGTACGTTTTACAAGAAAACGGACAAAAGATTTGTAAAAGAGGTAAAGGCTATGGATGAACCCTTTCCTTTCACAATGGTCTACGAAACTGGGGTTCTATAGAGTTCGAAAACTATATTACGGTTATAGAATGGTATTAAGCACACATTCTTCCCTTTCGGTCTCTAGTTGTCTTATATGTTTATTTTGTGTTGAAGAACTTTGGATGCTTTTACTTATAGTCTATCTCTGTTTATAAAAGTCTGATACCTTTGGGAAAAACTGGAAAAGGGGAGTAAAAACTTTGTATTCCGTAATCCGATATTTGGGATGTTTGTAAAAAAAATGACAAAGTTTAATTGTTTAAAATTGTAAGACTAATTCAATGTCAAAATATCGCGTTTCTTCAATTTAGAAAAAGGTTGAATTCCATCAGAATTGATTTGATATGGAACTTGAACACTTGGAGGAGAGTGTATTGGATATATTACAGCCTATGTAATAGACATAATCTATTTAGGTTTAATTCCTAGGTAAGTTTTTATTCATCCGATTTTGTGAAAAGTTTTCGTCCAATGATAAGATACTTACTTCTTCTGATTTTGTAAATGATCAGGACATATTTTGTTTGAAAACAATAGACTATCGACAACTTAATAATATGCTTGTTCAATTAGAAAGTGGACAAACTGTGAAATAAAACAAGTACACAGATATATAATTAAATAATTCCTAGATTTTGACTCTTGAATATAACACTTTGAGTGTTGAGACATGGATTCGTGACTTTCTTCAGAAATAAGACGAATATGTGATCTGGACTTTAAATTTCTTAATATATCAGAAAAATTGTAAAGAGAATAGAGAGATTTTTGGCTCATTTCCAAATGATGCCCTTGAAAACCGTTGGATTGTAGGCATATTTATAGTGTTGGGAATGTTTGTCACGCAACATATCACAATAGTGGGGAGATTGTCGCGCAACATATAGGCATATGTCATGCGACAAACGGCTGAAGTGATGCTCCTCACAGACTGATTTGTTAGGGATGGATGGTATGTGTTTAGGGAACTTGTCATGCGATAAAGCCTGGTTTGTTGTGTGACAAATGGCTTTGTCGTGCGACAAACCCGAATACAAGATAGTCTGTTGTGTGGCAAACCCTCCCAAAACAATTTCAATTGTGTGAGTAGGTTTTAGGCTTGAAAAGGTGACTTTCGAGGACTTTTAGGGTTCTTGTGGGGGTCAATAATTGAGGTATCTACAAGTTTATTTCATGCAACATAATTTTATAACAAAATTTAGGTCAATTTACTTTTATAACAAAAGGATTTTCCGAACTTGTAGTGCACATGCTTTCATTAACTTGGCCTATTTTCATTTTAAATTGAAAAGGTTATGAGGCAATTAATAGAAATAATATTTAACAATAAGTTTTCTTGTTCAAGTTTTGGTTCATTTTTGTAATTTTATATTAGTAGATTCGCACTAATAGACTTTTATAGTTTGTGTCAAGACATTGAATCTTAAGTTAAGATAGTCGAACTTTACATGTAAAATTTACTATTTTGAGATCCATGAGCAAATAAAAAACTTGAATTGAATGGGCATTAATAGTAAATTATTGGCCCAATATATAATTAGAACTATAGACAAATTCATTTGAGTTGAACGATACTGAGTTCAAGCCAAGCTCTCTAAAAGGTGTCCAAACTTAATCTATGTATTTCACAAATGAATTTCGAAGGAGTTTCCACTCAAATGATAACAAGTAGGGGTGTAAATGGATCTGATACATACTGGATACTAAACTAGCCATTATTTGTATCCCTTTTTAAATTTGCTATCCAAATTCTTATCCGTATCCCTTCGGATAGTATATTAAACTATTCTTATCCTTAATCCCATCAAATATTTCGAATTTGGATAATATTCTTATATATTTTTCTATATATAGCTCAATTTTAAAAATATATTTGAGTACATAAACTTTCAATTAAAATGACACATTATACAAGGTGTAACTCAAGAAGTATAACGAAACATTGCAAAAAGTTTTTAAATAATTACTAACATTTTATATCAAACTTTTAACTCAAATAATGAATTTCTTTTATTTCTTTTGTATGATCCAATAAGATTTACATTAAAATTATAAGATAACCACACAGATGAAGATGACAAATCAATGTTGAAAATCATTATGATTTCTGGAAATGGGGTAAAAGGTCTTGTGTAACAATATTTTTCACAAAATATTAGGCGAAAAATATTTTTTGAAAATAAGGGCCTAATTTTTATTATTTTTCTAAAATAAGGGCCTAATTTTTATTATTTTTCTAAAATAAGGGCCTATTTATTAATTTTGTTTTAAAATGAGGGCTTTAACCAAAATTGCATTTTGAGCAAAACTTTGCTTTGTACAAAATTGTGTTTTGTGCAAACTTAACTTTGAAATCCAAATCATTTAATGCAAATTTGTTTTGCTTGAGGTTTTTATATTTTTTAACAAATATATTCTTATGCTTCACTCATAAAACTCTAAAACAACGTCAAATAAACACAAATACATAATAATGTTTTAGAAAACAACGAGTATAAACTTAACTTTGTAAAATAAATATTATCATATGTATTTTATTAACAAATGAACTTTAAATATGCAATTTGTTGAAATTATTCTAAAGTATTATCAATTAAAACACTTATTTATAATGATATGCTAAAAAAACATGTAGTGCAAAACTTAATTATGTACGACTCCATAAAAAAAATACAATTTAAAAATTTATTGCAAAGTTAACTTTGTTAGAGTGATATACTAAAAGCCATTATTTTATTATTATTGGTTTTGATATATAGACTCGGTTTTGCTATTTTAATGAGAATCTTTATGGGCAATTGTTGCATTATATTATTTATTTAAATATTATGCATGTGTGTGTCTTTTATTCCATATAGTAGATGATTTGGTGTGTAGAGTATAGCTTACACACAGAGGATCATATCATCGGTTCTTATGGAATATAAGTTCATTGGTTCATAGTCTTAAATGGAATTGGACAACCATCAATAGGATTGTAGTACAAGTTTTAGTAGTTTATCTTGACTACAGAAAATGGTACAGTTTTAACTCGACGTGCTAGTACACTTTGTGTGTATTGAACATGACCAATTTGGGTTAATTGTTTTTATACTGACTATATAAAACAATTTAAAATCCCATGATTATTATGATTACTTATGCTCTTAATCTTGAAATAATTAATAGACATATATATGTAGTGTTTGTTGTTTTGACTCATTAAAAGTGAGATTCATTTATGGATCAATAATCTTCGTGAATTGGATGGCGACACTATATGTATGATGAATATTAATTATTGACGAAATCTACGTCCCGGTATAGGGATTGATGATAACCCCTTGAGAAGCTTATAAGTTTTGATCATGTCAAACCCTGCAGGTGGATTATGTTAATCCGACATGTCAAATAAGTTAAGTGGTACGCTCAAGGATTAAGAAGTCATTTAAATATAATTGTCAGTAATTTAATTTTAAATGACGGTTATCTGAAATCTTAACGTGGGGAGAATAATAAGTATTTAATAACAAGGAGCTTGAAATATAATTTTGAGATAAGGACGGGAGTGCAATTATAATTCTTTAGTGGTGTGAATTATAATTTATGGAATGAATCAATTCTTAGTCGAATTAGGATTCCGGTTTTCCATAGTAAGCCCAAACACTTATTTCTCCTGAGGGTCCCTATCGTAGTCTTACATATATGCCAGCCTTGCCTCTTCTCTCGACACAATAATTCTCACGAATTTAGGGTTTGTGCCGTAGAGAGTAGAGAATGAGATCTTAGTGATATCACAGCCCATACTCGGTATAGGATTGCACGGCTAAAGGAATACGATAGAAGATCTTGAGGTTCTATCGAGCCCGTGTTCTCGATTCGTCTCCACCAACCCCTGATCGTGCTGAGACGAGATCAAACCAGAGAGATCTCGAAGGTAAAATCCGATTCCGCACTAGGGTTTTACATAAAAAATTTGTTCGGCCTATACGCAATATCAAACGATTCTGGAACTAAGTTTCCATCAAACTTTGCGCTCCTTTTCGAGTTTGGTCAAATATAGGCCCTTGATTTATAAAAATATTATTCGTTGGTTTTTTTGTAGATAAGCTCTTTAAAATAAACCCTGTTTTTCAATATCCCATTACAATTTTAAATTTGTTATGGTCTCCAACCAAATCATGCTAACAAATCACATATGTTGTAAACAACATTTCTCCTTTTTTTTGTTGTTGTGGTAAATTGGTCTAGCTTGTGCACACTAAATTAATTTTTGACTGATTTTTTTATTGAAATGGGGAGAGAAATATATAATATATACTAAATTATCGCGAATACAAATATCCGCTAAATCGGATATCCGCAAATATGGATAATCAACCTCGGATAAATATTCACAAAAAACATATTCGAATTCAGATAGGATTCATATTTTCGAATATCCATTTACACCGCTAATAACAAGTAAAGGTCAAGTAAAGTGGTTCTATTAACAATAGCACATACAATACATAATGCGAGCGCCGCTTCATATATCTCACTCGTAGTTTCAAGTATTGAAAACATTAGCGAGTATATAATTTTTGTATATACGTTTGGGAATATATGTATTAATAATGGATGGACTAGGGCGTTAGCCACATGTAAATTCAGAAACATAATAACATGCACTAAATTTATAAATTAAAATACCTCATCAATAATTAATTTTTTATTCTTTTACAGTAATTGTCACAGTATTACATTTAATAAAGGCACACTTTTTTTGTGGAAATAAATAAAACATTAATAATGACAAAAAGAAATAAACAAATAAAAAGGCACCCCGAAGAGTTTCATTTGACCCTCTTCTAATTTATTAAGTCACTAAACAAATTTATTAAATTGGTGTTCATTTTTGGTTACGGGTGTTCATTTCTAATGTGGTGGAGGACTATTGCATGGTTTACCACCCGATATTGGAGTTCCACTGCACCCATTTCCAGGTGGGGGCATGGGACTCTTTTGCAAAGATTGCATCACCAGATTTTTTGTCTTCATTTCTGAACGGAGGATTCTAGTTGCTCCATTGGGTTCAATGCTTAACAAAAGAACTAATGATATAATAATGACTAAAACAATGTTTAGAGATCTCATAATTAATGATGATCTTGATTAATGTAGTGGTGGTGATGGTGGTGGTGGTTCGAGTATTTGGTAATTGAGACAAATGGAGTAAGGGTGGAAATTAAATTAATGTGAGAGGATATGAATGAAAGTGTGATGATGATGGAATTAGGGTTGTGTAGAGGGGATATTTATATGCACCAAGTTATAAAAATAAATGTAATAAAGAATTTTAATTTTTTTTTAATTTTTGAAGTATTTGACCTGCTTAATTGAAGGGCTTTTTTTTTCTGACTTTTGGTGGGCTTAACTTGAAACTCAAGGAGTCATCTTCTTTTTTCTTTAATTTATTTACCATCTCCATAACGTTATTGATTATTTTTTTATAGAAATTTTGATCTCCTATGGAACTTAATTTTGTTTGCCAACTGAACAATTTGTTTCACCTAAACTTTTAAGAAAAGACAAATAAACTTGGACATGCGGAAAGATTGCTTAGTTTAAACTGTAGCCACGTATTTTGCAGACAAGAATGTGGGTGCATATGATAGATTGATTTTCTGAATTTAGTAATAATTTGAAGTAGACATAAATATTTGACATAAAAATTGACATATGAAATGTGACCATTATATATTGGTTTAAATAACTATGTCACATTCTAACCGGTGAGTAATTGACACATTAATATGTTGGTTTTTTTTTATTTTAAATTTTTATATCCATATAAAATCACTCTTTAATTTAGTGTATATTGAAATTTTCTATTCATTCCGTAGAATTGAATTCAATTCTTCCTCACCGTCTCTCGCCCAGGAAACCTTATCAATCAAACTCGACCGACCCTCAAAATACTTGACATTGAAACCAGCTTTTTTATTTTATTTTTTAATTTACACAAGGTGTACTCACACTGCACTAGACATGGGACTAATCCATACTCACAGTACGGGGGACCCTGCCATTGGCCCAATGGTGTTTGAACTTGGGGGGAATCGAACATGGGATCTAATGGTGGATAAGCTACTACACCAGGCCTATAGGTTAGAAACTTTGTTAAACAAGATATGAAATTTGTAAGGAGAAAACATTAAATGTCTGTATTTATCCATTAACTAATATTGCTCCTAATTTAGTCACTTGTGTTCGTCAAGTGTGAGGGTATGAATTATATCTTACGGACATATTATTTACATATATAAAAGATTAACATTTTGATCACTCTCTGTTTAGAATGAATTTTGAATAAGATAGTTATAATATGTACCAATATTTTAATTAAAACATAATGATTGCATTAGAAAAATCAATGTTATAGATCAAATATCCCCTAAGAATTAATTTGCCAAGGTATTTATGAAAAGACACACTTACTAAATCTATTTTGAAATCTCCATGTGTGTGCTTAGTACAAATAGAGCCTTGTAAATTTTATTTTTTTGTTTGAAGGAGGAGTGGTGGGACGAGGAGCATATAAGAACAAAAAGATAAATAGATTTTATATTATTTTTCTAAAAAGGAACTGTTTCCTTTGCTACAAATAAGTGAATAACTAAGAAACTCTTTCCGCTCCGGCTGAGACTCGAATCCAAGATCTCTTGAATCCAGTTGGCTGCCTTTACCCCTAGATTAATGCACTCACTCAATATGTATATGTATATGTTGAGAGATCGACCGATAGGGTATATGGATGTAGGCCGTAGCTCTTGACAATGAATTACATAAATTTAAATTTGTATGAACATGAAGATAACAACCATTTAAGACAATTAAAATGTGTGAATTTATGGTTTGTTTTATTTGTTGTATTTTACTAGAATGCTTGTACGTGCAAGTTTGTCTAATAAACTATATATTTGTGTTTTGTAAATAAAGTTTTAATACATGTAGTGCATCTAAAATACACGTTAAAATGACTCAAAGGTATATTCAATTGCTTATTAGTATTGCGGATAAAGTGTTAGAAAATTACACAAGTTCCATGATCAAGAAGAAAATTTCAATTAAAAATAATTCAATCTTCCAACATCTAACTTAAAGAAAATGGCACAGAAAAGAATTCAAGTTAAACCCTACTAATCAAGAGTCAAAATAGCCCTTCAAGCAGGTCAGATACTTCAAAATAAAAATAAAAATAAATTAAAACAGTAGATGACTTGGTTGCTTAGTTAGTTGCTCGATAACTAAGATTATCATTATGTGATCTCTAAGTATTGTATGTTTGTTTTATCTATTATTATATCACTAGTTCTTTTGTTAAGTGTTGAACTAAATGGAGCTACTAAAAGTTTTCGTACGAGATAAAATCTAGTAGTGCAGTCTCTACTAAAGGGTTCCTGCGCCCCATTTCGAAATCGGTCCACAGGAACTCCAAAACAGGGTGGTAAGCCGTGCAGCAACAGTGATACCACTATCCTGATGGGCTTTGTTTGTCATGTTATTGTCGCTAAACTAACTCTTGCTTAACTCTCCACCCATGTCTCCATTTGATTTAACTTAATTAAGTTAGCGAAAACCTTCACTAAAAATAAACACTAATTTAATTAATTTGTTTATTTACTGAAAAAATTAGAAGATGATCAGATTAACGTAACTCTTTTGGATGAGGTATTTTAATTTCAATGAGCGTGTCTTCATTAAGACTTGTCAATGCCCATTTTGAGAGCTACAAGTTGTATTTGAACAAATTTATGAACTCGAAATGTTTACGTATGTATTAAGCTAGTTTGAACTGCTATTTGGCCTGACTCCACACATTAAAAATAACAAGTGGTACATTACGTAGGTTGTAAAGTTTTAGTTAATAATTAATATCTATTAAAAATAACAAGTGGTGCGTAGCATAGGTTTAACTTTTCCAATCAAAGGTTGACTAATTGGAAATCGTTTAAATTAATCCATAAATCCCATAATTCTTGGGATTGTATAGACATAAGCTCGATGATTGCATAACATATATATAGAACATGATTTAAGTCCCTAAAATTTATTCCTTCTCTCTGTTAGCGCACGCAAGTGAGTGAGTGAGAGAGAGAGAGAAAGAGAAGAATTATAATATTTGATTATTGAATTGTGAACAATGAGAGCCCTTTATATAGGGTTGAGAGAGATACAAAATAAGGAAAGTTAATAAATGGGAATTACACAATTTATGGAAATACACAATATATGGTAATACGCAATATATGCTAACATCCCTTAGCAAACTTATGGTGGTAAATGAGAAACCATCTTAAGTTTGGAAATAAGATTGTGAAACGGTCAGCTAGTGAATTTTGGTGAATAAATCTGTAGGCTGATCGCCAGAAGTAACAGACAGGAGGCAAACAGTATTATGAGCAACATGCTAACGAACAAAATGGCAATCAATCTCAATGTGCTTTGTCCGTTCATGAAAAACATCATTGTGAGCAATCTAAATAGCACTTTGATTATCACAGCCAAGGATTGTTGGAAGATGTTGAGGAACTCCCATGTTTGAAAGTAGCCAACGGAGCCAGAAGAGTTCCTGAGTAGTGTCAGCGAGAGCACGATATTGTACTTCTGTACTAAATCGAGAGACCAATGACTGTTTCTTGCTACACTAGGATATGAGAGTCTCCCAAGAATATACAATACCATGTGGTTGAGAGATTAAACCATTACTCCATCCTCTATTTTGAATCAAACATAGCTATCAGATCTACACCTTTTGAATTAAACCTAGCCATCCTTTTTTTGTATCTACAGCCTGGCTGATCTTATTGACACCACCTATACCACAGAAACCCACTGCTGAAATAATTGAAATCACAACCCAACTCACAAAAACCCACCGCTTGGAACGCACAGAACCCACAACACAATTGAAATTAGAACTCCCTACCTGAAACCCACAGAACCCAACCAAAACAATCAAACACACAACCCATACATCCAATCATAAACACAAAAACAACCAAATCATATATCATTCTGATTGTCTCTTCACGACGATCAACACCCCATTCAAAATAACCCCAAAAGAGAACTCATGTGCTTTCACTCGCCGCGAGTGTACTCCCGTCCAAACCTCGTCACAACCCTCGCACCACACCCTCTCCAGCCACATCATCATCCACGTTAGCCTTAACGACATGTTTCACTGCCACGTCATGTCCATGTCATCACACCCTTGACTCCCTTGACTGCCACGTCGGTGCTGACTTGTCCATGTCATCGTTGACTACCATGTAAGCTGCCACATCATTAATCCAAGTCATCTCCATGTCATAGTTGACCTGTCCACATCAGCGTTGAAGCCACATAAGCCTTAGGCCAAATTTTGTTGTTAATTCCAATTTGATCCCATACTTTTTTCCAATTTTATATTTCGACCCCATACTTTTTTCCTTATTTCCAGTTTGACCCCAGACCTTTCTAATATTTTAATATTAACCCTAGAACTTTCCAATTAATCCCAAATTAACCCTTAATCTTCCAAGTTACCTCCAAACTTAGCCCTTATAATTCCATATGAACCCCAAACCTTCCACCAATTCCAAAATTCTAAACATGGATCAATTCGAAGTCACACGTCCTATTTCCATCATCCTTAATGGCCCAAACTACATTTATTGGGCTCAAGCCATAACTAGTTATCTCCAAGTTCGTCGAGTCTGGCGTAATTTGACAGGATAAATAATTATCATGGTTTAAAAGAAAGATGAATCTTACGAAGAATTTGTAGAGAAACATGACGACTGGATAGCGAAAAATGGTGATATTATTATTTGGTACTGAAATACCTCGATCCCCACCATCAGTCAACAATTTGGGTGTTTTTTCACTGGAAAGGAAGTCTGGGACTTTCTAAAAACTAGATACACCACCAAGGACCTTGCTCACCAGTATTAACATCTGACTGCTCTATACGCCAAACATTAACACCCTGGACAAACTATTAATGAATTTCTATCTGAGATGCAAGTCTTATGGGATCAGTTAGCCTCTTCAGAACCTATCTGGGCATGTCCCACTGACGCTACCAAATTTGTTAGTTACAGGGACCAACAACAAGTGATGACACTTCTTATGGCTCTTAATGATCGTTTTGAGCATGTTCGGGCTTCTCCACTACATTACCATCGTCTGCCAACTCTCGATGATGCTATTACCTCACTTTATTTTGAAGAAACATGTCTTGGTCCAAATACTAAGCATTATAATGAGGTGCTTGCCACATTCATTCCAGCTCTGAAAAGCCATTGAACAATAAATTTGAGAAGTTATTAAACGAGTGCACATATTACCATGAGACTACTCATACACTGATCTATCGTCCCAAATAGATTTGTAAGTTCTATTACAAGTGTGATCCAAAACAATATGGTTTTGATTGTTACAAGAATCTTGCCAAACAATCTAATACCAAACTTGTCACTGCTTCTGCCACCACCCCATACCAATCGCCTAGTTCGACTTCATTTATCAGTAATAATGACCTTGCGAAAATGTGAAAACAAGTTTTATCTAACCCATGTAATGCAATATCTGTCACCTTAGGTAATTCTTGTTTGTATTTTGAGTATGGCTGCTATAACCACATGACCTCTGATTTCACAATATTTCTCTCTAAAAAATTCTACCCCATATTCGTCCCCCATTAAAACTACTAATAGGTCCCAAATACAAGTAACTCACATCGGACCAGTATCCCCATCCAATTTATCTCTTCCATCTACTTTTCACATACCTAAGTTGACTATAAATCATATATCAATTGGTCAGTTATGTGATCTAGGCCTAAATTTTATCTTTTCTTTTTCTGGTTGTCATATACAAGATCCACAAACAAGGCAGGTTATTGGGATAGGCTGTAAGGTTGGTTGCACGTTCGAACTTGTTCACTTTCACGCACCACCATATCTCACCATCTCCAATCTCTCTGCTGCTATTGCCTTCTCCACCTCATCTCTGGAATTTTGGCATTCTTAGTTTGGCCATTTGTCTATTGTTAGACTTACGTCTCTTATATCTATTGGAAAATTAGGAACAATTAATTTTGAAAGAATTTCTTGTTTGCCTTGTCAACTTAGAAAACAACCTGCATTATCTTTTAATAAAAGTGATTTTATTTCATCTACACCTTTTGATCTTTATACATTCTGACATTTGGATACTATTTCCTCATAACACCATGGGGGTATCCAAATACTTTGTTATTTTCGTAGATGATTACACTCGACTTACCTAGATATATCTCATGAAAACCCGTTCTGAGCTACCAAAAATTTATTATAACTTTGCTCAAATGATAAAAACTCAATTTTCTTGCCCAATTAAAACATTTTGTGTCTATAAAACCATGGAATATAAAGAAACCAATTTTCTCAAGTTTTTGCACCAGTAAGGAACAATTTCTCAATACTCATGTCCTGGTATATCTCAACAAAATGGCCGTGTTGAACACAAACATCGTCATATTCTAGACACTATTCGAACGCTTCTCATTTCTAGTGGATGTCCCGAACGTTTTTTTTTGGGGGTGGAGCAGCTCTTACTTTTGTCTACACCATTAATCGTCATCCTATTCCTGCCTTCCAAAATCAATACCCCTTTGAAAGGCTATACGGTAATTCATCCAACTATAATCTTTTGAAAGTTTTTAGATGTGTTTGCTTTGTCTTAGTCCAACCCCATGAACATTCGAAAATCGAACCTCGTTCTCATCTCTATTGTTTCTTCTAGTATGGGATAGAACATAAAGGTTACAAGTGTTGGGGTCCAATTTGAAAATGGCTTCGTGTGTCTCGTCATGTCATATTTTGGGAACACAAAATGTTCTCATCAATTTTTAAATTCCAGATCACTACCGATACCTCTGATACCATGTTAACGAGAGAGATAGAGAGAGAGAGGTAATGAGAGAAGCATTATAATATTTGATGATTGAATTGTGTACAATGAGAGCCCTTTATATAGGGTTGAAAGAGATACAAAATAAGGAAAGCTAATAAATGGGAATTACACAATTTATGGAAATACACAATATATGGTAATACATAATATATGCTAACACTCTCCCCTTAAGTCTTACATTGTTTTTGATCGAGAGTGAAAAGATATTGGAAGAACCCTAATCCGTTGTACTTTACCTACTTCAAATTCATCACGACATCATTGGCTGGATGTATAATCTTGATCAATTTAATTTATGCATTTGATCTATGTGCTTGTGCTATTAGAATTATTATAGCATGCTAGATCAGAGGCAATCCAAGAGAAGTTACGGCCCTAGGAAATAAAAATAAAATGGACTCCTTAAAAGTATTTATCAAATTTTTGTTTTACTCATATGCAATATATAAATATGAAAAAAAAAAGTTTGAACAAACTAATATTTGTATATATAAAAATATCAAAAAAACTTTTTTTATTTATTTAAATTACTACAAAAATGGGGCCCTTTGCTACATTGGGACCCTAGGCGATTGCCTAACTTTCCTTATGGTAGGGCCACCTCTGTGCTAGATCGCATATATTGGTTAATTGGTATTATTAAAACTTCATTCTTAACTAAGTCGTCAATAATGAATGTGGAACATCTTCTAAACTTTAGATATTGTTAGTTTTCGATTTTGTGGTACAGTGAGGAATGGTGGGTCCAGCAAGGAACAAAGGGGGAAGAGTGTGAAGAAAGCACTGTGGGCAATTATAGGCATGTGAGAGATTGAAGGTCCTTTAATTTTTGTGTTTTGATGTTAATTTTCATATGTAAATCATAAAGCTAATCATATATTTTGTTCTGGTTTATAAAATGCTCTTTTTGTGTTTGGGTTGGTTTTTGTCTGTTAAAATCTAATGTGGAAAAAAGTACTAAAAAAGGAATAGTCAATTGGTGTAATCTAATGGATTTTATATATAAATATAGCTGCAAAAATAATCGTGTTAATTGCGGGTCAATTTCGAGTTAACGGTTTAACCCAAAGCACGACCTGTTTAGTTTACGAGTTAAGCAAATTACAAACCATACCTTGTTGGATCCTTAATCCAGCATTGGGCTTATATGTGAAATAATTACGTGTTGTAGACTGTCATATGGTTAAGCCCACTTTAAAAGTGATCAAATAAGGTTTAAATTGTTTGGGCTTAAATGTATCTAATAGGGTGTGGGCCTTTAATGTGTAGATACTAAAGGATAATTTTTATTTTTATGATAGGTTAAAGTAGAAATAATAAATAAATATGTTTTACCATCTATATATATATATTGTGGTTATGGTCCGCAAATCGCACGTACGTATTATATCCCTGTTGAGCTCCCATTATCATAGAGAACGTGGAGAAAACTTAAAGGATTCTCTAAAGAAATACGTGTATATTTAGAAGGCCAACCATTCAGCTACAAATCACACGCTATGAATTCAGGTACGCTTTCGCTTATTAATCTATTGATTCTTGGTGATACGACATGAACGATCCTAGGGTTTATAATTATTTTGGATCTAACAAGATCTAACAAGTGGTATCAGAGCAGTCTTGATGTTGAATAATCGAAAATCGAATATATTTTCAATACATGATTATTTTGGTCCTTTTCGAATCTGATAAATATTGGTTTTAATATTATTAGATTTGAGAACTATATATTCGTTTATGCGGTTTATTAATAGAAAAAAAACCGGGTTTTGTGATTTCTAGATTTGCCAATTTTTAAAGTATATGTTGACTTTTAGTTGATCTATGTATATCTATAATCAGGATGTATGTATACCTATATATAACGATATATATATATGAAGAATGTATATATATAAAGCATATATATATGGATTTAGTATGCTGTATGCATAAAGGTCCAAATTATATGTATGGTTAAGTTTTTTATTGTAATTTTTTTTAATGAACCTACGGAATGTTTATACATATATATGAGGATTTAAAGAAAGTTTTTTTTTTCATGTATATGATGAGCTTGCAATTCATTATGACACACATATGTATACAAGGTATGTTTATATATATAGGTGAGTGTGATATGTTTTATATATATGGGATCTGCCGAATGATTTTATATAAGGATTTGTTATATATATATATATTTATGCTATCAATCTGTCCAAGTAAAAATATATTTGTAAGGTTGTTATATATATAGATTCGGTCAAATC
The DNA here is from genome assembly GCA_021464415.1 of Lonicera japonica. Classification (NCBI taxonomy): domain Eukaryota; kingdom Viridiplantae; phylum Streptophyta; class Magnoliopsida; order Dipsacales; family Caprifoliaceae; genus Lonicera; species Lonicera japonica. The sequence continues at coordinate 39,296,218 of CM038465.1, read as the reverse complement.
GATTATGTACTTATATATATTGATTTAAATAAATTAAAGTTCAGTTCTTTTGTTGATCGTAAGGTTATATATATGTATTGTTGGTTTTAATTATGGTTGGTGCCGAATTATATAAGGATATTAATATATATATATATATGGAAAATTTCCTATGCGGATTGGTTCGTACGGAATGGGACCTTTAGCGACAGTTTTTCATCGCTAAAAACATATTCCCAATGTATTCGCGGCAAAAAAATGTTGCTAAAGCTCCCGATCTGTATGGGAAATGCATCTTATATATGTATGAAGATATATGTATATGTAAGGATTTAAGGTTTTAAGGATACAAAGCTCTGACATTTGATTATATATATTGGTTGTTGTAAATAAAGTTTTTCAGTTATATATATATATACATTCTGCTATCTTTGCTTATATATGAATATACATTTATTTATTTTTTGATAGTTATTCGTATCGGGGCCCCACCCCCACTAATCCCATGAGACCCTGGTTGCTTATCCAGGAGACGCCCCCAGTGGCCTTAGAAAGGTTCCACGCAGTGGGGAATCGAACATGTATATATAAATATACATTAGGAGTGCATAAGGATATTTATATATTTGAGAACCCTAATTTTTTCCTTTAGGATAGGCATGTGAGTACCAATATATATATACATTTTGCCATCTTTGCATATATATGAATATACATTAGGAGCGCATAAGGATATTTATATATTTAAGAACCCTAATTTTTCCCATTAGGATAGGCATGCGTATACCAATATTTATATATATTAGCTTTTACCTGTACGAACAAGGCAATAAATTTTAAGGTACTTCGTATACCGGAATGAGTTTTATGTGTTATATCGGAAAGCGTGGATATATAATTTTTAGGGCCTAAGTTTTGGGTTATATGATTCAATATATGAATATGGGTTTATAACCCAATAAGCTTTGACCTAGCCAGTTTAAATTCAAATATTGGTATCATTAGGCATATATATATTTTTACATAAATTAATCGAAACGATATATATGTCTCAAAAGTGACATCTCTCGTGGAAATTAATTTGTTTTAAAATATAAACGGCTGTGTGCTTGTAACTTATGTGAATTTTGACCGGCCCAAAAGAAGGTTGGCATTTAACATAATTACATGTACACGTATGGTGATCAACACGTGATGATTAATTGGTTTTTCATGTGAACAATAGATCAGCCCAAAGGAAGATTTATTGTTCGACATGATCTTATTTTTAGTGTTTGATTACTATAACAAAATATCACTTGTAAGTTAGTATTTTTGTCCAAAGATAAAATACTAATAGAGCACCTAATATCTTGACATGGGAATTACCTTTGTTTGAATTTATTATATTTGTTTTAGGAATTACCTATGCTAAATGGTACAAACATCAAATCATGGCAAGAGAACCTTTTAATAGTTCTTGGAGTCATGTATATTGACCTTGCGTTAAGGGTTTATTCTCCCCCACCTCTTACAGATAAAAGTACTCTTGATGAACGAAAAGATAAAAGAAAACGAGATAAATCAAATCATGTATGTCATGATTATGAAGAAGGCCATTCTAAAAGCATTAGGGTATAATATCTGAAAAGATAACTACGGCTAAAGAATTCCTTGCGGACATTGAAAACAGGTTTGTTAGGAACAAGAATATTGAAATAGGTAAGCTCTTGACAAGCCTAATTTCAATGAGGTATAGGGGCAAAGACAGTGTCAGGGACTACATTGTGGAGATATCTCATATTGCTTTCAAGTTAAAAGTACTTAAGTTATAACTCTCTAAAGACTTGTTGGTGCATTTACTTTTAATATCTCTCCTGACACAATTTAGCCAGTTTAAGATGAGTTATAATTGTCAGAAAAAGACTTAGTCTCTAAATGAGCTCATTTCATACTATATTCAAGAAGAGGAAATGCTGAAGCAAGATAAGGTATCGAGCTCTCACATTGTCTCAACCTCTAAAAATAAGGACAAGGAAGTTATGGATATGGCACCAAAAAAAAAACAACAAAATAAACCAGGTGAATCGGAATGTACTGGATGTTACTTTTGTGGAACTGAATGGCACATAAAATATTAGCACTACACCAACTTTCATGCATGGCGTGCTAAGAAAGGGTTGCGTTAATTGTCGAAAGCCAAATGATGGTGAAAAACACATCTATGTAGGCGATGGCAAGAGGGTTCAAGTTGAAGCAATTGAAAATTTTAGATTATGTTTTAGAGAAATCTGGATATTCTTATTCATTCAAGAATACTTTTTTTTAATTTGTTTCATAATTCAAAAGGTGGTTGTTCCAGTTCTTTGTTAGGTTACAATAATCTTTATCTAGTTAATATAATTGCTTCATTTGATGAATCCCTACAATTAAGTGCATAAGGTGTAAAGAGAAAATAAAACACTAAGAATTTAGATGTGTTATGGTACAAGATAGTGCTATGTTGTTGGATTTTCTGAAAGTTCCAAGGGTACAAGTTTTTATGATCCCACAACCAAGTTGATTTTCGAGTCCAGAAATGCCTGATTCTTTGAGGATGTAGAGATTGCGGGGGGAGAAAAAGTCAGAGACTTTGTCTTTGAGGAGGGATGTATTGATATTCCCACAAGTGCTATTGGCATTAATCAAGTTTTTATTCTTGAATTTGTTCAAGATACAAATCAAGAACCTCCCATTCAAGAAATTGTTCCAAAAGAACAAACTATACCACCTCAAGAACCTTTGCCATTAAGGAGATCAGCTAGAAAAAGGAGAAGTCAGTGCCAGATGACTATATTGTATTTTTCCAAGAACATGAGGTTGACGTTGGAGTGATGGAAGATGATATGATCAACTTCCATCAACTATGGAATGTTCTAATTCTCAGAAGTGGATTGATGCCATAAATGAGGAGATTAAGTCCATGAAGAACAATGACGTATATGATCTTGTCTCATTGCCAAAAGGTGCAAAACCCATTGGGTACAAATGGATATTTAAAACCAAGAGGGATTCAAAAGGCGATGTAGAGAGGTACAAAGCTTGTCTTGTCGTAAAGGGCTTTACACAAAAGGAAGGCATCAACTATAAAGAAACTTTATGTCCAGTTTCTTTGAAAGATTCTTTTAAGACTATAATAGCATTGTTGGCATATTTCGATCTTGAATTACATCAGATGGATATAAAGACATCATTTCTCAATGATAACATTATTGAGACAATCTATATGGTGCAATCAAAAAACAGAAGGAGACCAAAGGAATATGGTTTGCAAATTTAAGAAATCCATTTGTGGGCTCAAGCAAGCATCTCGATAATGGTATTTCAAGTTTCATCAAGTGATCATCTCATTTTGTTTTTAGAAGAATTTGGTCGATAATTGCATATACCATAAATTCTGTGGGAGTAAGTATATTTTTCTGGTTTTATATGTCGATGACATTCTACTTGTCAGCAACGATATAGGCATATTGCAAGAAACTAAGAGATTTTTGCTTATGAATTTTGAGATGAAGATCTTGGTGACGCCTCTTTTTGTGTTAGGCATACAAATACACTGAGATCGTTCTCGGGGTATTTTAGGATTTTCACAAAAGGGCTATATTGAAAAGATTCTCAAGAGATATGGTAGGCAAGATTGTAAATCAGGTGATATCCCTGAGACTAAGGGATATAAAGTTAGTCTCAGTCAGTGCCCTTAGAATGATTTTGAGAAAAATAAAATGCACATGATTCCTTATGCATCAACAGTATGGAGTATGATGATGCTCAGGTATGTATGCGTCCAGATATTGTGTACATATGCTAGACAGATATTTAAGTGATCCAGAAATTGACCATTTGAAAGTAACAAAATGGGTCTTGTTGTAGTTACATAAAACAAGAGGACTACATGCTCACATATCGGAGGTTAGATCAGCTTGAGATCGTTGGGTATACTGACTCCGATTTTGTTAGATGCCTAAATAGTATTAAATCTATCTTGTATTCCACTAACAACAGAAGCTTGACGAAGTCTATACATATAGACATCAAGTTTCTAGTTCTTAAGGAAAATGTTTAGAGTGGATGGGTGTAGAATTTGAAATTGATATGGTTCACTACCATCATCGATACTGTCCCCGACTTAACCACCTATCACTAGGTGCGGGGTTTTTAACTCAAAAGGCCTCGGTGATAATAGAGATGAACCACTTACTTTTTAGTCATATTTTTTTTCATATTTTTCGATGTGGGATCTTGCTATTCTTCAACATGCCCCCTCACGTGCGACCCACATATCGGATCGCACAGGTAACCCAATTCCCACATCAAGAGTTGGTAAATTCGGGAGCCAACGCCACTCTTTTTGAAGGTCCCTAGAAACTTGGAGCCAACGCCATCCTTTTCGAAGGCCTAGTATTCATAGATTGCAAACTTGGAGCCAACGCCATCCTTTCCAAAGGCCCAGTATTCATAGCCCAACCGGCCAAGGACGTGAATCGGAATAGAATCTTCCTTTAATACCATGTAGAATTTGAACTTGATATGGTCCACTACCATCACCGATACTGTCCCTAACTTAACCACCTATCACTAGGTGCGGGGTTTTTAATTCAAAAGGTCTCGGTGATATTAGAGGTGAACCACTTACTTTTTAGTCACATGTTTTTTTTTTATATTTTTCGATGTGGGATCTTGCTATTCTTCAATAATAGGTGCCTATAGAACACATCGGTACAAACTCCATAATTGTGGATTCGTTTACTAAAGGATTTTTACCTAAAGTGTTTCATTAGCACATTACTTGTATGGGTGTCATGTATTTTCAAGATATTCAATTTTAGTGGGAGTTTGTAATTTTTAGTGTTTCTATGATATAGACATGTTTCGGTTATTTCGGTTTAAGGATATCTTAAAGTTATTTTTTGCAGAAATAATATTTTAATTTATTCACACTCTGATTTTGGATATGGTTTGATCTCACTAATATTTAAGTCGGACCAGTCGGAAATAGCCATGCTAATATCACATTGCATAAAATTTCCATGCTACACATCCACATCATGATCCATGTCATTTGGTTATATAAACATATTTGACCATTAATGGGTCGAGTTACGATAGCTGCAACAATGGCCGCTCTGATCCTATGTTGATATGATTAATGAACTGGATTGAATATAGAAACATTTCAGCAATGACAGCAATGTCGAGCTCAATTTTACAACACATAATTATAAGGTTACACATATAGCTCAAAGGGGAGATTGTTGGATCCTTAATCCAACACTGGGCTTATACGTTAAATAATTATGTGTTGTGGATTGTCGTATGGCTAAGCTCACTTTAAAAGTGATCAAACACTGGGCTTGTATGTGAAATAATCATGTGTTGTGGATTGTCGTATGGCTAAGCTCACTTTAAAAGTGATCAAATAAGGTTTAAGTTGCTTAGGGTTAAATGTATCTAATAGGGTTTGGGCATTTAATGTGTAGATACTTAAGGGTAATTCTATTTTTATGATAGGCTATAATAGAAATACTAAATAGATATTAGGGTTTACTATCATTATATATTGTGGTTATGGTCCACAAATCGCACGTACATATTATGTTATGTTGAGTCCCCGTCATCACAAAGAGTATGGAGAAAATTTAAAGGATTTTCTAAATAAATACGTATAGATTAGGAAGGCCAACAACTCAGCTACAAATCACACGCTATGGAATCAGGTACGCTTTCGCTTATTAATCTATTGATTCTTGGTGATACGACATGAACGATCCTAGGGTTTATAATTATTTTGGATTTAACAAGATCTAGCAGACCAACCTATATATTACTACATTTTTAATTAAAAGCCAATGTTATTTAATTAATATTGTTATGCTCCTCTCTATTTTTTTGGGGTGTTAATTAATTAAACAACCAGCTAGCCTTGTTATTTCAAGTTTTTGTAAAATACCCATTTACTACACAATGTAGAAAAATGGGTTGTTTTTTATGATGATCATTGGTGATTTATTATGGAGTACTCGCATCCTTTTGTGGTCATGCTTTTAGATACATATTATGTTAGTTTATATGGGCTTTTTTAGTTTATGTGTTAGAAATGTAAACTAAAATTTTAAAGACTTCTTTTCTACTTTGTTGCGCTAATTTACAAATGAAAATAAAAGATTCACTAAACTAATTTGCATGAAAGTCTATCAATTTAACGCTCTAATACGAGTAACATCTATAACGAAGTGTACAAAAACACTTGTATGAACCAAAAGGGTTAGGGACACTGCATGAGACAAAAGAAAACATTGATAAGGGTAAAGGATACCTATATGAAACAAAAGCAAACATTCATAAGGGTAAAGCACACCTGTATAAGTGTGCCATGGATTTTGAGTTGGAAATGATGTTTGGTTTTGTCTTTATTCTTTTTCTCCAATTGGTCTTTTGTTTTAATTGGTTTCTTCTCTTTGTGTGCCCTTACCCACTAGTTATATAATTTCTTCTCTTTGATTTTAGTAATTTATATGAAAAACAAATTTTAACATAATCCATGAGATCTCCATATGCATTTTGCACATGGATATTGATACTTTCCATGTTCTTCTTGCCGAATTAAAGAATCCGTGGATATTGATGCATCTTGGACGTTGATGATCCTTAGTTTATATTTCTCTTTATTGGATATAGTTTATAATTTATGATTGTTCATGTTGACTTATGATCTAGTTATGAATAGCTATGGTATGTTAGATGAGTAGTTATTAGAGGGAGTTTTTTGAGCTAATGTGGACTTTTGATAGTTTATTTTAATTAATGTTGACTTAAGTATAATATATTTGAACCTATTTTGTTTAGAGCATATGTGAAATCTTTTGTGGTTTTTTTGATTTGCCTGGATACGTGATAATGCTACAAGTTGTCCATGAAAGTTGAATTAAGTAGAGTAGAAACTTTGTTTTTTGAATGAATTAAAAAATAAAATCTAATTGCAATTTTAGTTTTAATATGAACTAAAATTAAAATATAGAATATGTGTGTATATATATGTATATGAATAGCAAAATCTAATACAAAAAATAATGCATTTGTTTCGTCAAATATGGCCTTATTTATTCGATTAGTGAGCATTTAAAGAGTACGTTAATGTTGTGAATGTTTTAATTACTCGCAAGTGCATGAATCGGTGCTTAGTATAACTTAGGCAAGAGCAAGGTCGAACCCTAGGGACTTGACGGATGTATTGTACGTATCTCTCTCACTAATTCTAATTAATTCCTAATCTAGCTTAAAAATTGATTGGGATGATTTATTAACTAAGAATATGAATAAAATAATAAACTAATAAAAATACTAATGAAATAATCAATTAATAAAATACTAGGGTTGTGGAGTCATATATTTGATATCATGTTCCTAGTATTCATGCCCAGCAAACTCTACTCTCTGTTTCGCACTAATTTGGTCTCTCGACTCTATTAGATGCGAAAAATAAATTCAATTAAGCCCAATTAAATTATAAAATCCAAGTTGTAATTGTTCCATAGCCAAACAAATGTATAAAATCAAAACACTAGCTATATCCGTCAAAACACACCATATATCTACTTTTAACAAATCTTAAGGTGAATCCAACAAAAAATAGTAAGAATCCAATTTTATTTTTTATCAATTACAATAGACATTCAATAGGAAAAATTATTTTTAGTATTAAAGTATTGAATTGGTAGAGTCCATTGGCATGAATACGTGCAAGGGAATTAATCAAATATACTTATCCTCAACCTTAAAAAATAACTTAGCCAAGCATGCTTGTAATTAAAACATAAGACATAATTAAATAATGCATAATTAAATAAACTGAATAAATAAACTTACTTGTAGGAATCAATTGAAGATTGAGATCATAAATTAATTGCACTCCAATATATGAGAAAAGCTCTCAGCAGAAAAATAAAAGGAAGAAAAAAAATTATAAATTCTCAAGTTCTCTTTAATCGACAAGGAAGAAGGAAAAAGGAAATAAAAATATTAAATAAATAAAAGTTTGCTTGTCTCGATAACCGTGCAAGAGGAAAAAAATAAATTGTGACTGCCCTCAATTTGATTGCTGCGGCTCATATTTATATTTGATGATGATGATTCCAATATTAAGGCTTGGGCTTTAATAATGCTGGGCATTAAATTAACTAGATGGGCTTGGCAACTGGGCTACTCCTTTAATTGCTGGTTGCTTGACTAATTCATTGGGCTTGCTATTTTAATTGGCCCGCTAGACTTAATTTTTTAGCGCATTGATTTTATTTTGGCCATAACTTTCTGCTCCGAATTCCGATTGAAGCAAGGTTTTCGCCCACGCGTAGCTAACTCAAAGATCTAGAAATTTTGTTTCTGTAATTTTCTTTAAATTCATTACGGATTAGAGCCAGAAATTTATTGAACTCAGGCCTTGCGCGCGGACAATATTTTCTTCATTCGAATATTTCTCAATTTAATTTCAAACACCTGAAAAGCTCCAAAAACACAACAAATATAGTAATATATGCTCTCCAAGATATAAAATAGTGCCATACAATGTACCAATTTCTGGGCACATCAATTAAAATGTAGTCTAAAGCATTGTTTTTTTTTTTTTTTGAAAATCAAATGAATTCTGCAAATTAGCCACACAAGCAAATTTGGAATTCTAAATGAAAATTACATAATATCCAATTAATGGTATTCTAATTCTATGGCATTCCAATTCATGGAATTCCAATTCTAATAGAATTCTAAAACTGGAAATTTGATTAGGGCCAACTATAGTACTAAAATATATTTGTAATTAAGGGTGGATAAAATTAATTAGTACTACGGCATGAGGAGGGGAAATGGAATTGGGATTCACAAAGTTCAGACAGTATGATGCAAATATCTTTTATAAGTCAGTTGTACCTCGAATTTAAAAATTATGCTAAAAAAATTACTTTGGAAATGCCTTTCTAACTCGGTTGTGCCCAGAATGTAACTTAAAAAAAAAGTATTTAAATTACTTTTTTTTTCATTTTAAATTGAAAATGTTACGTGGCAGTTAATAGAAAAAAAGTATTTAACAATAAGTTTTCTTGTTCGAGTTTTGGTTCATTTTTGTAATCTTATATTAGTAAATTCACACTAATAGTCTTTTACGGTTCATATGAGGAAATTGAATCTTAAGTTAAGAGGCTCAAACTTTACATGTAAAATTTACTACTTTGAGATCCATGAACGAATCAAATCCGAACTAGATGGGCATTAAAAGTAAATTATCTGCCCAATAATTAGAACTATAGACAAATTCATTTGAGTTGAACGGTGTTGAGTTCAAGCTAGCCAGGCTCTCTAAATTGTGTCCAAACTTAATTTATTTGTTTCACAAATGAATTTCGAAGGAGTTTCCATTCAAATGATAACAAATAGAGCTCGAGTAAATTGGTTATTTTGACAATAGTACATACAATACGTAATGCAAGCGCTACTTCATATATTTCACTCATAGTTTCAAGTATTGAAAAAATTAGTGAGTAAATAATTTTTGGATATACATTTGGGGATATACGTATTAATAATGGGTGGATTAGGGTGTTAGCCACATGTAAAATCGAAAACATAATAATATGCACTGAATTCATAAATTAAAATACCTTATGAGCAATTTATTTTTGATTCTTCTACAGTAATTGTCACACTATTACATTTAATAAAGGCAAACTTTTATGCAGAAATAAATAAAACTTTAATAATGACAAAAACAAACAAATAAATAAAAAGGGTACCCCAAAGAGTTTCATTTGATCCTCTTCTAATTTACTCAATCACTAAACAAATTTATTGAATTGGTGTTCGTTTCTACTTAAGGGTGTTCATTTCTAATGTGGTGGTCGACTTTTGCACTTCTTACCACCCTGATTTGGTGTTCCGGTGCACCCATTTCCAGGTGGGGGTATGGGTCTCTGCTGCAAAGATTGCATCACCAGATTTTTTGTCTTCATTTCTGAACGGAAGATTCTAGTAGCTCCACTGGATTCAATGCTTAAAAAAAGAACTAATGATATAATAATGACTAAAACAATGTGTAGAGATCTCATAATTAATGACGATCTGAATTAATTATTGAGAATTTAAGCAAATAATGGTGGTGGTGGTTCAAGTATTTGGTAATTGAGACAAATGGAGTAAGGGGTGGGAATTAAATTAATGTGAGAAGAATTACCATACTACGTAATAAATATATGTTGCTTAATTACCATACTACTTCCCCGTACCTCCGAGAGAATTTTTCCAAATGCCGTGTGATACTCCTTTTCCCAAGTCAAACAAAAGCATAAATGTAATCTAGCTTATCATTTCATCCAAAATGAAATGATTAAGATAATTAACTTTGTCATAATTAAGAATCAATTATTCAATTTAAACACCTAGTTACTTTTAACGCTTCAATGCTTGTAAGTATGAAAAGGCACATTAATATAATTTTAAGATGCAAACTATTAAATTTTTTTATTATTTTGTATTTTACGCCAAATGAGATATAGAGTTAGACAAAGTATTAAAAATAGCTTTTTATTAATTTGGAAAAATGTGAATTTTTGTCATATATTGAATTTATTTGCTAAGGTCAACTTGACAAGCTAGATCACATCTTTCCAACGCCTCAAATCTTAGAAATTTCGAAAAATGTGAATTTTTGTCATTGAATTTATTTGCTAATTAAGGTCAACTTGACAAGCTAGTTGACATCTTTCCAACGCCTCAAATCTTAGAAATTTCGAAAAATGTGAATTTTTGTCATTGAATTTATTTGCTAAGGTCAACTTGAGAAGCTAGTTCACATCTTTCCAACGCCTCAAATCTTAGAAATTTGGAAATACAAATAGAGCTGTACGTGTGAAACCCACATGGCTTGAAAAAGAATATTGAATTCTTAATTACTTGGGTTTCACTTTTATATATTGTTTTCATTTTCAATATTTTTTTTTTACATATATTTTTAATACTTATGGACATATTATTTAAATAATATGTGTGTATTTATGAATTTTTTTTATTTGTTTTATTTTATTAAAATGCTTGTACACGTATGTTTGTCTAATTAAACTTAATAAACTATATATTTGTCTTTCGTAAATAAAATTTTAAAATTTTAATATATATAGTGCATCTAAAATAAACATCCGAAGTATATTCAATTGCTTATTAGCATTACGGATAAAGTGTTGAAAAATTACTCGAGTTCTATGATCGAGAACAAAATTTGAATTAAAAAAATTCAATCTTTAGACATATAACGTAAAGAAAATGGTCTTGCATGTGTTTCAAGTTGGATCCTACTAATCAAAAGTCCAAATAGCCCTTCAACCAGGTCAAATACTTTAAAAAAAAATAAAAAAATTAAAACAATTGATGACTTGGTTGCAATAATATATAAATAAAAAATTTGTGTCTCCGGGAGCTTTTGGAACTTTCGACCCTCTCCCATTATATTATATTAGTTTTAAAACCGCGATGTAAGGGCGTCAATTATTATGTGTAATGCATAAAATTTAATAGAAGAATTTGGCAGAGTAAAAAATATCGGTATATATTATTAAAGAAATAATGTACAATAAATGATAAACAGAGGATGCAAGCAGGCTTTAATCTTCTTGCATTGCAAAATTTATTCAATAATACTTTCAATCAAACCATAACAACATAATTAATAGCCAAAATCATCTAAAAAAAAAAAAACTTTAATATATGATGGCTTTCTATGTTCACATATAATTTTGTGTATGCTGGCAGATGGAAATATTTGGTGGTGTGTAAATCTCGTTTAACTTATTTAACCAATCATGGTATTATTTTAGGTAAAAAATGGCTTATATGTGTAATATGATGAGCCAAGAAATTGGTACATTATAACCCACTAATTTATACTTTGGAGATCATATATTTTTATATTTGTTGTATTTTTAGTGTTTTTCAGGTGTTTAGAATTAAATTAGAAGATTTCGAAACAAAAAGAGATTGGCTGCGCACATCACCTGTATTCAAGAAATTTTTGGCATTAATCCGTACAAAATTTGAAGAAAACTCCAGAGACAAAAGTTTGAGACCTTTGAGTTAGCTACGCGTGGGAGAAAACCTTGCGTCAATCGGAGTTCGGAGCGCGAAGTTACATCCGAAATAAGATCAGTGCGCCAAATAAATTAATTCCAGCGGGCCAATTAAATTCAAGCCCATTTAGCCCAATAGCAAGCCAGCTGGCCCATGTCATTTTTATCATGTCCAAGCCTGTTACCCAGCTCCGAAGCTCCCTTGCAGCAGCCCACTCATTAGGCCCATAAGCCCACAAGCCCAAAAGCCCACCAATTAACCCTAAGCCACCAACCACCCATTAAACCCTAACCCATTCTCTTCATTATAAATTGAATCTCCTGGAGGACATTAGGGACACAGAGAGACAGAGACACAATTCACACAGGAGGGGAGGCAGCAATTTTTCCTTTCTTCTGTTCTTTTCATTTCTTTCTTCCATTTTTGCAGAACATTTAATTCTATTGTTGCTTGGATGCTTGTAGATTATTGCAATTAATTCAGAATTATTTTCTTCTTCTTCAATTTATTTGCGCGTACTCAAGTAAGTATTTAATTTATTTATTTGTGAATTATTTAATTATGTTTTGTGTTTTAATTGCAAGCATGCTAGGCTAGATTATTATCTAGGGTAGAGGATGATTATATTTGATTGATTCCCTTACACATATTCATGCCAATTAATTCTACCCATTTAATGCTTTAATGTTAAAAAAAAATAATTCTTCCTATTAAATGCCTATTTTAATTGATATAAAAAATAAAATTGAATTCTCATTATAATTTGTTGGATTCATTTTATAATTTGTTAAAAGCGGATATAAATTTTGTTTTGACGGATATATTGAGTGTTTTGATTTTATATATAAGTTTGGCTATGGAAGAATTAATAATTAGACTTTAAAAATTAATTGGACTTCAATGATTTTATTTTCCGCATTTAATAGAGTCGAGAGACCAAATTAATGCGAGACAAATAGTAGAATTTATTAGGCATGAATATTAGGAACATAATATCAAATATATGATTTCTCCATCCTAGTATTTTATAAATTGATTAATTTTCTAATATTTTATTAATTGAATATTTTGTTAGTATTTTATTAATTAAATATTTTATTAGTGTTTTTAATTGATAATTCACAATCTCCCAATTTTTAAACTAGATTAGGAATTAATCAAAATTAGTAAGTGGTAAAAATATCAAGTCCCTTGGGTTCGACCTCGCACTTGCATAAACTATACTATATACCGATTCGTGCGCTTACTAATTTAGATTATTTCTTTCTACTAGTTCATTTTTATTTTATTTTATTTTATTTTATCAAAAAAAAACACAAACAGAAAAAAAAACAAAAAAAACAAAAAAACTTAGGAGTAGAGTAGCGTATGAACATGATAGGAAGCTGGATATTTGATGGAGAAGGTGACGAGCTTGAAAAAGATTTCGTAACTTTGTTGGGAGATGAAGTAAATGGTCCAAAATTTGTACAAGAAGCAAGAAGCATGTCGAGAATGAAAGAGGAAGAGTGGGACGCAAAGGTTCATAACTTTTTGTTTTCAGAGCTAGATAGCGAGAGAGATGAATCCCTTGATAGTGTGAAGTTGTGCGAGAGTATCTCATTTGATCCTGGTATACTTGACTTAAAATCTAGTGACTTATCCCCTTTGGAGAAACTTTATTCGCCTATTGATTTCCTGCTTCCATGTGTTGAGCCCACTAAGTTAATTCATCTTATATCCCCTGATCTAGAACCTGATATAAGCCGTCAAATCTTGGAGGTAAGTGGTTGGTTTAATAAGTATGTTCATGTTGTGATTATTATATCTGCTGACCTTTCACCTGATAAATGTTCGTTTTGCAATTAAATTGGATACTTTGCTTTTCTTTGTTCTCTTTCTAACAAAAGTGCAGGTTTACCTTTATCATTGAGTTTCATCGATTTCAGGTGATATCTTACCTTTTCTTATTTACTTGTCTTTATACATTGAGGACAATGTAAAATTTAAGTTGGGGGGAGGGATTTATTTTCCTTATCATTCCATGCACATTTATTTTCCTTATCATTCCATGCACTTCACATGTTGCACTTTGTTAGAAATTGAACAAACTTTCTTCAAAAAATCAAAAAAAAAAAATCAAAATAAAATAAAATAAAATGCAATGGTTCTTGGATTGATTTGAAGTTTCCCTTTGTATAGCCAGTGTGCTAACGATGACGCATTTGTCTTAATACTTTACATATGCATGCCTAGTTCTCCTACTATCGTTATTAAGAGAAATTTTATGATTTTCAATTATCATTATATTTGAGCACATATGACAACTTATGCATGACTAGATGAAAGAGTGAGCATAGTTGAAAATTCCTGGAAAACATAAATGTGGAGACTAAATAACCCGTGAGTATTTGAGCCAATCTTTTTATTTGAGGGTTTTTACATCAACTCTTACTTTTTGAAAAGTGTATCTCGTTGAGTAGTCTCATTATTCTTTGCTTTGATTGAACACTAGAAAGGTACGTCCATGAAATACAATTTCTCTTAAGGATTCTTGATATTATTTGAATTGAAGAACTATAAACCTTAGGAAATGATTTAGGCCATTTTTGACAGCCTACATTTAGCCTAATCTCACCTTGAAATATATACCGCTAGTCACCCTTTTGAGCCTTCTATATAAGCCTTTCTTTCATAGCCCGATATCCTTACCCTACTCCAAATAGGAGTATAAACCATATTTATATAGCCTACCCTTTATCTAAGAATGTTTGAGATGTTATTTCTATACACAGGCATTAGTGAAAAGAGAGCTTGAAATTAAAAAAAAAAAAAATTAGTGATGAGAAAAAGGAAAATAAAAAAAAGAAAAAAAAATAAAGAAGCAAGCTCAAATAAAATCAAGTTTAGCCTGGAATTTTAATTTTAAACATCTCAATATGTTTCTTAGATCTTTGAATCCTTTTATACCACTTCATTTGATTAGCCATCACCCTAAGCCTTACATTACAACCCGAAAAAGTCCTAAAGATCCTTTGGAATATGGTTTTGATGTGAGAGTGGTAGAGATAATCCAATTATGCATTTCACCTTTCTAGTGGGATTTATCCTTCCAGGAGACTCTTCTTTTTTCATTTATAGCGTTTTTCATATATACACATGTGAGAGGCATTTGAATTTGAATACATTTACTCTTTATAGCCCACATGTAATGAGAGCATATACACCATATTCTTGAGTGTTTCATTTGTGGAGTGTATACCATATGAGGAGTTGAGTCAAAGCATAGTTTGGATGGGATTTGAAAGTTTTGCCTACTTAGATATCAATGATGTTATGTTGTTGTTAATTCACACACACACAATGAGATTGGAGAGAAAGAAATATTCTTATTAATCGTGCTAGTTTGAGAACTTTAATATTGCATGTGTGTCGCATTGCTTAGCATACAGGTGTTTTGATATCTTTGTTGAGTTATTTACATTTGGTGGAAAAAGGGGAATAAATTTTAATGAGAACCGCTGCATTCGAATTTTGTTGGTATATTCACTACAAACCATCACGGGACTTCACTCGTCCTCTTGGGGGAACCATGGGGTTTAAAAGGCTTGTTGCACGTGCCAAGTGCAATCGCGACTCCGCCAAACAGAGTTAGGATTAATTATTTTGATTTCTTAGATTTTTATTCGCTTTGCTCGAGGACTAGCAAAGTACAAGTTGGGGGGAATTTGACGAGCCAAGAAATTGGTACATTATAACCCACTAATTTATACTTTGGAGAGAATATATTTTTATATTTGTTGTATTTTTAGTGTTTTTCAGGTGTTTAGAATTAAATTAGAAGATTTCGAAACAAAAAGAGATTGGCTGCGCACATCACCTGTATTCAAGAAATTTTTGGCATTAATCCGTACAAAATTTGAAGAAAACTCCAGAGACAAAAGTTTGAGACCTTTGAGTTAGCTACGCGTGGGAGAAAACCTTGCGTCAATCGGAGTTCGGAGCGCGAAGTTACATCCGAAATAAGATCAGTGCGCCAAATAAATTAATTCCAGCGGGCCAATTAAATTCAAGCCCATTTAGCCCAATAGCAAGCCAGCTGGCCCATGTCATTTTTATCATGTCCAAGCCTGTTACCCCGCTCCGAAGCCCCCTTGCAGCAGCCCACTTATTAGGCCCATAAGCCCACAAGCCCAAAAGCCCACCAATTAACCCTAAGCCACCAACCACCCATTAAACCCTAACCCATTCTCTTCATTATAAATTGAATCTCCTGGAGGCAATTAGAGACACAGAGAGACAGAGACACAATTTACACAGGAGGAGAGGCAGCAATTTTTCCTTTCTTTTGTTCTTTTCATTTCTTTCTTCCATTTTTGCAGAACATTTATTTCTATTGTTGCTTGGATGCTTGTAGATTATTGCAATTAATTCAGAATTATTTTCTTCTTATTCAATTTATTTGCGCGTACTCAAGTAAGTATTTAATTTATTTATTTGTGTATTATTTAATTATGTTTTGTGTTTTAATTGCAAGCATGCTAGGCTAGATTATTATCTAGGGTAGAGAATGATTATATTTGATTGATTCCCTTACACATATTCATGCCAATTAATTCTACCCATTTAATGCTTTAATGTTAAAAAAAAATAATTCTTCCTATTAAATGCCTATTTTAATTGATATAAAAAATAAAATTGAATTCTCATTATAATTTGTTGGATTCATTTTATAATTTGTTAAAAGCGGATATAAATTTTGTTTTGACGGATATATTGAGTGTTTTGATTTTATATATAAGTTTGGCTATGGAAGAATTAATAATTAGACTTTAAAAATTAATTGGACTTCAATGATTTTATTTTCCGCATTTAATAGAGTCGAGAGACCAAATTAATGCGAGACAAATAGTAGAATTTATTAGGCATGAATATTAGGAACATAATATCAAATATATGATTTCTCCATCCTAGTATTTTATAAATTGATTAATTTTCTAATATTTTATTAATTGAATATTTTGTTAGTATTTTATTAATTAAATATTTTATTAGTGTTTTTAATTGATAATTCACAATCTCCCAATTTTTAAACTAGATTAGGAATTAATCAAAATTAGTAAGTGGTAAAAATATCAAGTCCCTTGGGTTCGACCTCGCACTTGCATAAACTATACTATATACCGATTCGTGCACTTGCGAGTAAATAAAACAAGTTTTTGACGCAACATAATAATTATAATGTTTTGAGGATGACTTGGCGATATAGAAATAATAATAATAATAATGATAGACTATAGAGAGTTATTAATAATTTACCTCCTTAAAGTTTATCCGCTTTTACACTTTTATCCATGAAGTTCATTTTTCATAATGCTCATCCTTAAAGTTTGTTTTGGTTTTTGCTTTAGCACGAAACTAAACACGCTGTTAAGTTTTTGGACAAAAAAGAAGATGTGTTTCGTACGTGGGCACTGTAGTGGAGTAAAATAGATTAACAACTATAATACTCTCATACATGTTTATCTCAAGACCAAATTAGGGCAAAATCAAAGCGTGGAGCTAAAAACAGCAGAGAGAAAAAGTTAACAAATTAAATCATTTTTGTTCCATTGAAGGCTCTAATTAGGGAAAAATGAGTTGGGAATTGGAACATTATAGTGGCTTGACCGTGTTACCTCGCTACAGTGCCCACGTGCAACACACATAGTATTTTTCATCCAAAAACCTAGCGACGAGTGAAGTTTCGGACTAAAGTGAAAATAGGAGCACACTTTAAGGACAGGTGTTATGCAAAATGAACTTCACATATAAAAGTGCAAAAATGGATAAACTTTAAGGGGGCAAATTTTTAATAACTCGAATATAGAGGTAGTCCAAGCCTGTTAAGGGTTTTACTTCACTCCTGCTGAACGAGCTCTAGGCTCTTAAGGGACCTTTTTTATATGAGAATAGTGTTAAAAGTGTTGGTAATATAATCATTTAACTCTATAACAAGCAATGTCTTATGGTACAATGAGCGTACCGTTGCAATATTCCTCACCAGTGAAGTTATTAAATGTTCTTGAGTTATGATATCTTTGATTTCTTTTATGTTCTTTTCTACAAATCAAAGGAGTAAATGTAATACCCCGTACTTTAAATTATTTTAAATTGAATTATATTAGCTTATTTATACTAATGTGAGTGATCATTTGGTGATTCGGGTGGTCCAAATCAATTTTGGTTGGTAAATAAGAAGTTTTGGTTCTCTGCGATTCGTTAATTCTAGCTATCTTTGGTCTATCGTAATTTCTTCGTTAGTTATTCGAATGAGATTTCACTAGCAAAGGTGTCTAGTATTTGTACTATTCTACAACTTTGGTGTTTTGGACGAAGACCAATTCACACTCCTCGTGGGTCGAAACAGGGCACAAAGTAGGCCCATTGCAAAATTCTGGTCATTCGATAGCGTTTCGGCAGAGCGCTGTCTTCGGTAAATTTTTGGGAAAAATCTATCCAGAATTTGGGAAAGCTTCCTCTTAGAAAGTTGTAGATCCTTGAAATACCTTTCCGTGGACATAAAGAACACCTCAATCGGAGTTCCGAGCGAAAAGTTATGGACCAAAACAAAAATAGTGCTCCAGGGCCCAAAAATTAAAGTGCGGACCGGTATAGAGTTTTTGGCATACCGGTCCGGCACCAAATTTTTGGGAAAATTGACCCCCGTGGACCGGTATTGGGTATTTTGCATACTGGTCCGCCAGTTAACTATTTCCACCGAGTTAAGCTCGTTTTTAAGCCATTTTTATACCTTTTTCACTCCATTTTCTAAGCTAACTTCCACACACTCCCAAGGAGTGTTCTAGAGAGTTCTAGAGAGAGAAAGAGAAAGATTTCTACGCATCTATCCATCCGAATTGAAGATTCAAAGCTCCAAATCAATCAAACCCACTTCTAGTATTACACGGGTTGAAGTCTAAGCTTCGTTATTTGGGGTTTTTACTATTCTAGAATTGCGATGATGGGAGATATTCGTGGTTTCATCAAACAAAGCGTCGATTGTCATATTTTCTCCTCTCTTTTAGTCTACAACTTGAGGTTGGGGTTAATATAACTTCAAAACTTGGTAATATAGTTTAAATATTTTCTAAACTTGATATTATGATTATATTCAACAATAAAGGAATGATTTTATGCATGTATGTTAAATATAAAAGACGTATCAGTTGAATATCATGATTCATGCATGCTTGTACTATGATTTCACGAAGTGAAGCAAGATATGCCATTTACACCGGATAAACATGTATTACTCGAATCATATGAGATATTCTTTGGATGTGTGGATGTCCTATGTTGATAAATTGATTTGTTGATGGATTATATACTCCAAGGAATATAGATTGAGCTTTGTTGAAGTGCATATGGCATAGATTGTTTCAAATACTCATTCATTAGCTTGTTATGCATGTTTTAACTATGAATTCATTATACGGAGCAAAATATGCCATTTAAACTCGATATTCCCATATTGCTTGGATTGTATGGATGTTTTTTGGGAATACATGTATTGATTTGATAAGCACATCTCGAAGAATGGCTAATTATACACCAAGGATCACGGGTATGTGTCTATTGAAAGTTTACATGGCATATATCATTGCAAGCTCCCATGTGAGGCATAAATATCACGTTATGCATTATATTTGTGTCAACCGAAACCTTGGAGATCTTTCAACAAGCTTGGATCATTCTTATGGCCTATTGTACAATCGTATATCTCTTATCATTATCCCGAGAGATTCTTATGATTATTGTATCGTTCTGGATGTGATATGATCCTAATATAGATCCGAATATGATTCTACTGTAGCCCTTCGATGGCGGAGGAATTGGGTTTTTATTTGGTGCTTGCCGGGATAGAAAAATAAGCAGGGCTCGGTGCCATTGGGTTGAAGCGCCTTAAATCCCTGGGGGAGGAATGTTTGACCGCCTATAAGCCACCAGTGTGGAGCTCGGGAACCTAGGCAAATTGGCAAGGCACCATGGTTTTGTGGTTATCCGTGTTTCTATAAGATCGTGGTGATTAATCCCAGGGCTGTTGTTCTCTATATTCATATGGGATCGGGACAATTGATCCCAGGGTATTAATTTGATGATTTAATATTTCGATGGCAATGGAGTATGCTCACAGCTCAGGCTTTCTAATATACGGTAATCGGCTAACAAGGGAGGTAACCTGCATTAGCACGTTCATGCATAGTCACTTGATGAATATGGTTCTTGTTGATATTATTGAACTAAATATGGTCTGAAAGATATGTTTATAAACCAATTTTTGATCATATGTCATGTACCCCCCTACTGAGCAAATAGCTCACCCCGAGTTTTCTTAAATTATTGTAGGTACTCACGAGTCCTATGAAGACAAGGATACGACAAGGTCAGGGATGATATAGAGGCTCTGATACAACAAGTATTTTGTTTTGTGATGTGTATATGTTCTTTTTTTCGGGAAGCCACGGCTATCCCGAGGAGTATAAATATACTTTGGGAATTCATGTGATTTGGGTTATATATTTATGGTGCATGCTTGAAACACTTGGTATACATGTTACTGTATATTTGTTTATTCTTATATACCTATCTTAGTCCCGCTAAGATGGGTTAGTAATGCTCCCGGTCTTAATTACAGGTGTTATCTTGTAGATTAATGCGGGGGTGTTACAAATTGGTATCAGAGCATAGGTTGATGAGTACTTGAGCTTGATGGGGATGAAATGCGTTGTGATTCTCAATATTTATTCCGGTATCTGTCGGTAATTGTGACATGTGTATTCCTGAGGTCGTGTTTTGTATCATATAGCTTGAATTCTGAAGATGGTTTTGTATCGTACAGCTCATCTAGAGGTTGTTAGCCCATACAATGTGGCAAGTTATTTCTTCGTTGATTACAGTTAGTGTGGTTATCGATGGTTATGTCTTGTGGTTAGACCTACTTAGAGTTTTGATGTTAGGCATCTGCATTTTGGCCTTGTGAATTTGGTATTACATGATACGAGTGTATCGCATGAGAATTCTTTTGTGTTTTTCTGTGTTCCCCGCGAGAAAGGTAGAATCCTTATCTTGATGATAAGTTAACAGGTTCTAGCTTCGTCACACCGTCCGCTCATTGTTTCCCAAAATTGTTCTGTTTGTCTTGTTTTTGGATTGGATTTCTATCTCATATGATTTTGGTTAGTCTCCTGAAAAGAGGAGACCAGATGTAATTTGGGATAAAAGTTTAGTTTTCTTTGTCGATAAATTTTTTTGAAGGAATCTGACAGGTAGCACAAAATTTTTCCAAAATGATTAATCCTCTTAGAGTACGAAGAGGTAAGAATCTTATTAGTCATGAGTGATGAATTAAGACAAAGGATTGTTATAGATGCAAGTAATGGGGTCATCATAGAAGGGAAAAGTTTATTCTTGCGGTTTATGGGAAAAGAAGGTTCTTCCGGATAATATAAATCAATATCTATAAGGGAATGGTAAAGAGTAGCATACTTCATTTAGTTTTCAGGAATTAAGAAGTTGATTTCCTTCTTAATTGTCTATTAAATCACTTGAGGTAAGGTGTTCAATATGTGGGAGAATAGGACGTTCACAATATAGTTGTTTCTTCTTGTGGTGGCATATATATAGAATCGGCAGATAAATTTTGCAGGCATATTTTATATAATGGTTTTCACTTTATAAGTATGTATATTGTATCTTATATGATATGGTGGTTGGTTATATCTTGGGAGAAATCTCATGATAGAAAGGTAAGGAAGTTTCTGGTGTTTATAATGATCTCGGCTGTACCTTTTTACACATGGTTTGAAATTTTTGGATAAATTGAGATGTTGGATAGATAATGACCATATTCTATGGAAGTGTGAAACTAGTAATGTGGATCAAGTATGGTGAATTATGGAAACTATTTTAATGTGCCATTTTGAAAATTTCTTAGATAAGAATCGTATAGTATATACACTTTTGTATCTTGATTGTTTTGGATTTAAGTTTTTGGGTTATGAGACTTTCTGTGGATATAAAGTCTTTATTTTCAAAATATGACCTTTATTCTTTGTTTATCCATATGTTTTTGACTTTCTGGATATAGGAAAATAAGATGTTTGAATCAATGAGGTATAAAATACTTGTAATTCTTGATCCGATAAATGATCTTGTATGACACCTTTGTATGAAAACTGGTGTTGTGAAAGGACTATCGGATTGAATCGGCTACTTAACTAACGTTAAAGAATTTCATAGTAGCCAAAAATCATCTTGTATTGTGGTATAAAACTATTACAATTTTCCTTCTTTATGGAGTAATATTTTTGGTTCAAGTGATCAATGATATGATTCGGAATATGATTTCTGGTGACGTAAACGTTTAAAAATTGTTCAATTTATACTTAGGTATGTGAATATCGTTGGGTCATGAGATCTATGAGATGTGAAAAGGTGGGGAATAGATTGGGATCTAATGGGCGTATACTTACGGTTTCTCTATATTTGGGATTATGGTTCTTTACACTCATTTACATTTGAGTAACATAAGTTTATCCCTATAAGATTTGCATGTTATGAGTATGTGATAAGCGTAGTGATTTGAATTAAGGGTATCTCAAATTCTTTACGAGAATGTTGGGGTATATAATTTCTTCTTCAATTGCTATAAGACTTATATTTGAAAGTGGATCTTGTATAGACGTTTACAGGTCACAATTGTGGATTATTTATAGTTTACCCATTGGAGCCAAGGAAGTTGAATCAGGCTTATTGTTATGGAATCAATCTCAACTATTCTTTGTTTTTATAGTATCCCTCGTCATAAAGATTCCTTGCATGATATGAGATGGTGACATTACATCTTTTTGGGCATATTAAAAATATGACTGGGAACGTAGAAATATTCTAAAACCCTTCATGGTTCATTCGGTTCTTAAATTTGACTTGGGATATCTCTACCTGAGTTTTCTTCTATCTTGTTTTCTTGTGTGGTAATCCTTGTAATGAGAATAGGATATTGTTCATTTTTGGGTGGTTAACAACTTATGAATTTACCTATCTTGCTGACAAATTGAATTCTATGTAAATCCTTGGCTAGAGGAATTGAAGGAATTGTTTCCTAGAAGTCTGAATTTGACATCCGTTACGCATATCTTTGTTAAATTTGAGAAAGTCCTCCGAGTCATCGTAGGACGTTAATTTTAGGGTTCTATGAGTTTCTCACATGTTGTGAGGTAATTGTGTTCGTGTATTTTTTCCAAATATGCATTATGGAGAAAGATGACTTTGGTATGTTAAGTGCCGATAGATAGATGATGTAAATCTCATGTAAGTAAACACTTTTTGGTATATAGATCAATCGTGGATTAATGATAATTTTATATAGACTTATGGAAAGTCTAGAAGAATGTCTGTAATTTGATAAGTTTTACAGTATATGAATCCATTGAATGGGATGGTTATATTATGGAAATTATGGTTTTATTCTTTGATTTTGAACCCGTTAAGGGATTTGACGATTAGGTATACTGTGGAAACATTTTTGTAGATATCAACTTATTTGAGATTTGTAATGGCTTGATATAAGAACAAAATGGATGAAACTAATTAGGGGTCATTATCACTAGTATTGAGTTCTAGAGCACTCATTGTTGTCCTTGTTCCTGTATCTTTATTGTTGTTTCTTATTTGTTGGCTTCCGTAATATTTGTGTTGGCCTTGCTTGTTGTATATGAGTTGGCTAAGTGCCAATGGGGATTGATTGGTTCATGGTTAAGTACACCAACCGGAATTTGCCGATAGTCCAACAGGCCCTTTTGGGATGTCCAATGTGAAGGACATGGGTGAGCTGAGGCAGGGATGGGTGTGGTGGTACTTGGCATGTGACCAAAAGAGATATACATATTGGAGACCGAGATTTATGATAGTGTCTCAAGTTATTTACTTAAGGAATGCCATCGAAAATTTCGAGGAAGAAATTTTTATTAGTGGCGGAGACTGTAATACCCCGTACTTTAAATTGTTTTAAATTGAATTATATTAACTTATTTATACTCATGTGAGTGATCGTTTGGTGATTTGGGTGGTCCGAATCAATTTTGGTTAGAAAATAAGAAGTTTTGGTTCTCTGCGATTCGTTAATTCTAGCTATTTTTGAGCTATCATAATTTCTTCGTTATTTATCCGAATAAGATTCTGTTAGTGAAGGAGTCTAGTATTTGTACCGTTCTACAACTTCCGTGTTTTGGACGAAGACCAATTCACACTCCTCGTGAGTCGAAACAGGGAACAAAGTAGGCCCATTGCAAAATTCTGGTCATTCGATAGCGTTTCGGCAGAGCGCTGTCTTCGGTAAATTTCTGGGAAAAATCTATCCAGAATTTGGGAAACCTTCCTCTTAAAAAGTTGTAGATCCTTGAAATACCTTTCCGCGGACATAAAGAACAACCCAATCGGAGCTCCGAGTAAAAAGTTCTGGCCAAAACAAAAACAATACTCCAGGGCCCAAAAATTAAAGCGCGGACCGGTATGGAGTTTTTGGCATACCGGTCCGGCACTAAATTTTTGGAAAAATTGACCCCCGCGGACCAGTATTGGGTATTTTGCATACCGGTCAGCCAGTTAACTATTCCCACCGACTTAAGCTCGTTTTAAGCCATTTTTACACCTTTTCCACTCCATTTTCGAAGCTAACTTTCACACACTCCCAAAGAGTGTTCTAGAGAATTCTAGAGAGAGAAAGAGGAAGATTTATATGCATCTATCCATCCGAATCGAAGATTCAAAGCTCCAAATCAATCAAACCCACTTCTAAAGCACTTATTCATCATGTTCTTCCTTGTTATCCGCCATGGGAGCTCGAGCTTGAGCTAGGACTACACGGGTTGAAGTCTAAGCTTCGTTATTTGGAAGTTTTGCTATTCTAGAATTGCAATGATGGGAGATATTCGGGGTTTCATCAAACAAAGCGTCGATTGTCATATTTTCTCCTCTTTTTGGTTTACAACTTGAGGTAGGGGTTAATATAACTTTAAAACCTTGTAATATAGTTTAAATGTTTTCTAAACTTGATATTATGATTATATTCAACAATAAAGGAATGATTTTATGCATGTACGATAAATATAAAAGACGTATCAGTTGAATATCATGATTCATGCATGCTTGTACTATGATTTCATGAAGTGAAGCAAGATATGCCATTTACACTGGATAAACATGTTTTACTCGAATTATATGAGATATTCCTTGGATGTGTGGATGTTCTATGTTGATAAATTAATTTGTTGATGGATTATATACTTCAAGGAATACAGATTGAGCTTTGTTGAAGTGTATGTAGCATAAAATTGTTTCAAATACTCATTCATTAGCTTGTTATGCATGTTTTAACTATGAATTCATTAAACGGAGCAAAATATGCCATCTAAACTCGATATTCCCATATTTCTTGGATTGTATGGATGTTCTTTGGGAATACATGTATTGATTTGATAAGCACATCTAGGAGAATGGCTGATTACACACCAAGGATCACAGGTATGTGTTTATTGAAAGTTTACATGGCATATATCATTGTAAGCTCCCATGTGAGGCATAAATAGCACGCTATGCATTATATTTTTGTCAACCGCAACCTTGGAGATCCTTAAGCAAGCTCGGATCATTCTTATGGCCTATTGTACAGGCGTATATCTTTTATCATTATGTCAGGAGCTTCTTATGATTATTGTATCATTCTGGATGTGATATGATCCTGATATGGATCCGAATATGATTCTACTGTGGCCCTTCGATGGCGGAGGAATTGGGTTTTTATTTGGTGCTTGCCGGGATAAGAAAATAGGCAAGACTCGGTGCCCTTGGGTTGAAAAGCCCTAAACCCCTGGGGGAGCAATGTTTGGCCGCCTATAAGCCACCGGTGTGGAGCCTGAGAACTTAGGCAAATTGGTAAGGCACCACGGTTTTGTGGTAATCTGTGTTTTTATGGGATCGTGGTGATTGATTCCCAGGACTGTTGTTCTCTATATTCATACGGGATCGGGACAATTGATCCCAGGGTATCAACTTGATGATTTGATATCTCGATGGCAATAGAGTATGCTCACAGCTCAGGCTTTCTAATATACGATAATCGGTTGACACATGAGGTAACCTACATTAGCACGTTCATGCATAGTCACTTGATGAATATGGTTCTTGCTGATATTATTGAACTAAATATGGTCTGAAAGATATGTTTTTAAGCCAATTTTTGATCATATGCCATGTACCCCCTTACTGAGCAAATAGCTCACCCCAGGTTTTCTTAAATTATTTCAGGTACTCACGAGTCCTACGAGGACAAGGATACGATAGGGTTAGGGACGATATAGAGGCTCTGATACAATAAGTATTTTGTTTTGTGATGTATATATGTTCTTTTTTTTCGGGAAGCCACGGCTAGCCCGAGGAGTATAAATATACTTTGGGAATTCATGTGATTTGGGTTATATATTTATGGTGCATGCTTAGAACACTTGGTATACATGTTACTGTATATTTGTTTCCTCTTATATACCTATCTTAGTCCTACTAAGATGGGTTAGTAACGCTCCCGGTCTTAATTACAGGTGTTATCCTATAGATTAATGCGGGGGTGTTACAGTAAATGCCCCCGAATTATGTGGAGTTTTGAGCAAGGTCTCCTCCAATAAAACCATGGCTTACTTGTTCTAGACTTCTATGCTATAGCTGTTTAAACCATGCTTTGCATTTGACTATATATGACCTCCTCTGTGGTGCATTAAATGCAATGGTTGGGGGGCATTAATTGTTGTTGTGATGGAACAGCGGTTGATTGTGCTCACTGTTAGAATAAAGTATAGTCTAGTCCACCTCCTCCTTTTACTACTTTGTAACAGTCGTCTAGGAGGCCTGTTAGCGCTCTTTAATTTAAGTAGTATGATTTATATCATCTCACATAACTCGCCACTGCAAGTACTCATGGCATACGTGATCAATTGGGTTCTAAAGATCTAAACCCCATAACGAGATTTAGAATGTCACAGTAGAATACACTAAAACCATCATTTTTTATGACTATTAATCTCGCAAGGTTTGTGATTGCCATTAGTAGTCATAACATTTATGATTGTCAATGAAAGTCACGGTGCTCAAATACATATATATATATAATAATGAAATTTTGTGACTGTGGTAATTTTTTTTAACTTTGCCATTGATTTATTAGTTCTAGTGAAAGTGATAAGTTATATTATTATTATTATTATTATTATTATTATTATTATTATACCTCCTCTCTATATTTCTCTTGAAATAGAGGTACTAATTCCCTCTTCAATTTCCCCAATAAAACATTTAGGTTTAGATCTTTGATCTTTTAATACTTTATAGCATGTACTTTGTAGATCGGTAATCCTTGACCTTGGATATGAATTGATTAATTCATCATATTTCACTTTTACTTTTTGAAAATGTTCTAAAATGATACTTATAGTATTTTTGATCTGTTTAGTTCACGAGATTTTGGTTATGTGGTTTATATCAGTATTTTTATTCTTATGTGATGAAGTGATCCTGCCTAGCCATTGGTTCAATTCAACCCAAGAGTATTGTGAGTTCTTGCTTAAATACGTATAAATTCAAGGATAGAGTATGTAAGTTTAAAGGAAAAGCTATCAAATTGCTTATTCCAAGAGCTACAAAGAGATTCTATGTCAATCAATCATTCCATGGAGTTCTTAAAGATTGGCCGTGGAAGTTTAAGGTTTACAATGAAGTTTGAATCATGGAATGAATTTCTGTGAAACTGCAAAAGTTGATTTACAATAAAATTGAAAAACTGAAAAAGCACTTTTGCAGTAAAATAGCCTTGAAATATTACACATTGTTTTACTACAAAAGTTAATTTGCAGTAAAACTGAAAAACTGTAAAAGCACTTTTGCAGTAGAACAATTTATGGCATTTTTCTTTCTTATTTTATATTTCTGAAAGCCCAAGGATAATTATTATTTAGAGTATTGTCATTTTAGGAATGTATTGGGCTTATTTTATAGTGTTTATTTGTTTCCTTATTGCATTAGGATTATTCTAGATGTTATTTTCCTTTTCTAAATAGGAATTAGTTTTCATATTGTTTTAGGAAACTAATGAGTTGCTTTATCTCCTATTGAAGGAGATTTATTTCATTGTTTGAGAGGAAGACTTTGATAATTATAATAGAGTGTTTTCACTTTTTAGTTCTTAAGAACTTGTTGAATGATTAGGAATTGATTTATTCATATTGTTCTTGACTTATCAATTGATCATTCATAATCAATTGTGTCGTCTTCGACTATACCAAGGTTCACACCTCCATTATAAGTGCTAGATTAAGGTTAATCTTCCATCTATCATCCAATTTCAAGGTTCTAATTTATTTATAAACTACGGGTCAAGGATTCACAAACAACATGGTTAGGAGTATAATTCGGGATCACGTCATTGGTATCAGAGCGAACTTCTACTCCAGGTTAACTGTCTTTTAATTATTGCATTTTTAATTCCATATCCCTAGTGTTTGATTATGTGAGTTATGATTCCATATCTTAATTTAAGGTTTGATTGAAAAAAAATCAAAACAAAACGTGAACCTTGTGATGAACAGTAACCTGTGAATAGTAATCATGTGAACAGTGTTTTTTGAAAAAAATTAAGAGGAAAGAAGAAGCAAGAGGAAATCTAAACCCTTAAATCGTTTTGATTGTTCTTGATTTTAGAAACCTTAAAATTCGTTTATTCCATCCGTTAGGGTTCCAAGTAGGCCAAAAAAAATCCTACTTGTTGATCTTGATTATTCGTCTCTCTAAACCCTAAGATCGTTTTAAATTGATCATAATTATTCGTAAATTGTGAAACCTTAGAAAGTTTGTTGTTTCCAATTAGGGTTACTATTCTATTTGAATTATTATGTGATTATTCTAGCCTCTTATTATTCATTGATTCATTCTTGCTAGAATTCATGATCCTTGGTGAAATCTCCTTGTTGAATTGCTAATTTGAATTGTTGGATGTGAGATTTATTTATTTGTGAACTTGCGATAAATTCATAATTATTTAACTTGATCGATAAGTTCCAAAAGTGAAATTGTGAGATTTATCATTCATGAGCGACAAACACGAATGGTAAAATTAGAGTGACATAACTTTAAGAGAAATACAAAAGGGACTGTGGTGAGGATTATCTTTATTGCACTAATCCTTGTTTTATAGCAAGTATGTCCTATCTAAACTTTGAAAATGACTTTCAAATGAAGATTAAACGCGATAATGCGCGATTAAAGTAATTAGTGATTGAATGGCGCATGCTGTTGAATAAAGCTCCTAAAGAGAAATTAAAAAGTCAGCCTCGTAAAATTAAATTTGAAGATGAATGGGATCGATGTGTTACTAATAGAATAAATGGTAGTAAGGTTGGAGAAAGTCGGGTTCGAGACAGAAAATTTGGGTACTAGCAAAAAGAAGGTTTCTTTGTTTGATGAAGAAGATTGTCGTAGGTTTGAGAAGATGTTTGCCAAAGCCTATGAGCAATCTAAGAAGAGGGGTAGCCTAGAGCTAAGTCAAAGTCCGTATACATCTTTTAGCGAACCAAATCAATCGAAAGAATAAGATAAACAAGCCATATCTAAACCGCCATTAGAGAATAAGCCAAAAACTGATGAGATCGAGGAAATTGAAGTGACGGCTGAAGAAGGCGAGTTGTGGGTTAAAGGTGTAGTTCCAAGCTTGCAAGAAGAAGAAGATGAAGAAGTTCTAATGCATGTTGAAGAACCACAAGTGCAAGCATTTTCAGGTATAGGTGTTAATGAGAATTACCTCAAGGAAAGCTGATTAATTCTAATTGAGGGACAAGTTGACAAGAAAGAGACTTCAATTACCATTACTCTAGTTCCATTGCCGCCAAACTAAGCTAATGAAGATCAAAGGAGATTACAAAGAGAGAGTGATCAAAGGCAAAAAAGTGCGCAAAAAAAAGAGCTTAGTAAGCAAAAGAAAGAGAGATAAGTTAAAAAGAAAGAGAATAATGAGAAAATATGAGCAAAGAGTGAGAGCTCTAGAGAGTCTAGTGAAAGAGCTAATAAGGAAAAGAAAATGGGAGAGAGAAAAGCAAATAGTCGAGTGTTGAAGTGGAAGGGACATAGGCAAAGGAGAGCAAATTGGATGAAGTATTTTCAAATGCTAACAATCTTAATCTAGTTTTGCTTATATCTATTATGTCTTATTTGCAGGGAGTTGAAGACCAACACCAAGGAAAAGTGGAGTTAGAACATGGAAACAAGTTCTAAGGCAAGGTTTTGGTGAGTTTTCTAAGTTGAAGTTGGTAGGTTGTTCTCCAAAGAAATTATTTAGATTCAAAACAAAGCATGGGTTATTTGAATGGATAACTAAATATTTTGTTTTGACCAATGCTTTTAATGATTTTATAAGTATAAAGAAACTTGTTGTGAATCCATTATTGAGAATAACTATGCTAAGGGGTTTGGGTCATTTGAGTGATGCATTATCTTGTAGCAATAGTTTAAATTATTGTTTATCCATTAGCTTGAATGAACAGGGGTTATTGTATTTCATGAAACTAACTGTTAACCTCAGAAAGTGCACTTGTGGCATGGATGAGATTGTGTTTGCTTGTTCTGTCTTGAGGACTATAGGTGAGCAGGTTATAATGGAGAAATTGAATAGCATGGTAACTATAGATAGTGAAAGGAATACGAAGATTATTTGCGGAGAAGAGCAAGAGTTTTCAAAGATAGCCATGGAAACGAGGAAGATAATTATAAAAGGAAGAAAAGAGATTCAAACTAAAGAACTGGAGCTGAAAGTTGATGAATTGGAGCTTGTAGGCTTCATTAGAGTGGACAAGTATGATTTCCATCTGAAATATCAGCTGGAAAGTTTCTTCAATGAATTACGAATGATCGAGTTGAAGCATGGTCTCAAGTTTGAAGAATTTCGTTTGACAAAAAAGGCCAAGCAGCAAACTGATAGATGCGGGTTGAATCAAACAATGCTGAGCCAAGATTCGAGGATGAATCTTCTTTAAGAGGAGGGGTATTATGTGATCCTGCCTAGCCCTCCGTTTAATTCAACCCAGGAGTATTGTGAGTTCTTGATTAAAAGCTTAAATATGCATAAATTCAAGGATAGAGCATGTAAGTTTAAAGGAAAATCTATCAAATTACTAATTTGAAGAGCTAAAAAGAGATTCCACGTCAATCAATCATTCCATGGAGTTCTTAAAAATTGGGCATGGAAGTTCAAGTTTTATAATAAAGTTTGAATCATGGAATGGATTTATGGAAAACTGCAAAAGTCGATTTATAATAAAACTGAAAAGCTGCAAAAGCACTCTTGCAATAAGACAGCCTTGAAATATTGCACATTATTTTACTGCAAAAGTCAATTTACAGTAAAACAAAAAAACTGCAAAAGTACTTTTGCAGTAAAACAGTTTATGGCATTTTTCTTTGTTATTTTGTATTTCTTAAAGTCCAAGGAGTATTATTATTTAGAGTATTCTTATGTTAGGTATGGGCTTATTTTAAAGTGTTTATTAGTTTCCTTATTGCATTAGGATTATTCTAGATATTATTTTCCTTTTCTAAATAGGAATTAGTTTCCATATTGTTTTAGGAAACTAATTAGTTGCTTTATCTCCTTTTAAGGAGATCTATTTCATTGTTTGAGAGGAAGACTTTGATAATTATAATAGAGTGTTTTCACTTTTAAGTTCCTAAGAACTTGTTAAATGATTACGAATTGATTTATTCATATTGTTTTTGACTTGTCAATTGATCATTCATAATCAATTGTGGCGTCTTCGACTGTACCAAGGTTCACACTTCCATTATAGGTGTTAGGTTGAGGTTTATCTTCCATCTATCACCCAATTCCAAGGTTATAATCTATTTATAAACTACGGGTTAAGGATTCATAAACAATCTGGTTAGGAGTACGATTTGGGATTGCGTCGTGTGATATCATGTATATTTATTTTTTATGCCTATCACTAGTTTAGATCAATATTTTTATTTTTATTTCTAAATGATATTTACATTTATAGTATTTTTTAAAATAAATAATTATGTTGTTTGTCACTGGTAGTGACAAACAACTGTCATAATATTTTTTTTCCAAACTTATGACTATTGATAATAGTCACAAGTTTTTAAAACTACGACAACTCATCCGCTAACTTATGATTGTTACCAATAGTAACAAGTTTGGAAAATTACCACTATTTAGCCACGACTTTATTACAATTAAAAACAATCATAAATTTGTAAGATTATCACTGTTCAGCCACCAATTTTTGATAGTTTGAAATAGTCACAATTTACAAATTTGTGACTGGTTTTAGTTATCATAATGACAAATGTTATGATGGTTATTAACCGTGACAAAGCAGTCACAAACTTATCATTCATGACCATTCCATGCCACTCTTGGCGACAGTGACAAAGCCCGATTATGTTAGTTTTTGATTGTCACAATTTTTTTTGTCACTGTGTTAATCATGATGCTCCAAAATAATCGCAAAACAGCTTTTATGACAATTTTTGGCCATCAGAAAGCATTGATTCTAGTGTAGTGCAAATTCAAGTAAATTAACCCGTTTGACCCAACCAACCAATATAATAGTTCTTTAAATATGCATATAATATCACATAACTACAACACAACATGCTAGGTTTGGACTTGGCGGGCCAAGTTTGAGCTTATGCATATAGTGTACAGTAAGCATTCAAGTTTTCAAAACCATACCTTAATCAATTTGGTTAAGCTCTTTCTAAGAAAATTTTTAAATTAGGTTTTGTTATTAATACCTAACATCTCAAAATATAAAGTCAGTTTTGAGACCCATTTTTTAGTATAAGGTCCACAGTTAAAGCATGGTACGAGTTCGAGTTGAGTATATCTAGTCATATAAAACACAAAATTTGACTAACTTTTAACCTTTTATATTGATCTAAAGGCGCACATGACATTTAATAGTACATATATAATCCATCTTAGCATTTACATGTGGTTTCCACTCATTAAAGTCAATAGCTTTTCAAACTCACACATAACATACACCCAAATATCGCTGCCAACACTACCTAAGCTGGGGGTTTAGGCGATGTACCCTAATGGTCGCCTAAGAGGGAGCCGTACGTCGCCTTAGCTAAGGAGACGTAATATACGTCGCCTAAAGTGCGTCGCCCAAGGTTTTAGGCCACATAGGTATTAACCTACGTCGCCTAAGTAGGTCTTAGGCCACGCAGGTATTTTCCTATGTCGGCTAAGTTTTCACGTACCTAGGCCACGTAGAAATTACAAGGTCTCCTAAGTTCCCACCTAGGCCACGTAGATATAAACCTTTGTCGCCTAAGTTTAACACTTAGGCCACCTACGTACTATTATACGTCGCCTAAGTTCAACCCTTAGGCCACCTACATATTAACCTACGTCTCCTAAGTGTCCACCAATGCTACGTAGGTATTAACTTTAGTCTCCTAAGTTTTCACCTAGGCCACGTAGCTATTTCCATAGGTCTCCAAAGTTTCCACCTAGTAATTAACATAAGTCGCCTAAGTTCAAACCTTAGGCCACCTAAGTATAACCTACGTCTCCTAAGTGCTAGTCACCCTACACAGCACAACCTATTTCTATGTGCAACCCACACCTGCATATCTATAGGAATACAGCTTGAATATTCAATAGCAAATACAACCTGCCTAATTTAGCATTCATACATTTAATCTCATTCAATCAATATACATACAAATAAAGTATCAAAACTCATTCAATTCCATTCAACAATTAAAACAATTCGAAACAGTTTACAATTAATGTTAAAAAACTTTACAAGTAAGATAAATCATTCCTAACACCCAAATGGGTTGACCAGCTTTTTCGCCAATTCCGGCCAACCTTTTTTCAATACACCACCCACTTCAAATTTTGAGGCGTCCACTTAGGGGGGTTAAAAATTCCCAACTTTTGAAAAGTGCAAATTTGTTTAAAATTTTGAGGCGTCCGCTCAGGGGGCTTAAAAATTCCTAACTTTTGTGACGCCGCTAAAATAGCGCGTTGCGATAGAGCCCAAGTGCAGGCACGTCAAGTTGTAATATAGTCTCGGTAGTCCGAGTGTCGAACCACAGGGATAAGTGAAAAGGAATGGAATGGATTACGGATTTTACGATTTTCAGATTTTGTGTGAGTTGGATTTGTTGTAGAACAACGTAAATGTAAAATGGTTGTGAAAATTAATAAGAAAGCACTAAGGTAGTTGGAGGTTAGTTACGATTTAAAAGATGGTGATCACTAGCTCATACAAAGATTACAACACAAGATTTCTCGAAATATGGGGAATGTTGGTGTATCTTTCAATAGCAAAGGGTGCGACGCTAGGCGACTCATTCCCGAGTTGAAGCTATATCGAGAAAGAGACAAACGACATTCCACCAAAGACGGGGTTATCATTCCTACCTCTTAGCTACGGGTGTGAAGCAAGGCAACCCATTCCCGATGAAGCTAATCCGAGATAGATATGACAAACTCATCATTAAACGATTTAACATAAAGCGAGTGTAGTAATCTCATGATTTAAAGAATGAAAATTATAAAGTGAATCCTAACAATGAAACGGAATAAAGTTTATGGGATAAATTAGTCAACTCATCGTTTATCACATATGGTAGAAAATAAAGAGTCTAAGTATCACATAAAGTGTAAGAAGCACTCAATATATCAATAAATGAATCAAAGATAAGTTAAACAAATTTAAAATCCATCTATGGAGTTTTGAGAACTATTCATAATTTCTATGAAGAGGGAAAAACTCCATGGATGGGGGAAAAAGACTACAAGCTTTCTAGAACCATATGAATATGTTGTATGCTCATTAACAACCAAGAACTAAATATACAAGGCATATAAAGTCTTAACTAAATATGAAAATACCTAGAAAGCTTGAAATAATGAAAGATATGATGAAGAAGAAGAAGATTCACAAATATTTATCAAACTTTAGATATGGATTGAGCCATTAATCACCAAAAATCATATCACAATCAACCTCCGTAACCTTAGTAATAGACTACTCCATAATAGATGCAAGAACAAATATCATAGAAGAAGAAATCATTCTTACAAATTAAGCACTTACAATGGAGAAATGAAGAACAATCAACAAGTGAGCTCTCCCCTCTCTCTAGAACTCTAAGTGTGTTCAAAAATAGATAATATCCCCCTCTTAAAGTAAAAGAAATAATATATATTAAAAGGTAGAAAAATATCTAACTAAATATCTAAAATAGCTTGAACCACTAAAATAGCCCATTTTGGGTGTGAAATGGCCAAGTTGCCAAGGCCATGATCGATCATGGCCAACCCATGATCGATCATGGGGTCTTCTGCCTGAATGCCAGTTTGTACCATGATCGATCATGGTTAACCCATGATCGATCATGGGGTCTTCTGCCTGAATGCCAGTTTGTACCATGATCGATCATGGTTAACCCATGATCGATCATGCTTCTGGGAAATTCCTCAGATCAGCATTTTGCGAGCTTTTCACTAGCGCTTGATCAATCATTCGAAGGCCATTGCATCCTATGCCTATAAACACATAGAAACACAACAAAAGCACACCTAGCGGGACGATGTTAGATACGAAACTCGCCAAGACACTAATCTCGAGATAAGAGGATAATTAGGCATAATTAAAGCAACAAACGCGTCATGCGACTCTGGGAAAGAGCTTATGCATGACAATATTATGCGTTTATCATTTTGAAAGTGCAAATTTGTTTAAAATTTTGAGGCATCCACTCAGGGGGGTTAAAAATTCCCAACTTTTGAAAAGTGCAAATTTGTTTCAAATTTTGAGGGTCCACTCAGGGGGGTTAAAAAAAATAATAAGGTGTAGGTATTTTTCTTTTATAACATAATAAAAAAAATAAAATCTCTCAACTTGTTTTAGGTATAACTTGAATCTGAGATGACGGATTTACTACCAGGATTATCCACTAACACAATTATTTTAATGGTTCCAATGAAAAAATTACTTTAAAAAAATGTCTTACCGTTAAACTAATAATACTTGTTAGTGTCTTATATTGAATTGTATTTTGCGTTAATTTATTATGTGCACTTAAAATTAATAATTAACATTTTTTCACTTACAAAAATTCAACTTAACAATTAGAGTATATCTACAACTTTTTTTTTTTAACTAGAATAAGATTTGTTTTTTTAATACAAATGATAAATATCGTTAACTAGTATTTCGCAAGATGTTTTCTTTTATACCTACAATAAATAGTGTCAACCGATATTTTACTGTTATTTCTTTGGGTACACCTAAATTAGAAAGTTATGTTGTTGTTTTTTAAAAAATAAAATAAAATTAACCATAAATATTAAAGGGGCAATTAAAAAAAAGGACTTATTAGAGAAAGATTTTCACATTAAAGTCAAGGAATAATTTTTTTTTTAAATAAAGGGCCTATTTTTTATTTTATTGATAATATGACATATGTCTTTTTTTTTTCATTATAAAATGACATCCCAACCTTTAAAACAAACTAAAAAATATCAATATGCATTAAAATATGGACTGCAATATGAACTTTGCAGTCCATATTTCACCGCAATGTGAACTTTGTGGTCCATATTTCACTGCAATGTGAACTTTGTAGTCGATATTTTTAGTGCAAAGTTCATATTGCAGTTCATATTTTACTGCAATGTGAACTTTGCAGTCCATATTTTTAGTGCAAAGTTCATATTGCAGTCTATATTTCACTGCAATATGAACTTTGCAGTTCATATTTTACTACAATACGAACTTTGCAGTCCATATTTTTTGTGTAAATTTCATAAAAAGGGGTAATTTAGGTAATACATAACATGTTTTTATTAATTAAATGATATTTAAATTTATTCAAATACATTCATTTAAAATATAAAACAAAATAGGCCTCTTACACTATTACCAATTAAAAATAGGCCCTTCATTCAAAAAAATATTATTCATTGGATTTTTGGTAAAAATCAATGTATAATAAGCCCTTCTACCTAATTTCTAGAATATTAAATAACTTCTAAAGTGGCAAACAAGCTATGAAATTTGTAAGGGGAGAACATTAAAATTAGTAATAGTATTTTTTGGTTAGATGAGAAGTCTGTATTTACCCGTTAACCAATATTCCTCCTAACTTAATTACTTGCGTTCGTCAAGTGTGAAGATATGCTATATCTTACGGACACATTATTTACAAAAATAAAAAATTAATGTTTTGATCACTCTTTAATTAGAATGGATTTTGATTAAGATGGTTATAATATGTACCAATATTTTAACTAATACATAATTAGTTAGTTTTAGTTTAGTGGACGGTGATATGTTTTGGTTAATTAGTGGACTTGAATTAAAAAAATTATCTCCGGGAGCTTTTGGAACTTGCGACCCTCTCCTATTATATTATATTATATTATAATAGTTTTAACACCGTACGATGTACGGACCTCAATTTTTATGTGTAATACATAAAATTTAATATGTAGAATTTTGATAGAGTTAAAAAAAATGCATATATATTATTAAAATGCGTATATATTATTAATGGACTGGTTTAGATCAAGACATATTTTCCTTAACTGGCTGCCTATTATTTAGGTTCCAATGGGCTTGGGTGCTTTTTATTTTAAGTCTCAACTGAATGGATGTAGGAATAGGCTAGGGCCCAAGTTGAATACAATAAATTTTAGGCCTTTTTAAGTTGTAGAATTTTGTGTAGCAATTTCAAATTTCGAGATGGCTGAATTTTAAAAGGTGCTGAACTGCAAAGTTGTAGTTCTCAAAATTCTCTTGAAATTAGGCTCAAGAATTGCATGATTTGGAGTTTTGAGTAAAAAGTTATGCGTCCAGAATTATATTGAACCATTTTACATGTCATCATTTGCTTGAACTTCTCTATTTTTCTCAATCATGTCCAATTCTTTTCTAGCACATGAGAAAGCATTAAAAATATAAGTATTAGTGATAATATATATTGTCAAAAGAAAAAATTAGCATGATAAATTATACTAATTTCTTGGCATATCACTAACTCCAAGGACTAACCCACCTATTATTAAGAGAGTATTACTAGCCAATCTACATTCAAAATTCTTCTCAAAGAAAAAGGCCATTCCGAAAACACCGATACAACTTTCCACACTGAAACTACATCCAATATTTTAGTAAATCTTGGTTTTATTTCTTACAACCCAACTCACTTTCAAACCATGTGTTAAGATTTCATGTAGTTTCTCTCTATCTTTTAAAACCCAAATCATACTCAATCATTGGCTTGGAAATTTGAAAAGAAGAAATATCATATGTTAAGGCTCCTATTTCTCTCAATCTAGGTCTTGAAATTTGGTAAGTAAGTGGCTTGATTTGGGTTTGAATTTGCTGGATTGAGTGTGATATGGGTTCAATTTGGGTTTGATTAGGCAATTTGATTTGGTTAATTAGATGTGTGTGGTTGGGGGGTGAGAAATTCATTTGAGTTTGGATAGAGAGAGATTGAGATTTTACAAAGAGAGAGGAACGGAGAGAGAAACAGAGAGAGGAATGAAGAGAGAGAAACATCATTTTCATAAGTTAAAAGAGAAGAAGAAAGATAGAGGCAAGAATAGATAGAGGGAGAGGAAAGACAAAGAAACATAAGCATATTTATGAAGAGAGAGAGAGAGAGAGAGAGAGAGAGAGAGAGAGTGGAATGCACTCGCAACTTTTTGGACCAATCCGCACGGATTGATTTGTGTAAGAAGCGACCGTATTAATATTTACATATAGTCCAAAATGTAGAAAAAAAATTTATAACCACGCAACACTCGCATTATGTTTATATCCAGCTGTGAAAAAAACCAATAAACTTGACCTCCACTTGCAAACATTTGATTAGAAATTTATTTTGTGTTCGAGTCTCACATGTTAATAAGCTTGTATCGATTAAGAACTCATCAATGCTCATTTTCACCGTATTTGAACAAATATATAAGCTCAAAATGTTAACGTATGTATCAAGCCAGCTTGAACCACTATCTGGCCCAACTCCACCTGTTTACGGCTCTAATCACATGAGCTAGTAACTAAAACTTTGCAACCTACGTGATGTGCAAATGTCATATAATTCATTTTAATTGTGTATTTAAATTAATAGATATTATTAACATGTGTTGCAAGCAATGGTGAAGTCAGGATTCGAACAGAGAGGGGTTAGTACTATAATATGTATTTTTTCTGAAGCAGTTAAAACAAGATTTCATTTTTAAAAATATTTCAAAAATTCTTCATTCTTAATCTTCTTGAAAATGGATTATTCAATGTATGCCACCAAACAATCATTCATAAATTCATCTCCCTTTTGATTACGTAGTGCACTCATAATGATCTTCATCACAGAAAATGCTCTGCCAACACATGCCGCTGCTATGGGTAACATTAAGGCCAACTTCATAAAAAAAATGCACTAATGGAAAACCAATATGTTTACCGATCTCTACCATTTTTTGAGCAACCTCAACAATTCCCATCAAATTAGAAAATTCATATTAGACACTACAACTTTATATTATATATATATAAGCAACCTCAGCAATTCCCACCAAATTAGAAAAGTCGTCAGTAGACACTACAACTTTATATATTATATATATATATATAATTCAAAAAAAGAAGGGGGGGGGGGTGGGGGGTTGTCAATTGACCCCTTTTCCCCAAACATAGTTTATAATTAATGTTATCAACATTAATTAGAAAAGTTTATGTCAAATTTAATGTTATTCTGCCACTTGTTATTTTTATTGTGTGCCACATTATCCTTATTTTATACACAAATAATAAATCTCAATAATCTAAATGTATAGAATTTTGTACACATAATAAATACCGAAATGCATTATATTTATAATCCTTTGTCCAGAAGAAATTGTTTCATATTCTACGATTTGATATTCACTTTGTACTTTATTTTAAAAAATAATTTAATTGAACTTAAATGTTGATAGATATTGTTTTCATTTATTCAATTCGTCCGGAAAGTTCTATTGGCCCCACATTCATACCTCATATTCTTTAGAAAATAAGGCTCAATTTGATAACAATTTATATATATATATATATATAATAGTTGATTTTTGTGAAAAGTTAAAAAATAAGTTGGGACATGTGAGATTTCTATTTACTTTTTTGACTTTTTCGGTAGAATTTTTTTCTTTAGGAGTTAAGGAAGAAAAAATAAATTCACAAATAAAATAATTAAAGATTGAGGATATTAATTCATTAAATGAACATGAGATGGAAATCATGTCATCAAATGCCCAACTTATTTTTCTTTTTACTTTTTTTATAAATCAAGTGTTTCTCTCTCTCTCTCTCTCTCTCTCTCTCTCTCTCTCTCTCTCTCTCTCTCTCTCTATAAATTATCAAATGGAGCCAAATAGTCCAGTTTGTTATTTCTTTAGTTGGTCAATATAAAGTGACAAAGTTGAATTTTGTA
This sequence comes from Lonicera japonica, assembly GCA_021464415.1. NCBI lineage: Eukaryota > Viridiplantae > Streptophyta > Magnoliopsida > Dipsacales > Caprifoliaceae > Lonicera > Lonicera japonica. The sequence goes on along the minus strand of CM038465.1, from coordinate 39,255,535 downwards.
TAAAATTTATATTAAAATTAATGCTTCCGAAAAGTGATCTTGAAGTATTAAATCAATCCCAAAATTATTTCAATAATAATCTTATATTACTAGATCAAGAGACTTGGTTATTTGTTATTTCTTAACATGCGTATAATGATCGAAAATGCTAAGGAGCATCATCATTGAACCGAAAAGAACACCGAAGCTGACGTGGCCATCCACTTATTCTCTCTCTTCAAGCTTATTATTAGTGTGAGTGTATCTGCGCGCGCATGTGTTATTTTAATAATCAAAACAATTTTGTGGGGCTTCGTATACTTAGCTCAAATCAGGGATGAAGTTAAGATTCGAACAAGGAGAATCAAAATCTGAAACGCATAATATATAACTTTATAACAATATATAATATTTTAATACAAATATAATAGTACTAGTCTTTTATACAAGCCAATGTAAATATTAAAGTGCAAATATTACAATAACATTTTATGGGGTTTCATAATTTAAAAGTATTGTAAGATTCAAATGCAATTGACCTAATTTATCCTGTTTTATGTAAGTTGGACATAATTTTTGTAAATAAAGCTTATTATAATTAGGGGCTTAGGGTTCAATTTATCAAAATTATAGCTATTCGATCAAAGTAAACAAACAAAAATAATAACTATATTTTGTGTTCATAGAGTATTAAGCCACCTAAAAGCTTTACTCGATTTGGTTTTAAGTTATACATCTGATATGTTTTTTTTTCAAACGATTTAGGAATTAATTTGTTTAAGTTTAATGGTTTCATGAATTATTGTGTTTTTAAGATTCGAAAAGACCCAACTTTTCCCATGTATGTTGGAACCAAAAATTTCCCAAAATTAAAAGTTTTGAAGCATATATACTTGAGGAAATTAACTAGGGCCTAGAGCAACTAGGCATGAGACCACTGGCAGAGAGAAAAGAAAGGCAATCAGCGGCAATAGCGCCAGTGAAGAGAGAAAGGATAGCAACACACTTATGTTGGAGAAGGTAATGACTAGTGAGAATGTTGTTGCCGTGTCTAAAATCAAATGAAAGAAAGGGGATTTCGTTTAAATAAGACAATATTATTGAGCGGGAATAACTAAGTTTTCTTGATATCACGTAGTTAGCATAAAAAATTAACTCAATTTGAACTTTGGGAAATGAAAATTTAGGTGGCGTTTTGTTTTTCTTTAGGGAAAAAATAAGCGCCAAAAGTGTTAAATATTTAAGGTGTACAAGATCTTAAATAATAAAAATTTACACATATGACTCGAGGAACAAGCACAACCACCTTGACAGCACCCTTGGTGTACATAGGCGATAGCGACTCCGCCATAGGCTCCACCTAGTCTAGCTAGTAGGACACTTATTGTAACGACTCATCACTTTAGGCTTTACCAAGTTCTTCCCAACTCTACTAAGTCAAGCTACTGGTACTGTTCCTTAAGTACGTGGATTCGCAATCAACTTTTCATACCAATTGTTGTGCCCACCTCAGGCCCGAGGCACCAATTGGGCTTGCCGGTCTGCGCACATAATAATAATATTGTCCCCAACTTAAACACCTTTGGGCTACAGGTGTGGGGTTTTATCTTAAAAGGCCTTGTTACTATGTGGTGATACTCCTCCACTTATATACCCATGTTGAGTTCTACAATTTTTTCATGTGGGATCAATGTTTTAAGTCAACTATTTTTAACAATCTCCACTTTGGATCAAATTGGTCCACCTTACCTCCACCTAAACCTATACCTTAGTCCACCATGGATCCACCTTTGAACTTTCACCACTCAACAATGTCTGGAAGATCGTGTACCTTTGGTCAATGCACATCTTGAGTTACACCTTATTTCACATTGTTCGAGAAACATGCATAATTACCTTGACAACATCCTGGGTGTACATAGGCTATAGCGACTCCACCTCTGGTTTCTCCAAGTCTAGCTCCACCATAGGCTCAACCGAGTCAAACTACTTGTACTGCTCCACAAGTGTGTGAATTCAGCATCGACTTATGATACCAATTTGTGCCCACCAGCACATGGGTTAGGCTCAAAGCACCAACTGGGCCTGCCGATCCGCGCACATTGTTACGATATTTCCTTAACTTAAAAACCTTTGGGCCATAGGTGTGCGATTTTATATTAAAAGGCGTCGTTACTATGTGGTGACACTTCCCACTTATATACCCATGTTAGATTCTATAATTTTTTCATGTGAGAAAAAATGGTTTAAGCCAACCATTCTCAACAACAATAACATGTGATATGCGAGTCGTTGTAATCTATATCCATCATTGAGAACTTTTATTACAAAATTTAGGCCAATCTACATAAATTATGAAGCAAAATACATAAGATCCCCTTTGGTTGGAAAAAAAGAAGAAAAATAAATAAGATGCGAATACTCCCTTGCACTCCCATCCATCATTCTATGCAAATGTGCCATATATATCTCGTAGCCCTATTTCATTCTAAATTAGAAAGATTACGTGGTAATTAATTTTACAAAAAAAAAATTAAAGTAAACAATTGTTTGGTTCGCATTTTGATTTTTAATATAAAATTAATGATTATCTGTCTTAATTAATTATTGAGAAATTAAGAAAATAATATGATAGGTAGTGGTCGTGGTCGTGGGGTGGTGTAAGTATTTGGTTATAAAGGATAATTAAATTAACTTGAGGATATATGTATGAAATAGTGATTAACTTGAGGATATATGTATGAAATAGTGATTAACTTGAGGATATATGTATGAAAGAGTGATTAACTTAAGGATATATGTATGAAAGAGTGATAATGATTGAATTAATGTTAAGGACTTGGGATATTTATATGCGGGGAAATGGGTTATTAGGGTTTCCTCTATAATTCTACAATTGGGCCAATGTTTACAACGTTGCAATGACAATGTTAATTGAATTACTTTTGATTATTCAATGTTTACGATGTTGGGAGGCCAGGATCTTCTACGATATGTGATCAATTTACAGTAGGACAATTAGAGTTTGGAGCATCTAACCTAAAATTAATTGTTAATGGGTGGAGTAGCTCCTTATTCTTATATACTACTTTAGGAGGAGCTGTTTTTCCGATATGTGATTTATAGTTTCAACATGCCCCTTCACGTGTAGCATAATATTTTAACCTAATACGTGGAGTGTTTATATTGGATGACGTGGAACCTGTGTAGCCGTCGGGCCTTTACATGGTGTATAGCCTTACCTCGTATACCATATTAGAGTTTAGAGTATCCATGCAACGACCTGACATGGCTAGGTCCGGAAATGCGATAAAAATGAAATTTAACTTTAGTTTTATATCAAAATAATTTGTAAAAATACAATCTTTACAGTCTATTTACCCTTTATAATAAAAAAATGCATCATCTCTCCACTATCTACAAAAATAATAATTTAGACCGCGCCTAATTCGCTGGTCCATAACTGACCCCGTCTTGAGTTACCCGCGTTAGAAAAAAATGAAAGGGGGCAATACATAGCACATAGGAGTGAATGCATCTCAACAGAATATATTATCAGCAATAAAATAATCAAAAACAACATTCGTCTACTCAACAAATTCAATGGACCACAACCGGCCTCTTACACTGGTCCCTCTCGATAGCATGTTATACTTTCCCGCCTCACCCACTATACCATGTTGAAACTTCTCTCCAAACCTTACACAACTGTGGCTTATTAGTACTGATTGGTAAGTAAACTTAACTATGCACCAATTGGTAGTCAGCATCAATAAATAACATCAATTAATAAGGAAAATAAATACAATGAACACAACAAATCCAATAGGAGTACAACGTATAGAATAAAAAATAAGTACTCTAAAATTTTAAATACATGTTAAATACAAGTCTTTGCCTCAAAAAGTCACGAAAAATATCACCATAATTTAACAGCAAGATAAAGTAACCTTGCCTTGGCAAGTTTTCTATTCTATAAAAGTTCTTCCACTAAACTTTAACACTACAACAATATAAAGTAACCAAATAGTGGAGGATATATATTACATAGAAGTGGGAACCATTATAATCCACATAAGCCAAGTAATGGGACACTAATATAAAATCTAATGACCTAAAGGGGGCACCCAGTACATGCTACGTACACGTGTATTTGTGAACTAAGGGACCCACACAAAATGTCACCACATATCTCTATCTATATATCTATATACTCATGAAATAGTTTGATCAAGAAGTTTGACTAAAATTCTCGCCTAAATTTTTTCTTGTATTTTTTGTATATAATAATATTTGTATACATGTGAATATATTAAAAGTATCCATTAAAAACTCCATGGAACTAATGCATTGTATGGGTAATTGTTACGAAAATTTGCTTTGAATCTGATTACTACTACGAGAATTTGTAAAATCATCCATGGAGTTAATGTACTCCATGGGTAATTGAAACATGTGACATTGTGATTGCCTAGATAGTTGTTTCAAAAATACATAACGAGGATACTTTTTCATTTTAGAAATTGCTCTTATGCTCTATATTCTCTAGGTAATGGTTTGCATGTACCTTGTTTGTTCACTTCATTCTTCTTTTTATTCTTCTTCTTTCAGGTAATGAAATGTTGTCCAATATACAAAAACATAACCAATATTTAGCATCAAAATCTTGAAATGGGAATCATAGATATAGATTTTGAAATGATGTCCAGTTAATCAATATATATATATAATATATAGATTTTGAAATGGCGTCCAGTTAATCTATATAGATTTACATTATCCATTAAAATTCGAAATGTTTATGTTTCCATCTACTTGCTAAAATATATTTTACAATAAGTTAATTATATATATAAAAAAAATCAATTGTTAGTTAACACTTTATCATGCGATTATATTATATCAATTCAATTCAATTCATATTAAAAAATAAAGTATCATATTATATTATATATCAATTCTAGAGAAAAATGTTCCACCTACAATTTGTAAAATTTGAACCTGAAACGTACTTATTTAGGGTCTTTTGATTATTATTTTATTATTGACGTAATATTGGAGTTCCATGAGCCTCTAACATATGCTAAATATTTTCTTAAAATATCTTTCATATATTATAGTAATCTTATTATAGCGTGAAACCCATTATATAATGCAATATATTATATCCTAATATTGTTGCATGATAGTTAATAATTTTTTGTTTTTTTACCTTATCACTATCCACTATAAATTATCGGACTATTTACACATAATATCCCATTTTGTAGCTCCATCTAATAGTTTTTACAAAAAAAAGAAAAAAAAAATTTGAGTTACCCTTTATTTTGCTAACCATTAGTCAAAAAACTATGGTAAATTACTTTTTTTCCTTTGTAGAAAATGCTTCAAAAATGCAAGAAGTTCAAAATGAGGCTTAGAATAAGGGTGTAAATTTTCTTTACTTGATTTTTATTTTTTTTAACACAAGCAGTGGCTCGATCAATGGTAAAAAAAATTTAAAAATCAGTACAATTTTACGACCACCACAATAAAAGGGTGGCAAAAAACCATCATAAATAGGTGGACGACAACTAACATAACAAATGGTCGACACACAACTATCATAAACCGGTGAACTACAACAATCAATCATGTAATAAGGTGGACAATTGTTTTTTTCTTTTTCTTTCCTTATTTTGAATTATGGAAATTGTAATTTAATAACTTCCAAAGTTCATTTTTCTATAAATATATGATTATTTATTCTTTACTTTTTTTCCTTTGTTGGTTATTTTTACTTTTATACTTGTAAGGCCATATTTTTGTTTGAGTAAGCTATGTGGGCCAATTGATTCATGTAATAAGAGTTCTTTTAAATTTATTTTTTACAATATAAAAGATCCATTTCATTTGAATAAATAAGATACATGTATTTCCTTTTAATTTATTAAAAAATACAAGATATTTTTTTTTATATAAAATTATTCTATATTTATTTAGTGATTTGTGATGCAATTAATGAAACTTCATGATTTGAAATAAAAAATAAATAAATAAATAAATTTTTATTGGTCTTCGTATTTTATACTTTATGAATGGTATATTTTAAAACAAATTTGATTAGTTAAATATCAAAACTACTTTGGGAATAGTAATTGTCGTAATTATGAGTTTTCAACCAAACCCTAATGGGTGTCTTTTTTTTAAATTGTTGTAGTTATGAGTTGTAATTAAATACAAATATGACATGAATTTGGTGAAGTTTGCATTCATGTAAATTTAACCCGTCAAACCCAAACTATCCCATATGTAATATTTTTTCTTTGAATGCTCTTATAGTACTATATAATTACAATAGATGGGTGCGTGTCAAGGTCTATGGAGTTCAGAAATATAATAAATATAGGGGCTTTAGGTTTTCAAAGTTAACCTCTTCCGGCCCAAAGTCAAGATCGATCGGGCTGATCACATTTTCAGATGGGTCGAGATTCAATTTAGCTATAACGGCCCCAAGCACAACTCATTCTCTTTGCTCCCCAATTATCTCCAAAGTTATATTTAATATTTATTTTCGCCCTGTAGGAATGGGCATTACAAGTGTCTATATATATAGTTAATAATTAAAAATTATATTTTTATTAATTCTAAAAAAAATTAATATGGGATGTTACAATCCAACCCAAAATCAATTGGCGATGGGTGCGCCCTTTGTTTTTATATATTATTTTGGGAGAATCCATTCTCACAATGTGAGATTTATAGTTTCAACAATTTCAATGTTTAAAACGTTGGCCCTGCATTCGTACCTCATCTTCTTTAGTTTATTGCGATAATTTCAATTCCTTTTGATCATGACGTTATCTCGCATGTCAGATTTTTGGAGTTGAATGAATGTTACAAGGATCCATAGACATTAATTCAATTCACAGAGAAACCAAAACAAACTAAAAAAAAAATTGAAGAATGTAACAAAATTATATGTATAACTCTAAGCCTTAGGTTTAAAAACTTGAATTGAATGGGCACTAAAAGTAAATTATCGGCCAGATATAGAACTATAGAAAAATCATTTGAGTTGAATGGTGTTGAGTTCATGCCAGGCTATCTAAAATGTGTCCAAACTTAATTTATTTGTTTCACAAATGAATTTCGAAGGAGTTTTCACTCAAATGATGACAGGTAGAACTCGAGTAAATTGGTTATTTTTATAATAGTATGTATAATACATAATGCGAGCACCGCTTCATATATCTCACTCGTAGTTTCAAGTACTAAAAAATTTAGCGAGTATATAATTTTTGTATATACATTTGGAAATATACGTACTAATAATGGGCGGATTAGGGTATTAGCCACGTGTAAAATCGAAAACATATATAATAGCATGCACTGAATTTATCAATTAATATACCTCATAAGCAATTAATTTTTTATTCTTTTACGGTAATTGTCAAACTCTTACATTTAATAAAGGAACACTTTTACGCGGAAATAAATATATAAAACATTAATAACAAAAAAAAAACAAATAAACAAACAAATCAGTAACCCTAAAGAGTTTCATTTGATCCTCTTCTAATTTATTTAGTCACTAAACAGATTTATTAAATTGGTGTACATTTCTAGTTAAGGGTGTTCATTTCTAATGTGGTGGTGGATTATTGCACTTCTTACCACCCTGATTTGGAGTTCCAGTGCAATCATTTCCAGATGGGGGTATGGGTCTCTTCTGCAAAGATTGCATCACCAGATTTTTTTTCTTCATTTCTGAACGGAGGATTCTAGATGCTTCATTTGGTTCAGTGTTTAACAAAAGAACTAATGATATAATAATGACTAAAACAATGTTTAGAGATCTCATAATTAATGATGATCTTAATTAATGGTAGTGGTGGTGATGGTGGTGGTGGCCGAAGTATTTGGTAATTAAGTATGAATGAAAGTGTGGTGATGATGGAATTAGGGCTGTGTAGAGGGGATATTTATATGCACCAAGTTATAAAAATAAATGTAATTAAGAATTTAAATTTTAAATATTTTTTTTTTGAAGTATTTGACCTGCTTAATTGAAGGGCTTGTTTTGACTTTTGGTAAGCTTAACTTGAAACTCAAGGCCATCTTCCTTTTCTCTTTAATTTACCATCACCATAACGTTATTGATTCTTTTTTTTTTTCAATTTATTGAAAATTTTCTCTCCTATGGAACTTAATTTTGTTTGCTAAGTGAACAATTTTTTTCACCTAAATTTTTAAGGGGAAATAAAACAAAAATCAAATAGACAACTGAATTCATCTCCATATTGATACTCATGTCCTTTTTTTGTCGTAATATTTTGGACATGTGGAAAGATTGCTTAGTTCTAACTGTAGTCACTTATTTTGCAGACAAGAATGTGGGTGCTTGTGCATATGATAGATTGATTTGCTTAATTTAGTAATAATTGTAAGTAGATATAAATATATGACATAAAAATTGACATATGAAATGTGATCATTATATATTGGTTAAAATAACTATGTCACTTTCTTTTCTAACCAATAAGTGATTGACACATTGATATATCCGTTTTGTATTTTAGATTTTTATGTCCATATAAAATTACTCTTTAATTTAGTGTTCATTGAAAATTTCTTTTCATTTTCGCAGAATTGAAATACATTCTTCCTTACCATCTCTTGCGCATGAACCTTATCAATCAAACTCGAGCAACACACAAAATTCTCTTAACATTGGAACGAGATCTTTTTTTTTTTACGCAAGTTGTTCTCCCACTGCAGTAGATATGGGACTAATCCATACTTATAGTACTTGCAAGGGAACATGCTGTTGGCCCAATGGTGTTTGTACTTCGGGGGAATCGAACATATGATCTAATGGTAGACAAGCCACTAGACTAGCCCTATAGATTATAAACAACGTTAAACAAGCTATGAAATTTGTAAGGAGAAAACATTAAAATTAGTAATAGTAGTTTCTGGTTAGATGAGAAGTATGTATTTAATTACCAATTAACCAATATTGCTCCTTACTTAATCAGTTGTGTTCGTCAGGTGTGAGGGTATAAGTTACATCGTACGGATAAACTATTTACATATATAAAAGATTAAATTTTAACTAATAGTTATAATATTTACTAATATTTTAACTAATAGTTAATGATTGCATTAGCCAAGTCAACATTATAGATCAAATTAATTAGTACAAATTACATGCATTTGTATTTGCATGAACATGACGAGAACAACCATTTAAGCCACTTAAAATGTTGGTGTATTTATGATTTTTTTTATTTGCTCTATTTTACTAAAATGCTTGCATGTGCATGTTTGTCTAATTATACTTAAGAAACTTTATATTTGTCTTTCGTAAATAAGGTTTTAATACATGTAGTACATCCAAAATACACATTAAAATGACTCCAAAGTATATTCAATTGCTTATTAGTATGGCGGAAAAAGTGTTAGAAAATTACACAAGGCCCATGACCAAGAACACAATTTCAATTAAAAGAATTCAATCTTCCAACATGTAACGTAAAGCAAATGGAACAGAAAAGAATTCAAGTTAAACCATACTATTCAAGAGTCAAAATAGCCCTTCAAGCAGGTCAAATACTTCAAAATAAAAATAAAAATAAATTAAAACAATTGATGACTTGGTCGCATATATATAAATTAATTAAATAACCCTCTCCTCCACATTAATTCATTATCACACTTTTATATCCTCACAATAATTTAATTACTCAATCTTACTCTCCGTATATAGTTTCAAAATTTCAATTACCAAATAATTGTACCACCACTACTCATCAACTTCTACTATTATTTTCTTAGTTAGTTGCTCGATAACTAAGATTATCATTATGAGATTTCTAAGTATCGTTTGTTTGTTTTATCTATTATTATATCACTATTTTTTTGTTAAGCATTGAACTCAATGGAGTTACGGAAATTTTAAGTACGAGACAAAATCTAGTAGCGCAGTCTCTACTGAAGGCCAGGTTCCTGTGCCCCATTTGGAAATGGGTGCACGGGAACTCCAAAACAGGTTGGTAAGCTGTGCAGCAACAGTGATACCATTAACCTGATGAGCATTGTCGGTCATATTATTGTGGCTCAACTACCTCTTGCTTAACTCTCCACCTATGTCTCCATTTGATTTAACTTAAGTTAGCGAACACCTTCATTAAAAATAAACACTAATTTAATTAATTTGTTTAGCTACTGAATAAATTTGAAGAGGACCAAATTTCAGCTTTTTAGTTTACATGTTTATAAAGTTGTGCTATTACTTACATATGTCTGTTATTAATAGATAGTCAACTCCAAGGACTAACCCACCCATTATTAATATGTACATATAGTCCAAAATGTATAAACAAATTTTATAACCATACAGCGCTCGCATTATATTTATATACGGCTGTAAAAAGAACCAAGAAACTCGACCTCAACTTGCTAACATTTAATTAGAAGTTTATTTTAAGTTTGAGTTTCATTTGAAGCGGGGGGATTTTGTAGTAGTGGAAAGAAACTTAAACCTTCCCTTTTGAAAAAAATAAAATAAAACAAAGCCAAGGATACGTTTCGAAACTTGACATGTTATTGAGTGTGTCTTAATTAAGAACTCGTCAATGCTCATTTTGAGAGATACAAGCTGTATTTGAACAAATTTATAAACTCGAAATGTTTACGATGTATCAAGCCAGCTTGAACCGCTATTTGGCCCGACTCCACACGTTAAAAATAACAAGTCGTGCATCGCGTAGGTTGTAAAGTTTTAGTTAGTAATATCTTTTAAAAATAACAAGTGGTGCATCACATAGGTTTAACTATACATTTTTAACTTTTCCAATCACAGGTTGACCAATTGGAAATTTCTTAAATTGATCCATAAATCCCATAATTCTTGGGATTGTGTAGACATAAGCTCGATGATGGTAGAGCCTATATATAGAACATGATTTGGGTTCCTAAAATTCATTCATTCTCTCCCCTTAAGTTTACACCATTTATTTTGATCGAGAGTGAAGAGATATTAGAAGCACCTTAATCCGTCAAACTTCACCTACTTAAAATTCATCACGACATCAATGGCTGGATGTATAATCTTGATCCATTTAATTTCTGCATTTCATCTATGTGCTATTAGGATTATTGTAGCATTCTGGGTCGAATATATTAGGTCTTACATATATAGCTTTGTATTGACGTATAACACATTAATTAGATAAACCTAATATATTTTTTTTCCAAAATCATCACTTGTAATATATTTTTTCTTTTGTTTTACATAAAAAATATGCTGTGTACTATTAAAAAAATTAATCAATGTTTTTGACATATTAAAATTTCGAGCGATTGTAAGTAAAAATAGGTTATTCTTATTGTCTATAACTTCCAGTGTTGTTAAAGGTAGAAAAAAGGTTGTAAGATAAAGTAATGTTGACGGTTGTACGTGATAAGTTTGAATTGCATGTATAGTTAAAGGTTATGATTTGAGCCTTACCTTCTTCATTTTCTTTCGCTTCAACTTATACCACGACTTTCTGTATCTTCAAATTATATCTACATATATAGTGCCAGTTACAGTAGTGTAGATAATATTTTGCTTGTAGTTTCTTATATTAAAAGATATTAGTAAGTATATATATAATTTGTCTATACATTTAAGATTATATATACGTAATAATGAGGTATTGATTGACCAACTTGGAATTTAAATGACAAAAACACGATAATACCAAATAATGTTATAAAGATATACCTTAAAGTACCTTATCAACAACTTATTCTTTCTTAGTGATTGTCACACGTTATTTTTTTGGTTTATACCAAACGGTGTGAGGGCCAGCTTTCGCACGCCTCGACTAAAATAATTGGTGCATCCAATATAATAAAACTTTTATGCGGGAACAAATCTAAATCTTTAATTTTTTTTTTAATCACCACATCGAACAATTACTAGAATTTTTCATTTTTAGGTTTTTTTTTTTTTTTTTTTTTTTTTTTTTTTTTTTTTTTTTTTTTTTTTTTAAGTATTTGATCTGCATGAAGGGCTCTTTTGACTAGTGGGTTTCACCAAGAGATTAAAAAATTTAATCAGACATGTGCGTCTAAATATATATACTGATAAGTGCATAATATTGCAATGCATAAGCTCTTTCCCAGAGTTGTTTGACGCGTTTAGATTGCTAACTTTCCCGAACTAGCAACTTGTTTCACGATTAGTGTTTTAACATGTTATGTATCTAATATGGCTCGAGTTTGTGTATTTTTGTAGTATATTATTGTGCTTGTAGGAATGAGAAGCATCGGCCTTCATAAGATTGATCGAAAGCAAGTTTAGAGACTTTCAAAAGTGCTGAGTGAGGAAATCCCCGACCCATGATCAATCATGGGTATTCCATAATTGATCAAGGAAGAAATCCCTTAAGCAGTGCACTCCTATGATTGATCATGGGGATGCCATGATCGATCATGGTCCTGACTTTTGGCCATTTCACAACCATTTTGGGCTATTTTTGTGGTTTAAGTTATTTAAGATATTTTATTAGATATTTTGTAATTCTTTACTATATAATAGAATCCTTAGCTTCTAGGTTAAATTATCTAGTTTATCATTAAGAACAAGAGAGAAATGAGAGCTCAATATTGTGTAATTTTTTTTCTCCTCCTGTACGTTTACTTTTTATTTTAAGAAATGAATACTTCTTCTATAATTCTCATCTCGATTATTATGGAGTAGTCTTTTACTTAGGTTACGGAAGTTAATTAATTTCTCAATCCATGTTTAAAGTTTGATAAATAATTGTAAATCTTTTTCCTTTTCAATCTTTCAATTTTACAAGCTTTGTAGGTATTTTTATTTAATGATAAGACTTTATATGCCTTGTATGTTTTGATCTTGTGTATTGATGATAATATTTTATACTTGTCTAGTTCCAGAAAGGCTGTAATCACTTCCTCCCATCTATGGATCTTTTTCCTCTTTGTGGAGATTATGATGAGTTCTTAAAAATCCATAGATGATTTATAAATTCGTTTAGCTCATCTTTGATTCACTTAATGATATTTTGAGTGCTTCTTACACTTTATGTGTTATTTAGACTCTTTGTTGTCTTTTCTTAAGTGATAATCGATTAGTTAACGAATTTAATCCATAAACTTTGTCTCGTTTTATTGTAAGGATTCACTATCTAATTTTCATTATTTTAAACCATGAGATTTCACATAAATGCTTAATGCTAAACCTTTTTATGATGAAATTGTTACCTCTATTTCGGATTAGCTTTATTGGGAATGGCTTGCTTTGCTTCACACCCTTTGCTAAGAGATAGATTCAATAATTTCAAGTTTGGTGAAACGTTGTTGCTTTCCTTCCCGAGATAGCTTAAATCAGAGAATGGGTTGCTTAGCTTTACACCCTTTGTTATTGACACTACACCAGATGTGGACTTAGGCAACATACTCTATTGGGTATGTCTCCTAAAACACATCTTAGGAGACATACAAACTGTATGTCTCTTAAGCTTATATCTTAAGAGACATACCTTTAGTATGTCGCCTACGTACTTACTTACGAGACATATATAATAAGTATGTCTCCTAAGAGTGTCACTTAGGAGACTTACAATTAGTGTGTCGCCTAAGTATATACTGATGCCACATACAACGAAGATATGTCGCCTAAATACTTCTCTTAGGAGACATAAATATAATATGTCTCATAAGAATTATACTTAGGAGATATACAAAGTTTACATGTCGCATAAGTAAGGTCACAAGTGCACGTGAGTTGTCAAAAGAACTTAGGCGACATACAATTAAGGTATGTCTCCTAAGTAAAGTCTTAGGAGACATACAATTAAGTATGTCGCCTAAGATATTACTTAGGAGACTTACCTAATTGTATGTCTCGTAATATCTTACTTACGAGACATACTTAATGGTATGTCGCCTAAGATCTTACTTAGGAGACATACCTTAATTGTATGTCGCCTAAGTTCTTTTGAGAACCGACACTTTTTCCACACGAAGGGTTTGACTGACTTATCTTAGGCAACATACTTAATTGTATGTCTCATAAGACCTTACTTAGGAGACATATCTTAATTGTATGTCGCCTAAGTTCTTTTGCCCACCGACACTTTTTTTACACGAAGGGTTTGACTGGCTTATCTTAGGCGACATACTTAAGATAATATGTCGCCTAAGAATCTGTTCATCTTTAAAATAGCAGCAGCTTCTCCATTTTCGGGATTTAAGCTTTTAGAGTGATTTTGGGTGATTTTTAGGCGATTTTGGCGATTTCAAGTTGCAAATTGACATCATTTTCCTCATCAAAGGCTTTGTTTGATCTATAGGTACACTACTTCTTATTCATATTAATTTTTAACAAATTTTTGTGTTTATATAAATTTTGAGATTAGTGTAAAAGATGTATGTTTTGTGTTGAAAATAACATATTGTTGTTAGTTGTTGGGTTTATTTGATCACTAGGTTCATATTATTAATATATTTTATAAATTTCTAGATTTTTAGTGTTAAAAAATATATTTAAATGTTTAAAATAATATAAATATTGAGATTAGTGTAAAAAATGTATGTTTTGTGTTGAAAATATAGCTACTATTATTGTTAGTTGTTGATAAATTTTGTGTTTATAATATAAATTTATAAATTTTTAATATTGTTTTATGATATATACGAAAGTGAAAATGGATAAGAGTTGGATGAAATGCTCAAGAGGTTCTCCTCAATTCGTTGTGGGGGTAATGGATTTCTTGTCGTTTGTACGAGAGAATGGCAATAGTGCGACCGGATTGTATCCATGTCCTTGTAAAAGGTGTTTCAACATGGGCGCACGACTTAGCTTGGATGATATATATAATCACTTGATCAATGATGGTATAATACCATTGTATACCGTATGGCACCTACACGGTGAAGTTTTAGACATGGCTTCAACATCGCAAAGAATACTGGAAATAGAACAGAACAGGGCGTCTTCAAGTAACAATGCCGATCCTTTGAGTAACCCGACTATAGCATTTGTGCAAGATGCTTTTTCATTTCAAGAGTCGTACGATCTCCCTACCGATGACACTGTAGTTCATGTAAACCCTGTTGCCAAAGAAAATATGTTATCATATCAGCGTCTTTTAGATGAAGCAATGACTCCACTATACGAGAATAGTGAAGAGACTGCGTTGACCGCGATGCTTAGAGCAATGCAGTTGAAACATAGTTGCAATATAGCAGACACAAGCTTCAACAAATGGCCAGCGGAAGTGAATTATCTATTACCCAAAGAAAACAAGTACCCCGAGTCATATGCAGTTGTAAAAAAGAAACTGAAGAAAATAGGCATGGGTTATAGGATCATCCATGCATGTTATTATGGTTGCTCTTTGTTTTACAAAGAGTATGCAGATCTAGATCAATGTCCTATTTGTGGTGAGTCGAGATGGGAACAAGAAGATACGAGCGGTGGTAAGCAGATTGCCCGGAAGACTGTTCGGTACTTTCCTTTAACTCCGAGGTTGCAGCGTTTGTATATGTCTAAACGAACTGCAAAGGAAATGCGATGGCACGGGGAAAGGTCCCAAACAGATCCTGATTTGCTCAGACACCCAGCGGATGGGGAAGCATGGAAGCATTTCGACAGGTATTTATAAATGTATATTTAATTATTTAATTATTTATTTATTTATTTATATATATATATATTTACAGGTTACATCCGCAATTTGCGTCCGACTTCAGAAACGTGCGCCTCGCTTTAGCGTCCGACGGATTCAGTCCCTATGGGTCTACGGCTGTTCCTTACAGCGCTTGGCCTGTTATTGTAATGCCTTATAATTTGTCGCCACATTTATGTATGAAGAAGGAGTTTAACATGCTAGTACTGTTAATATCCGGCCCCAAGTCTCCACGAAAGTGTCTCAATGTATTTATGAGACCAATAATCGATGAGCTTAAGATATTGTGGGAGATGGGGGTTTCTACTTGGGATCGATACGGTGAAGAGACATTCAACATGAGGGCAACTGTGATGTGGACTATCAGCGACTTTCCAGGATTAGGGATGTTAGGAGGCATTCAGACGAAAGGGTACAAGGCATGTCCAAAGTGTTTGGATGATATTGATGCAGTGCACAGTAATTCCAGGATGTCGTACCAGGGCGCACGTAGATGGTTACCCGAGAATCACCCTGATCGGATGCAATCGACAGCGTTTAATGGGAAGAACGAGTTCAGACGGGCCCCACCAACTCTGTCTGCGAGACAGGTGTACGAAGCTACCAAGAGACATACCTACCCTCAGCCTTCTCTGTATCCGCATAACGATTTCAGACAGGTACTCCACTAATTAAATTTGTAATTGTAAATCAGTTTGTAATCTTATTTCAGTTATATTGAGTTGGCATCCACCTTTTTTCAGGGAGCTAAAACGAGATTGTGTTGGACTCATGTCAGTATATTCTGGGAGCTGCCTTACTGGACCTCATCGAGTGTGAGACATGCATTATATGTCATGCACATCGAAAAAAATGTATGTGATAACGTCTTTGGCACTATTCTAGGCCTTGATGCAAAGACTAAGGATGATGCAAAATCTCGCGCAACTCTAGAGAAGATGGGTATACGCAGGCATCTTTGGGCAAAAAAATCATCGTTGGGAAAAACGACACTACCTCAGGCAGATTACACAGTTCGGCCTAAGGATCAGAGGGAGGTATTTGATTATATTGCTGTTGTTAGGTATCCAAGAGGTTATGCATGAAGTCTAAAGAATAAGGTTAAAGTCTCTGATAAAAAGTTTTACGGATTGAAGACTCACGACTGTCATGTCATGCTTCAGCATGTTCTTCCAGTTGTTATCAGACCGTATTTGGGAAACCACGTTGCTGACGCGCTAGTTGAACTATCCAGATTTTTCCAAATGATATGTGCCCGGGAGTTGACGAAATCGAACGTCCGTCAAATGCAAATCGATATTGTCATGATTTTATGTAAACTGGAAATGATCTTTCCACCAGCTTTCTTTACCATCATGGTCCATCTCTGCATCCACCTACCCGAACAGGTCCTACTCACCGGACCCGTACATTTTACTTGGATGTTTTCCACCGAAAGGTATGAATGTACAATTTATACTATATAATTGTCTATATTTGTCTATATAACTATGCAATTTTACAGGCAACTCGGAGAATTCAAGAAAGATGTGGGAAATAAGCGTTACCCAGAGGGCTGTATCGCTGAGCGGAACATTATGCACGAGTGTGTGACTTATATCAATAATTATTTGGATGATCCTAACGTGAGTGATGAAGTCATCCCCGATGTACCAGTGTGGAACATCTCAGTTGTTGACAACCTCATGAAGCCTAGCGGTTGTGTCAAGACTGTTGGTCTAACTAGAGCCGAAATTAAAACAGCTCACTGGTGTGTGATTGAAAATTGTCCCGAAGCAGAATGGTTCATAAGCATTCACCGCGGTCAATTTACGGAACTAGCTCCAAATGGGACTGACGAACAACGTATTGAGTCGTTTCTTGGACATTTCCCTAACTGGGTAAATATACAACCTCTATTTACTTGTTATTGTCACATGCATATTACATTTAATTGATGTTCCATGTGATATTATTTTTTAGATGGATGATCTGCGAATTAGAGGTGCTCCTAAATACAAACGAGAATTACAGATTCTGGCATCTATACCTGCGCGTTGCACCATTTATTCACAGTGTGATGTAAATGGTGTCAAGTTTGTTAGTCAACGGCGAGACCAGATCCGAAAGACTCAAAATAGTGGAGTGATGGTAGTGGCCGGTGACGTCATGTACTACGGGATTCTAGAGGAAGTTATCGAACTAAGGTATGCAGGAGGCATGCCGGTTGTGTTGTTTAGGTGTAAGTGGTACAACACATACCCTAATGTTCCCGGTAGCACAAAGTTTGATCGTGGTCTTTTATCTGTAAACACTTGGACCACATGGTACGACGAGTTCCCATTTATTCTTGCCAAGATGGCAAGACAAGTGTTTTATATAGATGATCCGTTGGCAGGTGAGGGTTGGAAAGTTGTCAACATAATGTCTCATAGAGGTACGTACAGTGAAAGTACACTTGCAAGGGATGCAACTGTCGGTCCACTATATGAAGTAGACGAACCGTATTAAGAGCCTGATGCAATCTATTTTCCAATATCTAGTTTATTTATTGACTTTAGTTCAGTACCGCGAATAGATATTCCAGACGACGACGACGACGAAGAGGATGACGATTATGACGAGGATGAGGATTCCGACGATGCAGAAGGGTTTAATAATGATCTTTTAACTGACGATGACGATGAAGATGAGGATCAGGATCAGGATCAGAGTGATGATGATGACTATAATTGATGTTATATTGTTATAAATTGTAATTCAATCGATCAGTTTCACTATTTTTGTAAACGTTAGTAATTAAGTGAACTGATTGTTGTATATAAATGGCCGAGTCGCTCTTAGAATATGAATATTTTCTTGGAGTTCCTTAGAAATAAAAAAAATCTTCCAAACCAAAATTAAAACCTTTAAAATATAAATTCTCTATAAGCATCGGTTGTACATAATTGATGAAGGACCTCATTGGGCCCATTCCCAAAGAAAATAGAAGTAACTATGTCACTGATAATTGACGGTATTACATCTCGATTAAAATTGATTATAATTGACCCCAATCTTTACCCCGACCGAAACCAAAAACACCCCTAGTCCACTCTCCTCCCACACACCTTCACTATCTCCCTTCGGTGTCCACCACAATTAAGTGAATTAATTATTGCAAATGTTATTAATTAAGTGAAATGATTATTGTAAAATAAATAATTTTTTTATATAAATAAAATAAATAACAAATAAAAAAAAATTAATTTTAAAAACTGAAAACTCTTAAGCGACATACTAATATATGAATGTCTCATAAGGATTACTCTTAAGCGACATATATAAATTAGTATGTCTCTTAAGTGTTATTAAAAAAATTCAAATTTTCCGCGAAAAAAATAAGGAGGCAAAAAAATTTTATCCGTAAAAAGGGGGCAAAAGGCTAAAATTCTTAGGCGACATATATAAACTAGTATGTCTCTTAAGTGTTATTAAAAAAATTCAAAATTTTCACGAAAAAAAAGGAGGCAAAAAATTGTAAAAAGGGGGCAAAAGGGCAAAATTCTTAGGAGACATATTAATTTATGCATGTCGCCTAAAATAGTATTAGGAGACATACATAAATTACGATGTCGCCTAAGTGTTGATTTTAAATTGGGGGAAAAATTCCCAATTTCATTAAATCCTTGTAACCTAACCTAGCTAAAAGCAATTATCTCATTCTCCTCTCGCTCACCGCTGCTCTCACCCTCTCTCCGCGCCGCCCGCTTCTCACCCACCACCACCGTCCACCTCTCACCCACCTTCACCTCTCGCTATCTCACTCTCAGTCTCTCCTCTCCTAGTCTCTCCACCGCCGCCGTCCTCCGCCATCCATCGCCCTCCTCCGGCTTCTCCTCCGCTTGAGGTAATACCCACCGCCACCTGTGATTTGCTCCATGAGATTAACTACTATTACATGCTTCCCTTTTATTGATTTTGGTCTAGGTTTTCGTTATGGGTGATTTGTGGAGTTTATTGAAGAGTAATTTTTTTTTGGTTTCTTTAGGATCTGGGTTTTGAAGTTTGGGGTGAGAGATTTATGGGTTCTTTTTTTCATTTTCCCTTGGTTTAGATGGGGATTTGCTGAATGATGAATGAACGTGATACATTTTTCTTTTTACTAGAAAGAAAGATCCTTAGCTTGCCTTGAGTTTGACCTTCAAATTATACACACACACACACACATATATATATATAGATATATTTTTCGTCAAACAAAATTGGAGGAGAGGCTTCTATATTACTATATTAGCATGTGTAGTAGTACTGTAGTAATAGTGTTTTGATGGTTGAGGTTGGTTAAATGTTTGGTTTGATTATTGATTAATGTTAGATTAATTAATGTTTGCGTAACTTGACCCAGCTGCTACTAACAATTACATACATACATTTTTATTTTTATGACGATATATATATATATATATATATGTATGTATTTTTATATAATAATCCATTAGATTATGGTCTCCCTTGACTGTCAATTTCATATCTAGGGGGTTAGGGGTATGGATATGTTGGGGGTTAGAATCCTGTCACTGAAAATGAAATTTTTTAGGATAAGGTTTTGCACCCTTTCTTTTAATAGATGTGAGGTTTTTAGATATTGTATTTATCCATGTAAATATTATATCTGTGAGGATTAGATATGCATTCATACTATTTGGTAGATACTTCATTTCTCGATCATAGATACTTTATAGAATCCCATCACTTAAAAATAAATTTTTTAGGATGTAGTATCTGGGGAGTTCGAAATTAATGTTTGGTACTTCCAATGAGAACATTCAACCTGCATGAAACCATCTAAGTAAAATTGCCATATTTTTCTTCATCCACTGTCTGACTTTACTGCCCTAGCTATTTTTTTACATACATATACACATATACATATACATATAGAATTTATATATATATAATATAATGTACCTCATTGTGCCTGATTATGTCATTGCACTGAGACATTTTCGTTCACGCTTCAGCCAAAATTTTAGGCCTAAAACTTGCTGTCCTTTTATACCAGTGTGGGTCAATATTGAACTATCTCAATTGAGTCCAAAACGCTTAATATAACTTCTATATTTCGTATCTTTCTTCAAAATCAATTTATTAAAATATTTATTTTCTTATACATGATACATGAAATCAATCATATTAAATACATTAGCTAATCTCTGGCTAGTGTCTCCGGTATTAGTGATGATAGAGTTTGAAGGGCATGGTCCAAACTTATCTATTTCGTCACCACATATTAGTGTCTCCGTGTATACAATAAGCACTACTTTGATCATTAATAAAGATTACATATTACTTTGATCTTTTGCCTTTTCCTTAAGTGAAGTGTAATTTCAACATCTTTAAAGATAAAAAATAAAATTTATCTACCATCCTAAGATATAATTCGTACATGGCCCGTGGCCTGATTCAGAGCC
The DNA here is from genome assembly GCA_021464415.1 of Lonicera japonica. Lineage (NCBI taxonomy): Eukaryota > Viridiplantae > Streptophyta > Magnoliopsida > Dipsacales > Caprifoliaceae > Lonicera > Lonicera japonica. The sequence goes on along the minus strand of CM038465.1, from coordinate 39,234,435 downwards.
CCAGCTTTAGACCACCCTACAGTACCCATCAAATAAATAAAATAATAAAAATGGTACTTTTCGAAGTGAAATAATGCCTCGAGAACAAAGTATATATGATTGAGCCATCATAGCTAGCTAGCTCCCAAGTAAGAAGACCTTCAAAAAAGTACCATCTTAATTAATCAGATAATTAAAAAAATACAAGTAAGGTCCAAGGCTTAGGCACAAGAAAACAAAATAGAGAAAACCACGAAGATTCGGAGAAAGGGAGAGTGAGATTTGGACACTAAAAATTTCCTTGAAAAGTTGTATGAACAACTCAAAGGAAGATAAAAGGAGGACTGACTTTGGCTCTTTTTGAATATGAAATGGTAAAATGTCAAAGTTGGCCTTAGTTTAATATATGCATATAGTATAATATTGCCTTGGTATATGGTAGCTGAATTTCACCGTGTTTGTTGCAAATTTATGTGCTTTATTAGTACATAAAGTTGTTGACAAAAATGAAGCACTAAACGTTTTCAACACGCAGTAAAGAAACAGTCTTCCTGGTAGGCTACCACCACTAATTATCTCTCTCTCTCTCTCTCCTTCTCCCTCTCCTATTTAAAGTATATAAGAGTAAATTTATTTTGTGCAACCCAAATGTTCGGCTCATTGAGCTAGAGTAATGCATGAGATATATGTAGCCATGAAGATATATAGACTGAAAAATCACACATGCTCTTGTTATAATAAATACTTTTATAACTTATGTAAGGGTTATTATTATAAACATTGTAATAATATAAGGATTCAAGAAGTATTATATATATATAAAATAAGCTGTTTGTTTCAGGTTACGATGCCTCCGATTAGGACTAGTGTTATACCTAATAGTCGCCAGCATATCAAGGAGCGACTGTTGGCGTTGCAGAACGCCCTGCCCACTGCTTCGTCATCAGCGTCCCAGGACTCGCCGGCACTGCCACTAGTGGTTTCTGCCTTTTCTACTACGGACAGCACCACCACGGCCAGGCCCATACGGAGCATTCGATCACAGCAGCAAGCACAATCGTCGGGTAAAGTTTTTGATTTCTTAATTATATATCGTAATTATACATATGTATCTGATTGGCTGACTATTATGCATGTTCTAATCTGTAGGTGTGCAGAGTCAGTCCATCACCGGAGATGATGGCAGGACGAAGAACAAGAGAGGCGTTGTTAGCGGAAAGAAGACGGCGACAATCGTTCGATCCCAAGGGAGGTCGGTGCTCAGCTACGACCCACAGGTTCGGGGGATTATTGATCAAAACCTTGAGGGGAGGGTAGTGTTAGACATAGGATCCTGCGTGAGGGACCGGATCCCTATGACACACCTTAACTACAGTAACATGCCTGTGGAGTCGAGGATGATAGTCTTCGACTACTTATCGGTAAGTGAACTTTACTTTACGGACATGCTTGTTAAGTTTTTTTTTTTTTACTTATCTTTTTTGACTTAGACTAATGTTACTGCTATTTTGTTTTGTAGGAGAGCTATATCATCGATCCTAGCGATGATAATCTCATTGGGTGGATTGAGATGAAGGCTGCAGGGCGCTTTTGAGAATGGAAACATGACTGCAAAAAAGAGTGGGAAAAAGACAAAGAAGGTCCCATTCCGATCGAGTTCTCCCACCGTCCTGCAGAGTGGGAGTGCCTATGCGCCCACTTCAAATCTCAGTCTAATCAAGTATTTTCTCAGTCCCTATGTGATAAAATCTGTTTTGCACTATCATATCTGTTTCTGCTGCTGTCATTGATCTGTTTCTGCTGCATTGCTATTAATCACTGCTGAGAATTCACTGCTATTGCTATTTTAAGATTGCTGCGAATCTGTCTGCTATTTCTGTGTATCAGTGCTGCGAAAAACAATCCATACAAATCTGTTTTTACTGCTGCGAAAAACTGTATATATAAACTGTTTTTTTACTGATTTTTGAGACTGTTTTTGTGCTAAAAAAACTAAATTAAATCTGTTGGTTATTGCTAAAAAATTGAATCTGAATTATTATTGTTTTGCTGCGAAAATCAAATATGTTTTGCTGCGAAATTGAATCTGAATTGTTAGTGTTTATTATTAATTCAGAGAATCCATTATGGGAATTTCATCTTGCACGAAAATGTCTTTGGCCCGAAAGTCCGAGAAGAAGAAGGTCCACTCTACCGGGAAGGTTCCATTCGCTCACTTGGCGAAGAAACAAAGGATCAATGGCAAAGCGGCCCCTCACTTAGAGGCCTATATGGAAGTTTATTCGGCCACCTACCCTGACGGAACGGTAAATACTTTAAATGACCTAGTATGCATTCTTATGATTTAATGTGGACTACTACTTCTACATCTAAGCAAGTTTGTCTTCAGCATTCTTATTGTTGGAAATGGCAAATGTATTGGCATTGGCTGTTTGATACTTTCTCTATAACCATTTTTGTCCCTCAAAATCTCCATAATCTTTGGAGATTTATTTGCACAGCCAGCCTTACTTCCCAAATCAGCCTTACTTCCCACATCTGCAATTGCCTTTTATATATGCTCCATGATAGCTCCTTTGCTGCCTGCTTCAAAAACCACCAGTGCTGCTACATTTCCTGCCTGTTTGTTGCAGATTTACTGCTCACTGCCCATAATTATTTTTCTGTCATTTAATTCAGTTGACTGCCTATCTAGCTAGTGGAGTGTGGCTGTTTGCTGCGATATTGTGTGGATGTTTATAAGAGCATCCATATCAGTCTTTTTAATTATAAGGACATATTTATAAGACACGTAAATTAAAGGCTTCTAGTCCTTTGGAGGTGATCTGCAAGCAATAGCTGATGTCCAACACCGTCACTTTTGCAAGGGACTCAACATGTCTTTCCACCATCTGGTCAGTGATTTGGCTCATTGGAATTTGCAGGACTTTGAGGCATCTCCCACTACAAGAATGAGAAAAACAAAAAAAGAAAAAGAAGGTTATGAATTCAAAAAAATACTATTACCGAATTAAAAACCCTAGAGTAGAGTAGTAAATTTGGACTGTTTGTTTAAAATTGAATATCCTATGTTTTGATAGATAGTGCTTGCCTCTATTGAAGACTCATTTAACCAGGAACTACTAGTCAAAATATGAACAATCTAATTTTAAACAAACGGTCCAAATATCTTCAACTCTTCACAAGAGGAGTCCAAAACACTATTACTAAGTTAATAAGTAGAGACATTTGTAGAGATTCTCCTCAAATCTAGGAGCTTGTCAGCGTTTAATTTTTACACAGAAAAGATTCCAAATTTTGTGTTATTAATAACAAGAGACTTTTACCATAAAGGGAAATATGTATAGAAAGCCAACAATCAGCCTGTTTATCTTTTACCAAAAATTAACAATTGGCAATTAAACGTGATGGAGTAGGGAGCGCAAGAATAAAGGAATTGGCGTTTGATTAAGAGGAAGCCAATAAACAAACAAATAAAAGATCAAGACAAAACGATGGGACGAGAAACGAATCTTAAGAGTGCGTAGCTAGCTTTAAGAAATCTCACACAATTCTAGAAGTTTGTTGGCTACTAATTTATACACAAAAGATTGCCAACCATAGTAACAAAGATACCTTCACAATAAATGTGACATGAATACAAAGCCTAAGAGAGAGAGATATGAAAAGTAATTCACAGATACATAACTCTAATTTAGAAAACGTGAAGTTAAGGGGAGAGTTGAGGATCATGGAATTAAGAAGCGATACAAAAGTTCATAAACGGAATCCCAACTATTACCTCTGTCTGCAAATAGCGTACGTAATTACTTGGGGAATATATGGGAATTGTTCCACTGAAGCAAACAAAGTCCTTTCAATTGAAAACAGATAATAAAAACGTTCATATCTTCAATTCCATGTAGCTCACTTTCAACATACATTACATTTGTATGGAACACAAATGTGTGAATAGACTAGGCATTTATTCTCAGACCACACATAAATACACAAGAAATAAATAATCTGAGAAGAATGAACTTCGGTATCCAGAAGTTCCCCCCCCACCCCCACCCCCACCCCACAATCATATCCTCCAAATACAATAGTCATAAAAATAGAAAGAACTGGTTATGTAGAATTAAAAGAGAAAAATGAATCCAAGAAATAGGCAAAATGGTAAATAGAACAAAATGAAATACCAGGAAAGCTTGGCTGCTTCTATTTTTTTTTTCTTGTTCATATGTTATACATAGAAAGCAATACAACTTGTGAGCTAGACTCTATATCTCTCTCATGCACAAACGAAGATATATGGATTTTCTTTTCATAAAAACGATAAAAGGGAACTAAAACAAAAGTTATATATAAAAGGATTTAAGAGAAGAAAGAACACATGCACTTACAACGATCAAAATTATATGACTTATCCGAGTAAATTAAATTGATGTGCAGCATTCAAAATAAAACAAACTAAACAAAGTTATCGAATTAAGTCACCATTAACATGCAAGTTTGTCTTCGGCATTCTTATTGTTGGAAATGGCAAATGCATTGGCATTGGCTGTTTGATACTTTCTCTATAACCATTTCTGTCCCTCAAAATCTCCATAATCTTTGGAGATTTATTTGCACAGCCAGCCTTACTTCCCAAATCAGCCTTACTTCCCACATCTGCAACTGCCTTTTATATATGCTCCATGATAGCTCCTTTGTTGCCTGCTTCAAAAACCACCAGTGCTGCTACATTTCCTGCCTGTTTGCTGCAGATTTACTGCTCACTACCCATAATTATTTTTCTGTCATTTAATTCAGTTGACTGCCTATCTAGCTAGTGGAGTGTGGCTGTTTGCTGCGATATTGTGTGGATGTTTATAAGTGCATCCATATCAGTCTTTTTATAAGGACATATTTATAGGACACGTAAATTAAAGGGACATTTTAATTTGACCATTACTTATTGGTTATAATAGATTTTTGTAAATATGAACTTGATATATATGAACTCCAAATTCCATCCGGTACATCTTGGTCATACTAAATATGTTCCTTTAGAATTATTTGAAGTGGGGCATTGTAACAGAATAAATGTCATTTAATTCAGTTGACTGCCCACACTCTATACAATCTAGCTTCAACTATTATGTTTATATATAATGGATATATGTGTTTATTTATTGATATAAATACAAATATGTTTAATTTCTGACAGCTACGTACAAATACTTATCCAAACTACACATCTTAAGATAAAAAAGAATGACTTTATATTCGGGCAAACATAATGTTCTCTTTGGCAGGGCAACTGGGCAAGTACCCCACCAAAATTTTAAGTTTACTTTTTGTACTTTTTATTAAATAAAAGTGCCTAAACAAACCAACAAAGTGTCCTACTAATTTTATTGAAGTGATCACTTATATGGGTGCTCCAATTCACCTTTTCTCTCTAACTTTGACCTTCTCATACCTCTCTCCATTCTCATATTTTATTTTTTATCAAGGATTTTCCATCTCAGTTTTCTATTTTTCTAACATATTTTCCTTCTCGAACAACTAATTTTACTTTTAACTTGTTATTTGTAGGCGATGGTGAGAGCTGCCACCGATGAGGCTGTGGCGAAAATAATGGCTGATCAGCCCGCCACCGAAGAAGGATCCGAGGCTTCGATCCTTCTCCCTCTTGATGAAGAAATCCGTATCATCGAGAGTGAGATCGGTTCTTCAAGAGGGACTAGGATCCGAGGCTTCGGGAGCTCGGTTGTCAAGGAGCCGAAGAAGAGAGGTCCTGGGGAGCCGGTGCAGATAAACCTTAAAATGGCGGAACGCATCGCCCAGCAAGATGCAAGGATCGCAGAGCAAGATGCAAGGATGATGAGAGTGCATAAAATGATACTATTATCCATTGTTATTATTGTTTTATTCATATTTGATGTCTAAATATACTCACTATTCTTATGTTTTGATTTAGGATACAAGCATAGATGTCGAGCGCAAAAGGAGGATAATTCGATGATTTGAACGGCTTCAGCATTAATTTATAAATTTGGATTCGAAGTTACAGTGTCGACCCCGTGACCAATAAATAAAGGAGTTGAAGTTTGAAGCAGATTTATATAATAAATTAAAGAGGAGTCAAAGTTTAACTTAATGCAGCATGTGAATTTTTGTGTGCTACGACCAATTAGCGGAAGTGAGGTCAATTAACCATTAAATTGAATGGGGCACTTAAATTACTAGAGCTGCTGGTCCAATAGTAAAATTTAGGAAATTGAATAAAGTTGGCCCATCTCTTTTTCCTCGTGAGAAGCCTAATTGAGGACAAAAGGGTAGAAATTTCAAAGTTTAAATCGGGAAAATTGCGGAGATCGAAAGCGAGGCGGTGGAATGGAATTTGATAGATATTAGAATTCTTAAGAAAGCCTATTTGTATATTTATACATAGAAGGCACGGAGAGATTGAAGAAAAAACACAACAAATAAGTCATTATTTTATTCCTCTCCTTCCTTCCTTATTTGCACGTTGCTGTCTCCCCGTGGCCATGCTTGGTTAATTTCTTAGTTGGTTGAAGTAGACGGAAACCTCGGATATTATCGCCTGTGAGATCTAATTTATTCTTATTGTTCGATTTATTGCTTTGAATATCGATTGTTCTTCTATGCATATTTTTTATGATTGTGTTGATTAATTGTCTAGGAGGCCTACTAGTTTACTTATTCAATTCAATCTGCTGTTAGCTTAGATATCAAATCCGTAATTGTTTGATCCCTCTAATCTGTGAAACAATTAAAATCTAATTATTTGCTGCATCAGAAATTGTTGGGTTTTATGAAGAACACTCGTCTAAATTAAATACGACCGCTTGTGCACGTGTTGTTTAGCTTAATCGATCTCTCTAATTCATAAGGCTGCTATTAAATTAAATCTATAGCGCTTGTCTTAGGTTGTTTAGTGGTTAGGGTTTATTAGATCGCTTGTTTTCTAATTAACTATTATTAAGGAGATAGGAGACTATTCCAACGATTGATATTTAAAGTAAAACTGATAATTTTTGCATCGATGATCAGATATATAATTCCGACGGTGGATGTTTACTCAAACCAATATTCCCATTAATTAAATCGAACCTTTAAATTTTAGTTTAGCTTAGATTTATTATTGAAATCAAATTCCGCATTTACATTAATCTCGAACCCCTCCATATTTACTCGCAAGCATAAAAGAAGGCAAGAGACTCTCTGTGGGATCGACCCTTACTCTCACTACTGCATATTAAATTCTCAAGAGTATAGGTTTTATTTTTGGGTGCCTACGACAGTACACCAAATTTTGGCGCCGTTGCCGGGGAGTTTTTCTAGTTAATTTTGTGCCTTGTGTTCTTATTTGATTTGATTTGATTTAATTCATTTTTTTCTTTTGTTTGCTTATTTTCTAAAAAAAAAGAAACAAAAACAAAAACAAAAAAAAACACACACACATATACAGCGCTTTATTGTTATCGTTTATCCTGAATTTGTTTTTTTATATTTTTTTGCTTGAATCAATTTTTATGCGCGTAACCCGCTCATCTAATAAAGCTGATTTGCAGTACGATCCAGAGGTTGAAAGAACATTTTGCAGGTTAAGGAGAGAAGCTCGGAGTAATTCTGAAGAAAACGACTTAGCTCTTGATCACCTATTTGCTAGCGATTCTGATTCGAAAGACGAGGAAATAATGGCTGAAAACCGAACCTTAAAAGAGCTTGCTGCTCCTGATTTTAATCAACAACCCTTATGCATAACTTTTCCTAATTTAGATGCTGCTGCTACTTTTGAATTAAAATCTGGACTAATTCATCTCTTGCCCTCATTTCGTGGCCTTGCAGGTGAAGATCCTCATAAGCACTTAAAGGAGCTTCATGTGGTATGCACAACTATGAAGCCCACTGGCGTAACCGAGGAACAAATTAAACTGAGAGCCTTCCCTTTTTCTTTAAAAGATTCAGCCAAGGATTGGTTATTAAATCTACCCTCGGGGAGTATTACCACACGGAACGAGATGAAGAGGTTATTTTTGGAGAAATATTTTCCAGCTTCAAGGGCTGTTAATATTCGAAAAGAAATTTGTGGTGTAAGGCAGCAGAACGGAGAGTCGCTACATGAATACTGGGAACGTTTTAAAAAATTATGTGCAAGCTGCCCCCATCATCAAATTAGCGAACAGTTGCTTATCCAATATTTTTATGAGGGTCTTTTATCAACTGAAAGGAGCATGATTGATGCTGCTAGTGGGGGTGCTTTAGCAAATAAAACTCCAACAGAGGCAAGGAACTTAATTGCAAATATGGCGGACAACTCTCAACAATTCAGCACTAGGCTTGACATTCCATCGAAACATGTTAATGAGGTAAATATTTCTTCCCTTGAGCAACAAATTGCAGGTCTAACTTCTCTTGTGCGTTAAATTGCTGTAGGTAATATGCAAACGGTAAAAGCCTGTGGGATTTGTTCAGTAGTAGGACATCCAACCGACACATGCCCAACTCTTCAAGAAGAACCAATCGAACAAGTAAATGCAGCTGGTGGTTTTCCTGGACAACCGCAAAGGAAGTACGATCCTTATTCTAACACATATAATGCAGGTTGGAGGGACCACCCAAATTTGAGCTATGGGAACCCACAAGTAAATCAGAACGCAACTCAAAATCGCCAAAGCTTCCAGCAATATCAGCAACCACAACCCTCTCGACAACAACCGACACAAAATTCAAATCTTGGTATGTCTTTAGAAGATATTGTTAAATCTCTTGCCACTAATACTTCGCAATTTCAACAGGAAACAAAACAATTCCGACAAGAGGCAAAAGCTAGTATTCAGAGTTTAAACAATCAGGTGAGTCAGATGGCCACTGCACTTAATCGTTTAGAAGCACAAAGCTCAGGAAAATTACCTTCTCAAACAATAATAAATCCAAGGGAAAATGCAAGCGCGATTGTCTTAAGGAGTGGTAAAGTAGTAGAGACTCCAGAAAAGTCCACTGCACCGTTAAAAGAAGAGAGAGAGACAACAATTGTTGCAGATAAGGATGTCTCTAATAACGATGAGTCACCTAAGCGTAAGTTTCCACCTCTTTCTGATTATAAACTGGTACCTCATTTTCCTCAAGCTTTAGCAGAATCTAGGAAAGATGAGCAGAATAGAGATTTATACGAAACCTTTCGTAAATGCGAGGTAAATATTCCACTTTTAGATGCTATTAAACAAGTACCTCGTTATGCTAAATTTTTGAAAGAATTGTGTACAATTAAGAGGAAACAGAAACTTAAAGGAATCGAAAAGATAAGAGTAGGGGAAAATATTTCTGCAGTTATCCAAAGAAAACTCCCTGCAAAATGTAAGGATCCAGGTATGTTTACTATTCCTTATACGATAGGTGATACTAAACTAGAAAAGGCTATGTTAGATTTAGGAGCTTCTATTAATGTCATGCCTTATCATATATATACTTCTTTGAAACTTGGCCCTTTAAATCAAACTGGTGTTGTCATACAATTAGCTGATAGATCTAATGCCTATCCTAAGGGTGTAGTTGAGGATGTTCTTGTTCAAGTTAATAACTTAGTTTTCCCTGCTGATTTTTATGTGCTTGATATGGCAAATGGGGATCAAATTACTCCTATATTGTTAGGTAGACCATTTTTAAAAACTTCTCAAACTAAAATAGATGTTCATAGTGGCACACTAACCATGGAATTTGATGGTGATATTGTTAAATTTAATATTTATGATGCCATGAAATATCCCGATGAAGATAATTTTGTTTATTCTATCGATATAATTGATTCCTTAGCACAGGAAGTTTTTGAACTAAATGGGAAAGACGGACTTGAAGTTGCCATTACTAAGCATTTGGACAAAGAGGATGATGAGTTGACTTTTAATGTTGATTTGCAGGAAAATGTTTCAGTGCTAAATAACTTCAAGAAATTACAACATTCAAGAAAGGTTTCCTATATTTCGCTACCAGTTTCTAACACGCCAACTTTACCCTCTGTTTTGCAGGCCCCTACTCTAGAGCTAAAACCTCTCCCCACTCACCTCAAGTATGTGTTCCTGGGAGATAAAGACACATTACCGGTAATCATATCTAGTCAACTTAGCGCATTACAGGAAGAAAAGCTTGTACAGGTCCTAAAGGAACATAAGACGGCTATTGGTTGGACGATTGCGGATATTAAAGGGATCAGCCCGTCGACATGCATGCATCGGATCTTACTTGAAGAAGAAGCAAAACCAACCCGCCAACCACAAAGAAGATTGAATCCACCGATGATGGAAGTAGTAAAGAAAGAGATCCTTAAACTTCTCGAAGTTAGGGTGATTTATCCTATTTCAGATAGCAATTGGGTCAGCCCGGTCCAAGTAGTCCCTAAAAAGACTGGAATAACTGTTGTGAAAAATCAGAATGATGAATTAATTCCTACTCGTGTTCAAAATGGTTGGCGGGTTTGTATAGACTATAGAAAATTAAATGCTGTAACCCGCAATGACCACTTCCCTTTACCTTTTATTGATCAAATGCTTGAAAGATTAGCTGGTCACTCGTACTATAGTTTCCTTGATGGCTATTCAGGTTATTTTCAAATTGCGATTGCTCCAGAGGACCAAGAGAAGACGACTTTTACATGCCCATTTGGGACGTTTGCTTACCGACGCATGCCCTTTGGCCTTTGTAACGCCCCAGCTACTTTTCAAAGGTGTATGGTTAGTATTTTTTCATATTACATCGAGAATATTATAGAAGTGTTTATGGATGATTTCACAGTCTATGGAGACTCATTTGATAATTGCCTTTCTAACCTCACACTCGTTCTTCAAAGATGCATAGAAACTAACCTTGTTTTAAATTCTGAAAAATGTCATTTTATGGTTGAGCAGGGCATAGTTTTAGGTCATGTTGTTTCATCTAAGGGAATTGAGGTAGATAAAGCTAAGGTAGATATTATTCAATCTTTACATTATCCCACAAGCTTGCGGGAAGTTCGTTCTTTTCTTGGACATGCAGGTTTTTATCGAAGATTCATCAAGAACTTCTCTAAAATAGCATCACCTCTATGCAAGTTGCTGCAAAAGGATGTAGCTTTTGAGTTTGATGCGGCGTGTAGAGTAGCGTTCGATAAGTTGAAAGAACTATTGACATCTGCCCCAGTTATCCGACCCCCTGACTGGAACCTCCCGTTCGAGATAATGTGTGACGCAGGTGATTATGCAGTTGGCACTGTTTTGGGTCAAAGAATTGGAAAAGCATCTCACGCCATTTATTATGCTTCGAGGACTTTGAATGATGCCCAAAGAAATTATTCTACAACTGAAAAAGAACTCCTAGCTGTTGTTTTTGCTTTAGAAAAATTTCGATCTTATTTACTTAGTACTAAAGTCATTATTTACTCTGATCATGTAGCTCTTCGTTATTTAATGACAAAGAAAGAGGCAAAACCAAGATTAATAAGATGGATACTCCTCCTAAGTGAGTTCAATATGGAGATCAAAGACAAAAAAGGAACAGAGAATTGTGTGGCAGACCATTTAAGTCGTTTAGTGCAGGTGGAGGATGAATTTCCTTTACAAGAGACATTCCCTGACGAACAATTATTCTCCGCGAGTGTGGCATTACCTTGGTATGCAAATATTGTAAATTACTTGGTTACTAATATTCTACCTCCAGGTTTATCAAAGGCTCAAAGAGATAAGATCAAGAATGATGCCAAATACTACGTGTGGGATGATCCCTACCTATGGAAGCATTGTGCAGATCAAGTGATAAGAAGGTGCATTCCCGAACATGAAATTATCCCAATTCTCACTTTTTGTCATTCTTATGCTTGTGGAGGCCATTTTGGATCTAAGAGGACGGCTAAAAAAGTACTAGAATGTGGTTTCTATTGGCCATCCTTATTCAGAGACTCATATACTTTTTGTAAGTCATGCGAACATTGTCAAAAGACAGGTAATATATCTAAAAGGAATGAGATGCCGCAAACACCCATACTGGTATGTGAAATTTTTGATGTTTGGGGCATTGATTTCATGGGGCCTTTTCCCACCTCTTTCGGCTACATCTATATTTTACTAGCTGTTGATTATGTCTCAAAATGGGTGGAAGCTAAAGCTACCAGGACTGATGATTCTAAAGTTGTTGCAGATTTTATCAAGACTAACATATTTTCCAGGTTTGGAATCCCAAAAGCTTTAATAAGTGACCGTGGCACTCACTTTTGCAATTGAACAGTGGAAAGTTTGCTCAAAAAGTACCACGTGACACACAAAGTTTCAACTGCTTATCACCCACAGAGTAATGGACAAGCGGAAGTGTCAAATCGAGAGATTAAGTCCATCCTTGAAAAGACGGTCAATCCAAGTAAAAAAGATTGGAGTTTGCGCTTAGATGATGCTTTGTGGGCGTATAGAACTGCCTACAAGACACCCATTGGTATGTCACCTTTTCGGCTAGTTTTTGGAAAACCATGCCACCTTCCAGTTGAGTTAGAACACAAAGCGTATTGGGCTATTAAAACTTTCAACATGAAGATGAGTGAAAGTGGAGAACACAGGAAGTTGCAACTACAAGAGCTAGAGGAAATCCGAAACGACGCTTATGAGAGTGCGAGGATTTGCAAGGAAAAAACTAAGATTTTTCATGACATGATGATCTCTAGGAAGGAGTTTAAAGCTAGTCAAAAAGTGCTCTTATACCATTCACGATTGCGTTTATTTCCAGGTAAGTTACGTTCTCGTTGGATTGGACCTTTCGTCGTTACTAATGTTTTTGATCATGGTGCAGTTGAAATCCAAAGTTTAGAAACTTCTAAAGTGTTTAAGGTGAATGGACATAGACTCAAGCCATTTTATGAGGGTTTCACCGTACAAAGTGCTTCTCAATTGGACCTGCGGATCCAATTTATTCTGATTAGAGAACGAAGAAGCAATAAGTCGAGCCAACGACAATAATCAAAGGCGCTGCTTGGGAGGCAACCCAGGGGAGTTAATTTTTTTTTATTATTATTATTATTATTTTTTTCTGCATTTATTTCTTTATATTTTGCATCTCTATTTGACATTGGGGACAATGTCAACTTTAAGTGTGGGGGAAGAGAATTACTTCTTGTTCTTCTAAATATATATATATATATATGTGTAAAATAAAAAGCCACTTTAGGTTGTGAATGTCACGAGCAAGGTCCGACTAAGCTTGGAAAGTTTGTAACATGATTGAATAAGTAGTCTTCCAGCTTACAGTTAATTAGCTTGGTTATTCTCCTTAGAGATGGCAGTGACTGAATTTAATCAAAAAAAAAAAAAGAACCGTGAGTTTTGGAGCCTTTAGACTGAAACATCCAAATCAGTCTCTTTCTTTTCTTGAGAGATATTCTTCCTTGGATTTGTGTCTCTAGAACTTGCGTTGATTCTCTTCGAGACCACAGGGACACAAGCTTTTGCATGAAAATGATTAAGGCCCTCTTTGTTTTAACCCACATAAGCCAAATAGCCTGCGCCGTGATAAAATTTTCCTTATGTTAAACCCCTCTGAGCCTCATTATCCTAAATTTTGTTGTGAACCCGATTCAAGTTTTGAGCCAAAAATAAAGAAATAAAAAAAAAATAAAGGAAATATATATACCTTTTCCAAAGTCTTAGAGCTAGTGGAGCATTGTTTATCAATTTAAGATGATTGGGTGTGCAAGAAATAAGTGTGGGGGAGTTTTTATTTCTGGTTTGGTTGTGGTTAGTGAAACGGAAAGTAGGTACATTTTTAGTCCCATGAAGTTCGTTGTTGATGCAAATATATAAAAAAAAAGAAAGAAAGAAAGAAAGAAAGTTCTTTTTAGGTTGCCGTGCTTCAAGAAGGAGACTTATAAAGTATTGGAAGGTGGTTGCATGGTGCGAGTCAAAGGTGTTACTTTGAAAATATATATATAATGTCAGCGAAGCAATTTTGTGCGTTAGAGTTAAATTGAAGAAGTTGTTCAGCAAGATAGTTGGTGTCGTGGATCTTAAATATTTCATGTTGAGTTGATTGACACTTGTTCTGCTAGTTCGACAGCTTTTAGCTACTTTCCTAAATATTATATCCCGCCTTGACCCTAAGCCCCATTACAAACCCTACTAAAGTCCTTATGATTTATGTCATAGGTGTGATCTAAGTGGTGGAGAATGAGAAGATATGCAAGCCTATGGAAGACCATTTGCATTGGAATGAATCTGAGTGATACTCCTATCCTTCAAACATATGAGAGTTGAGTGATTATATCTGTGAGGGTCTACTTGTTAGTTCACTCCATCTACGAGTGAGAATTCTTGCTAAATAAGCTGTAAGTGGTAAAAATGCTTGTTCATGATTTGCGATGAGTTTAAAGAGTTTGGTAGATTTTTGCAAACTGATGTTGCAACCCTGGTGTTTCTAGAAAAGTAAATTTGAGTTTTGTCGAGGACGAGCAAAAGATAAGTGCGGGGGAATTTGATGAGAGTGCATAAAATCATACTATTATCCATTGTTATTATTATTTTATTCATATTTGATGTCTAAATATACTCACTATTCTTATGTTTTGATTTAGGATACAAGCATAGATGTCGAGCGCAAAAGGAGGATAATTCGATGATTTGGACGGCTTCAGCATTAATTTATAAATTTGGATTCGAAGTTACAGTGTCGACCCCGTGACCAATAAATAAAGGAGTTGAAGTTTGAAGCAGATTTATATAATAAATTAAAGAGGAGTCAAAGTTTAACTTAATGCAGCATGTGAATTTTTGTGTGCTACGACCAATTAGCGGAAGTGAGGTCAATTAACCATTAAATTGAATGGGGCACTTAAATTACTAGAGCTGCTGGTCCAATAGTAAAATTTAGGAAATTGAATAAAGTTGGCCCATCTCTTTTTCCTCGTGAGAAGCCTAATTGAGGACAAAAGGGTAGAAATTTCAAAGTTTAAATCGGGAAAATTGCGGAGATCGAAAGCGAGGCGGTGGAATGGAATTTGATAGATATTAGAATTCTTAAGAAAGCCTATTTGTATATTTATACATAGAAGGCACGGAGAGATTGAAGAAAAAACACAACAAATAAGTCATTATTTTATTCCTCTCCTTCCTTCCTTATTTGCACGTTGCTGTCTCCCCGTGGCCATGCTTGGTTAATTTCTTAGTTGGTTGAAGTAGACGGAAACCTCGGATATTATCGCCTGTGAGATCTAATTTATTCTTATTGTTCGATTTATTGCTTTGAATATCGATTGTTCTTCTATGCATATTTTTTATGATTGTGTTGATTAATTGTCTAGGAGGCCTACTAGTTTACTTATTCAATTCAATCTGCTGTTAGCTTAGATATCAAATCCGTAATTGTTTGATCCCTCTAATCTGTGAAACAATTAAAATCTAATTATTTGCTGCATCAGAAATTGTTGGGTTTTATGAAGAACACTCGTCTAAATTAAATACGACCGCTTGTGCACGTGTTGTTTAGCTTAATCGATCTCTCTAATTCATAAGGCTGCTATTAAATTAAATCTATAGCGCTTGTCTTAGGTTGTTTAGTGGTTAGGGTTTATTAGATCGCTTGTTTTCTAATTAACTATTATTAAGGAGATAGGAGACTATTCCAACGATTGATATTTAAAGTAAAACTGATAATTTTTGCATCGATGATCAGATATATAATTCCGACGGTGGATGTTTACTCAAACCAATATTCCCATTAATTAAATCGAACCTTTAAATTTTAGTTTAGCTTAGATTTATTATTGAAATCAAATTCCGCATTTACATTAATCTCGAACCCCTCCATATTTACTCGCAAGCATAAAAGAAGGCAAGAGACTCTCTGTGGGATCGACCCTTACTCTCACTACTGCATATTAAATTCTCAAGAGTATAGGTTTTATTTTTGGGTGCCTATGACAGTACACCAAAGGATCGCGGAGGTTGAGGCGCGACATAAAGCAGAACTTGAGGCAATGGAAGAGCGGGTACGAGATCTAGTATCGTCGATGATGGCGAGTCTTCCTACGGGTAGTGGTAGACCATGAGAGGTTTAATGATAAACTAGTTTATTTATAGACTATTTTGCATATGTATGTATATATAAACTTTGTAAATTTCAACTTTAGCTTGTAATTAGACTTTGTACATTTAAACTTTTGCTTATAATTAAACTTTCTACATTGTAATTCTGGCTTGTTTTTGTGTGTGAATGAATTGAATACAGGTTAATTTGCAGAAATTTTTTGTGTGGTTGAATTGTGTTTGAATGAATTAGTATCATGTTGATTTGTAAAAAAAAAGTGTAGGTGTGGCTACACATTAATACAAACTGTTATAAAACAGGGTTGGAACCTCTTAGGAGACATACAAATACAAGTATGTCGCCTAAGTGGTGTACCAAAACACACTTAGGCGACATACGTAAATTTATATGTCTCTTAAGATTAATACTTAGGCGACATAAGATATTAATATGTCGCTTAATCTGTCACTTAGGAGACATAAATGTTCGAGTATGTCGCTTAAGTTATTAACTTAAGAGACATACTTAGTAGACTATGTCGCTTAAGATTTAATTTAGGAGACATAAGATATTAGAGTATGTCGCTTAAGTTATTAACTTAAGAGACATACCAAGTAGAGTATGTCGCTTAATATTTAATTTAGGAGATATAAGGTATTAGAGTATGTCGCTTAAGTTAATAACTTAAGAGACATACCAAATAGAGTATGTCGCTTAAGTTATGTACTTAAGAGACATACCAAGTAGAGTATGTCGCTTAAGTTATTAACTTAAGAGACATAAGAAAATGAATATGTCTCCTAAGGGATTACACTTAGGCGACATATCCTACTTAGTATGTCGCTTAAGTTTCACATCTTACGCGACATTAGTATTATTAATATGTCGCCTTAGATCTTAGGCGACACCTCTTAGGAGACACCACTTACGCGACATACCTTATGTCGCCTAAGGCTTAGGCGACATACATTATCTCTTAGGAGACATAATTTATATGTCTCCTAAGTGTCTGTTTCAGGTAGTGTGAGGAAAACACTGTGTTTCCTAATCCCAAGAATTTTGTATTGTAATCTTTGTATGAGATAGTAATTGCCAAATCGTATGTTGCAAGCAAATTCCACTTATCTTAGTGCTTTCTTAACACTTTTCACAACCAATTTCCTTTTTCAATTACTCTAGAATTAACCTTTTATAAAACCAAAAAAACTTAAAATCTGTAATCCATTTCATTCCTTTGCAACTATCCATGTGGATCAATACTCGGACTTTCGAGACTATCATAACTTGACGGGCCTGAGCTTGGGCTACCACAATGCGTATTTTTGCTGTGACAAGTTTTTGGCGCCATTGCCAGGGATATGGCAAACAAAGGATTACGGGTTTTGTATAAAATCATTCTGTAAGTATCTTTTTTTAATTAATTCATTTTTCTCTTTTATTTTTGTTTTCTTTTGTAGAGTTTTTGAGGTGCTATTTGAATTCAATCTTCTGGGCCCATGCTCAGACAATTATACGTAGACATTCGAATCAGTCCTCTCGAAACACTAATGGCTTCAGATAACGAGAGTGGCAATGAGGCGCCCAGAGCCAACATGAATCCTCCTGTTAGAACAATGCGGGATTATCTTCAACCACTTCGGACGACTTCCAACTCTTGCATTGTCCTTCCAGCTAATCCACTGGGAACTTTCTCCTTAAAACAGGGTATGCTTCAACATATCCCTTCTTTTTATGGTATGGATTCTAAAAATCCATATTTACATTTGAAAGATTTCGAAAAAGTCTGTTCCACATTTCGTGAGCCGAACACTAAGGAGGAAGTAATGGGTTTTAAATTGTTTCCCTTCTCTTTAAAAGAAAAGGGAAAATTTTGGCTAAATGCCCAACAATTGCACTCGATTCGGTTGTGGCAAAAGCTTCAAGCAAAATTTCTAAAACAATGTTTTTTCGTTCATCGAACCAACGCTTTAAGGAAGGCGACATCCAATTTTTTGCCAAAAGAAAATGAAAGTTTTTTCAAGTGTTGGGAATGATATAAGGAACTTTTAAATGCATGTCCCCACCATGATCACGAAACGTGGAGTCTTGTAAGCTATTTCTATGAATCCCTTACTCCCAGTATGAGAACCTTTGTATTTCGTAATGGTAAATTTTTGAGCAAAAACCCTGAGGATGCCTTATTGTACTTTGAACATGTAGTGGAAGGTGCCCAAAATTGGAACATCAATACTGATGAACCTAAGGCCAAACCTCTGCAAACGGCTGGGCTATGCCAAATCTCAAATGATGACGATATGGGTGTGAGATTGTTCTAGTTGTTTAAAAAGGTAGAGATAATGGAGACAAATAACCTTAGAGAAGTTAATGCAGTATCCTCGAGTCAAATGTGTCATTTGTGAAAAATCGAGACATGCAACCGAGGATTGCCATACCATATATTCCTTCATTTAGGGAAGTTCTAAAAAAATCCATCCCAAGTCAGTGCAATGACCTAGTACAACCGTCAACAAAATGACCTTTATTCTAAAAAATACAACGAGGGATGGGTCGATTTTGGAATTCCCACCTTGAGAGGAGTCCACCCCCTCTCAAAGACCCAACCTAAGCCTAAAAAGCATGGGACGATTTTGTAAATAATATTTTTGTTTATGTTTTTAGAGTTTCAGGATAATTTATCGGAGTCTCAGGTACATTCGGGAAAGTTCAGACCAAGTTGGGGGGGGAGTTATAAGGTGTTAAGAGAGAAAAATAGAAGAAATGGACTTTAGTGCACTTCTATGATCGATCATGGGCTAAATCTAGGGAGATAGAGGACTTTCATGATTAATCATGGTATACCCATGATCGATCATTTTCAAAATTCAAAACAAAGCAGCCATTTTTTTTTTAGTATAGTTTTATGACCCCTTTCCAACAAAACCCATCCATCTTCACTCTTATTTCTCCATTTCCCCCATTTCTGAGCCTTAATCCTTCCCCACTCTAAATTCCTCTCTTCGAACCCCGAAATCATATACTTAATAACCCACGTCAAAATCACCACTTTCTCTCTCTATAAGCCCCAATTTCAAGCCCTAACCGC
This sequence comes from Lonicera japonica, assembly GCA_021464415.1. Classification (NCBI taxonomy): domain Eukaryota; kingdom Viridiplantae; phylum Streptophyta; class Magnoliopsida; order Dipsacales; family Caprifoliaceae; genus Lonicera; species Lonicera japonica. The sequence goes on along the minus strand of CM038465.1, from coordinate 39,215,351 downwards.
ATTTTCCCCAATCTCAAAATTATTCTTTCTCACCCTCCTAAATCATCTCAATATACTCAAATGGCTTCCTCTAATCCTCCCACAAAGTCGGAAGTCCTTCAAGCTATGAGAAGCGGTTACCGAGGGTTTCGAAGCTATCAAGAATATGATTGGTCGAACTACGCATTCAAGAACCGGGCTGTGGTGATCGAGAGACCAATCTTCATTGGCATATTTGATGATTTTGCACAACGGGAGGTTTTTGAACGACATCAGGGCTGGGTGGCGTATTTGCGACAAATAGGTAACCAATGCAATCTCACTCTTCATCGCGAATTTGTCACTAGTTTAGTTCATGTGCCCAATGCATTATATTTATATATTGCTAATGTGCATGGGAAATATGTCCCGTTCAATATTGAGGTGTTAGTGAAATTACAAAAATCCCGGCCTCGCCCAAAAATACCTATGACCTACCAATTTCTAGTCGGGTTTAAGAGCCAACAGAGGATGAACTAGCCACGTTCTTAGCCGGATAACCCATGTCGTAAATAAGGTCGCAATTTGATAGAAGTAATTTACCCGATCGGTATAAGAACTTATGGCTAGTTATGGCAAAGACAACAAACACCACTTCTCATGTCCAGCATCTGTATCCAAATCATGCCTATGTTATGTACGCCATTGCAAACAATAGACCATATTGTTTGCTTAGTGACACGCCAAAAATACTTCCGTGCTTAGGTACCCAAGTGCAGGTTGTCAAGTTATAATACTTGGTAAGTCCAAGTGTCGAACCACAAGGATAGTCGGAAAGACGATGTGGTGATTACGAGTCCAAGGTTTTGGGTAAGGGAATTTAATTGGTTGATTTTAGTTGTTGATTTTAAAGTCTTGCAATAAAAATTAAAATGATGTAACAATAGACGAGAAAAGGCTAAGGCATTATAGAATTCATTTGTTTTGCAAAGTTAAGTAAAATCAATCTCATTCAAAGTTCTCAATGCAATTCCTAAGTGTTGAATATTTTACCCATTTTTAAGCAAAAGGGTGTGGAGCAAAAGCAACCCATTCCCATATAAATTCCATATAAAGAAAGGATGTAAGCAAATATCAACACAAGTGTGTCTCTCATTTTTATCTTGTGACAAAGGGTGTGAAGCAAGTGCAACCCATTCCCATATAATATCAACCAAGATTCAAACTTAAAATACACAAAAATAAAAGGCATAAATTTAAACTAGGCATTTAAGAACTCATTGTTAGTTTCCCCTAGGCAAATGACTTGATTATGAAAATGGCCAACTACAAGGAGTTTAGCTCGATAAATCATAACATTTCATTTGTCTAAGATTGTGAGGTCTAGGTGGAGGTCAAACCGTCCTATATAGACTTATTTGATAAATACAAATTGAATCCTTAAAATGATTAATGAAGTTGTTTATGACATAAATTTAAAAGATCCTCTTTGGAAATACTTTAACTAAGAAAATGATGAGTCTAAAAATCACATAAAGTGTAGAAAGCACTCAACATATCATTAAAGTATTTAAAGATTAAAATCTCAAATTTATGGTGTTTCCATGAATATCAAAGACTAATCATGCTTGGCAATGAAAAGTATCTCATTCAAAGAAAGAATGGACATAGGCTAGTAAGAAATATATACACAAGTATATCATCTCCTCATTAATGCTTGAGATCTATGTATACAAGGCATACAAAGTCAAATCATCATATGAAAATTATCTTACTAGCTTATGAATGGTTGAAAAAATGGAGAAGATGAAGGATTCAAAAAGTATTTAACAATACTAACAATGGAATGAGAATTGAACTTACATAATTAATGCATTGCAAATTTCATCTTTTAGCCTTAGCAAAAAAATTACTCCATAATAAATGTAGAGACAAGAATTATCAAAGTGAACTCCATTTCTCTCTCTAGAAAAAACTATTACAAGCTCTCTATAAATTAAGAAATTGAGAAAATAAAAGTGCTCTCTCCAACACAACAATGAAGACTATAAATAGGAGAGTTATGTTGGATGCTAAAATAATAAACAATGCTTTTTATTTTTATTTTTATTGTTTATTTTTGGTGGAGAATTCCACTTTCTTGGATGCTCTTTGGTCACATGGAGAATTCCACTTTCTTTCTTTAATCACATGGACATGGAGACTTTCTTTCTTGGATGCTCTTTAATCACATGGAGACTTCCACTTTCTTGAATTCTTTTTGTCCATGGAAAATTCCAATATTGTATTAAATACAATATTTCTTGAAATCTAAAGACACCAAAATAAACACAAAAATATGCTTTTCCAAGCATTGTTAAATACAAAAGTGCTACGAGACTAATCGCGAAATAAGTTGGCAAACCGAGTAGTTTTAGATAAATAAACGCGTCAAACAACTCCGAAAATGAGCGTATAAATGACAATATTAAGCGTTTATCACTTAGATACATCATCAGGAAAATCTCCAAAATTTACTACACGGTTGCTCACAATGAAACTATTAAATTTGGTGTTTTGCTAACTCATGTTTGTTTGAGAGCCGGAGTCCAAGAAAGGGACACCGATGAAAATAAAATGCAACTTGCGCCGATCAACAAGTCCACCCATGCTAGAGCCGCAGGCCAATTAAGGAATCAACCAAGCTCTTTAATTGCACCACCATCAGGTGATAAATAAATGGAAGAAAGGGCTGAAGAAGCTACTCTCAAATTTTAAAAAACCTCAAGGCATCAACGAAGGACGAACAGGGACCGGTAGACGTGCAAGCTGATCCAAATGTGGATTTTATCCACAATCAAATTAAGTAGATGAATATGATGATGCAAACCGGTTTAGTAAACTTGACAGTAGCTCAGCACAAGAGAGGTTGGAGCAAGAGATGGCGGCACGGATAAAGCTTCAGATGGCAGTGCAGCAAGAGTTCATATGTGAATAGTTCTAGATGTTCTATGGACGATTTCCCCCACCCCCACCTCCTGACATGTGATTTTTATTATCGTGAAAACTCATTTTATTTAAATGCTTTGTTTTAGTTTATTTATTATAGGTTGTATTAACATTTGAACATGATGTTAACTTTAGAACTCAGTTTTAATGGTTTAATATTATGATTTTTGCTAATTTTAATTATAAATCGTTTATCGTTTAGTTGTTTGTATTGATTTTTTGTTGAATCTTAAGCTCTACTTTTGCCTCGTAGAAATTAAAGCCAATTGAAAACCCTCCACATTATACATGTTCTTTTAAACATTCAAGACATTGTGTGCTTCTAGTTGGGGGTATGCATTTCATTTATTAATTTTCTTTGCCTTTGTTTTGTATATATTTCCATGTCTTTTAGAGTTTGTGTTCAAATTGTTTTGTGAAGTTTGAAATTTGATGAATGAAATAATTTTTTTTCAAATGAAGACTATTGTTTCATTAGCTAATAGCATGAATTATTTGATCTAGATAAGAATTTAAATGATAATCTAAATTACCTTGCTTCATTTAGACTCATATCCCTTTCTATTTCCTGTTTTATATGCTAGATTGTTTTAGTTTTGTTAATTCAGTAATAACACTTAGATTTATTTTCTTTTGAGAAGATGAATTTTTGTCCAAAATGATGGAAGCTCTTTCGTAAAGTTCCTCCAATAATTGTGAGAACCCTTGTTCTCGACACCTGAGGTCCTCGTGGGCGGCGATTCTGTGTTGCTTTGAAAATTGATTTTGAAAAGGAATAAGAGTCGCCAGTTTATTTGACTAAATAAACAAAAAGGTTTGTATAAAAGAGACGTATTTATGGACTAAATATCCTCTTATACACAATGTATGCGAAACCAATTGATTCAAAGGTTCGGGGATTAAGTTACGAATTGGAAAGGTGTTAGGCACCCAATTTGCCCTTTTGGTCTCTTAAGTAGAATATGCTGACAAACGCTTAATATTGTCATTCATACGCTCATTTTCGAAGTTGTTTTTCTCGTTTATTTCTCTAAAACTACTCGGTTTGCCAACTTATTTTGCGATTAGTCTCATAGCACTTTTGTATTTAATAATGCTTGGAAAGGCACATTTTGTGTTTATTTTGGTGTCTTTAGATTTCAAGAAACATTGTATTTAATATAATGGTGGAATTTTCTATGGGTTAAAAGGGATCTAAGAAAGTGATTTCTCCATGTGACAAAGAGCATCCAAGATAGTGGATTTATCCACCAAAAATAAAAAAAGCATTATTTATTTTTGGCATCCAACACAACATTTCTATTTATACACTACAAGAAAAAAGTCCTTTTACGACACACTTTCAACGACAGTCACCTTAGAATTGTCGTCAAATATGTATAAAGATGACATTTTCAAGATAAATGTCGTTGGATGGTCCTCATCACAAAGACTCACGACATTGAATTTTAATATGTCGTGAAATGTATGATCTGACGACAAAGTGTATATGTCGTAAAACTTTCAACGACAACTTATCTAAAAATGTCGTGTAATTCAATACGACGACAAACCAACCTTTGTCGTTAAAACTACGTATACTTAACGACAGTAGAAAACATGTCGTTAAAATCAAGTGAATTGTTCGCCCAAATATTTCCTCGCTTTCTTTCCCGCGATTAATTTTTTTTTCCCATTTGGCGCGGGCAATTTACCGCCCTTGAAAACTAAAAAAAAACCCAATGCCCAAATCAATGTTTTTCCCCAAAACAAAATCAAAACCTAAAAAAAAATCTCGCTAAACACCAGTCCAGCAGTCCCATAGCCTCCATTTCGCCACTTCTAAGAGCTCTCCATGTCTTGTAGTCTCTTCTCCATCTCTTCCTATTACGATTATCTTCCAATCTCTTCTCTAATCACAATCTTGCCGTCTCTTGCAGGTATCAATCATGTTTCCCTCTCCCCCCTATCTCTCTCTATATATATAAATATATATGCAGCTGTATATGTATATACTGAGTGTAGTTAATTCGAATTTTTGCTACTCTAATCGATGTATATAGTTAATACGAATTTCTGCTGCTCTAATCTAGGGTTCTTTTTTTTGTTCTTAGTTTTCTTGTGTTTATGTTTGTTGATATAATGTAAGCTAGAATTTATGAGGTGAATGAATAAGGGAAGATTTGGGGCTTTGAAGAGAGTGTTTATGTGGGTGTAATTAAATTGGTTTTTTTTTTTGAAGGGGGAGAAGGAACCCAGTTTTTTGAAATGTACTTGCACCATCTTGACAAAAAAAAATATTTGAAGAGAAAATATTTTGCTAGATCCGGGCTGAATGGGTGAGTATTCTTTATATTTTGCATTGGTGAGGCAGAGATTTGTCAATTTCATAATTTTCCCTAGCTTTGCATCTTCTCACTGGCTTCGCTTTCCCCCTCCCCTTGTGTAGCCTAGTGTTTCTCTCTTCACGGCCATAGCCAAAGAAATCCGCCACTTTATATCTTTTCTATCAAGCCAAGAAATCCATTGCAAATAGCACAGTGGTTCTTCACAACGACAAGGTGATGTGTGTTAGTGTTAAACATGTAATCGTTATCTATATTTATTCTCCATTTATGTTATTTGTGTTTGCTTTTGCAAATTGTCAATTTTGATGATAAATTTGATTGCAGTTGCTTTCCAATTTGAATATTTTTTCTTTTGTTTCTTTCTTGATATGTATGATTTCAACTGCTTTCTAAAACAAAGTGATAATTTGGGTACTTGTAGAAATTCTTCATATTTGTATGCTTCGTAGACCTGTCAACTACTTCCTCACCTCATCTGTCTATATGACTCTCATTTGTGATACCTATAATCATGGTTATAGATAGTTAAACTAAAAAAAAAACTTACCTTCTTATTTTAACAAAGTAGTAACTAATAAAATTTTGAAAATGTACAAGATGAAGAGAAAGTTGCATTTTAGGAGTTAATAATGAAACAACAAAATTAAGGTAGATACACTAGATAGACTAACAAAAGAAAAGTTTAAGAATTACGCGTATAATTGAATATTGTCTAAGCGGAGTTACCCATCCATATGGTAATATAATCAATAACCAACATTTTGTATTTGTGGGTTACAGTAACTCATTTTTGAATGAAGTGTATGCTTGAGGGGCTGTGCAATTTATAGGTGCCAAAAGTTGGAGAGAGACAGAAGGGGGGAAGAGTGTTGGGAGTGCAAACTTGTAATGGAGTTAAACCACTTCCGTGCTATGCCATGATCGCTCTAGTACGGTCATAAATTCAAAGGATCGAGTGATCAGGGGTGGGGGCAGAGCATGCATGCATTTCTGCGTGTAACTTGGATTATTGATTTTAAATAATTCAAGAATAAACTATGACTAAATTACTCTAGCATTATAATATGACATTTAGTGGCATTATTTATTTAAACAAAAGATGAGAGTACTTGTAGAAAAGTATCCATAAAAATAAAAATTACATTAATTTTACATAAGCGTACTTGTAGAAAAGTGTCCAGAAAGAGGAAAATACATCACTGCTCAGGTAGAAAATAAAACCATTCAGACAACTGCTCTTGGTGAGTGGCTTTCTGCTAATCATAAGGCAGCAACGACTGTTCCCGTAGCAGTAGAACAGTGTAGTATAACAAGGTGGGTTAAGCCTCCTCTAGGGGTGTTTAAATGTAATGTTGATGCTGCACTCTTTGCAAATAACTCTATGGGGTTCGGGGGCGTTCTTCGTAATTCAGACGGGGGTTTCGTAGCTACAATTCAAAGGAATTTACTTGGCAATTACACGCCTCTGCTCGCGGAAGCAATTGGCTTAAGGGAAGTATTGAGCTGGGTTAAAAAGCAAGTGTTGGGCTCGATTTATATGGAAACGGACTCGCAAATTTTAGCGAATGAATTCAATAAAGCCTCGATTAATTTTTCTAGTCTTGGTATAGTTATTGATGATTGTAAAGCCATTGTTTCGGCTATAGCGGATTGTCACATTTCTTTTGTTCGTAGATCGGCAAACGTCGTCGCCCTTTCTTTAGCTGCCCCAGAACGATAAACACCATCTTATAAATTTATAAGATTAAAAAAAAAACCATTGCCTCTTATTATATAGATTACATGGTTTGCGAAAACTAAATAGCCAATTAAAGCACCAGATGTATATTCAAGAAAAGCACCTACTAATGGTTTGCAATAGTGAGGTTTTGTATATCCATTAAAAACTAGATTCATGAAAGGCATTGCTTGCATTTGTTGTCGGATTTTATTATTCAATGAATAATATTTTTTTTTATTCCTAATATTCTAATGTACCATGCATCTTTTGGTAAATTGATATGAATGTAAAAACTAGACTAAAAGCTATAACTTCCTTTCAGGATATCCCACATAAAAGTTCATAATAATTTCATAGAACATAAAGCAAATTCATAATATTTGATCTGAAATTTAGAGGTGGTAGGTTGTTATTGGTAGAAGATGGAACTTAGTGTGGGTGGGATATGGTGGAGGGTAGAAGCAGTATAATGGTCTAAAATATTCTCTCATGTCCATAGCCACTATTGTCCCTCTTGTACCTTTATCAAATAATAGAATAATGAATGAGCTAGATGCCAATGTCCAGCTACATATTGTTGTGCACGATACAACTCTGATGCAAGAACATGCTTAATTTGTCTATCTGTATCCAACAAAAAAAAAGAAACATGTATTATTAATTAGTGTCCTTGTATAGAGAAAGAAAATGCCTAACTAGCTGTAAGATTATGAAATTGTGATGAAGCATACTTATAGATGAGTACTTTGATACAACAAATATAACAAAAAAATGGATATGGGAGGACTAATAAAATAAAAGCTGTATTTTGACTTGATTATGTGTCAAATACCATTTCAATGCTCTTTTATCCAAATTAAGATCTCCTAGCCCAATTAAGAGTCCAATTATTTCTTTTTGTAACTTCCTTAAATAAGAGTTTCTTTTTGTCAGATATAATCAATGTACTAATTAAAGATTCCTTATGTCTTTGTTTTTATTTATTGGGTATTTAAAGATTAAGTAATTTGAGTGTCATTTGCTTTGATTTGCCAAGTGTGCAGAATGGTTGCTTATACAGGTTTAAAAGAAAAATAGCAGTGAACCAAGAGGATCGATGTTATATCATACATGCATGATTGTTGGTACTAACCTAGATCAAAGTTAGAACTGAGGCCAAGTACAAGCCAGAGAGCAGTCGACCTAGCTTTGTGTTAATAGAGAAATCTAGGCTATGTACACAGACAATAGAAATAAATAGAGTGGTGTCATTAAGAGGGAGAACAAAACTGAAGGTTGTGGGTATTATTTTTATTGTCTTAATTACATTTGTGGTATGGTAGAAATTATTAACACAGGGTGTTCTTGTGGGTATTATTTTCCCACAGGCCAAATTGAAGACAACAAGAGCTTTAGTCGGGTATGCCCAAGACAATCTCAGCCCGAGATCCATTCTAGAAGCTTCATTTCCAAATGAGAGCTACTGTTTGCGGTCTCAATATAGCTCAGGTAAGATATTGAAGTTGCCTTTGGTTTAATTATATGAAACTTAGAGCATTTTCCATTAAAAAGAAATGCAGTAAGACACGCTAATGGACTGTCACCTATGCAATTGTTGCCAAATATTCAATGCTGGTGATTCTGTGAAATCTTTGTTGCTTGTCTCATGTGTATTTGTAATTCTTTAATTATAGGATATAGACTGGGGATGACTACATGATACTTCTACAACCCACGACTACTAGAGCCTGGCACCTGATCTTTTGGACTTGGCAACCTCGTTAAGCACCAGGAGGATTAATAAAGATTTTGTTGCCCATCTTATCAACCAAATATCTAAAATACCGCACTCTTGGCCTTGTTGACACCAAATCAAATGGAATAAAGCTCGGTGAATTTGTGTAGGAACTGGAAATTCTTGCGAGCCTGAAATGTGGACAAATTTTAGTTGTTTTTTTTGTTATAATGGCACCAAAAAGCGGACTTCACTTAAAGTTTTTCTTTTTCTATGGTTTAATGCAATAGATAGTTTGCAAAAACTTATATTGTTGGTTTGCTTAATTATGTACAATATATTATGTTCCAATTTTAGTGCGTTATTTAATCATGGTGTGCTGTCATTACATTTGAATTTTATTGTTGATATTCTTGTATCAGTTAAACATGCGCAATTTATTTACACCATGCACATTTTGAGTTAGTTAACAAGATATGTAATAATAAGAAATAAATTTATTTAGAAATAGTAATTTGATAAAAAAAATGTTATTTTACAACAAAATCTTGTTATATTTTTGGTAATGCTCACGACATGTATAATTTGTCGTAAAAATGTACTTCACGGCACACATAAATTGTCATGGAATGGGGTAAACGACATGTAAATGAGTGTCGTGAAAATATGATTCATGGTGCTTCTCAACGACACTAATACAATTGTCATGAAAACCATTTTCAACGACAGTGAACAACTGTCGTGAATTAGTAGTCATGACGCCTAAGGAATGTCGTTGAATGGGAAAAACCTTTTACGACACCCCCTCACAACGACACCACAAAAGTGTCATGGAAACCTTTCCACGACACATTTTACATGTCGTTGAACTGCTTTTTTCTTGTAGTGATAGTCTTCATTGTTGTTTTGGATAGAGGTCCTTTTATTACCTCTCATTTCTCAATTTATAGAAAGCTTGTCATAGTTTTTAGAGAGAGAAATGGAGTTCACTTTTATAATTCTTATCTCTACACTTATTATAGAATAAATTTCTTTGCTAAGCCTAAAAGATGAAGTTTGTAATGCATTAATTATGTAAGTTCAATTCTCATTCTATTGTTAGTATTGTTAAATACTTGTTGAATCCTTCATCTTCTCCATTTTTTCAACCATTCATAAGCTAGTAAGATAATTTTCATATGATGATTTGACTTTGCATGCCTTGTATACATAGATCTCAAGCATTAATGAGGAGATGATACACTTGTGTATTTCTTACTAGCCTATGTCCATTCTTTCTTTGAATGAGATACTTTTCATTGCCAAGCATGATTAGTCTTTGAATATTCATGGAAACACCATAAATTTGAGATTTTAATCTTTGAATACTTTAATGATATGTTGAGTGCTTTATACACTTTATGTGATTTTAAGACTCATCATCTTCTTAGGTAAAGTGTTGCTAAAGAGGATCTTTTAAATTTATGTCATAAAAAATTTCACTAATCATTTTAAGGATTCAATTTGTATTTATCAAATAAGTCTATATAGGGCGGTTTGACCTCCACCTAGACTTCCCAATGTTAGACAAATAAAATGTTATGATTTATCGAGCTAAACTCTTTGTAATTGGCCATTTTCATAATCAAGTCATTTGCATAGGGGAAACTAACAATGAGTTCTTAAATGCCTAGTTTAAATTTATGCCTTTTATTTTTGTGTATTTTAAATTTGAATCTTGGTTGACATTATATGGGAATGGGTTGCACTTACTTCACACCCTTTGTCAGAACATAAAAATGAGAGATATACCTGTGTTGATTTTTGCTTACACTCATTCTTTATATAGCATTTATATAGGAATGGGTTGCTTTTGCTCTACACCCTTTTGCTTAGAAATGGGTAAAATACTCAACACTTAGGAATTGTATTGAAAACTTTGAATAAGGTTGATTTTACGTAACTTTGCAAAACAAATGAATTCTATAATGCCTTAACCTTTTCTCATCTATTGTTACATCATTTTAATTTTTATTGCAAGATTTTAAAATCAACCAAATAAATTCTCTTAACAAAGCCTTTGACTCGTAATCACCATATCGTTTTCCCGACTATTCTTGTGGTTCGACACTTGGACTTACCAAGTATTATAACTTGACAACCTACACTTGGGTACCTAAGCACAGAAGTATTTTTGACGCATCATATGCGTGTGTTATAATTCGATTCTTGCATGCTATTACTATTACTTTATAGCTTTCCATGCTTACTTTAGAAACCGGGATTTTGGGGATGGGATGAAAACAATGTGTTTCCTTGGTTGCCCAAGATTTTAAAAATAAGTTTGTATATGTGATTTGACAAAGAGAGTTTGATAATAATAGATGCAATGAAACAAGTAATTTTGTAAAGCTTTTGGCTCTTTGAAAATTGATTCGATGTGGAATCTTATATTCGATGTGACATGAGGCGACTTGACAAATTGTGTACCATGGTCTATTGATTACACCGGTATAGATGGCACTAGCGCACTTATAATCGAGTACTCATCACATACACACCGCAATCTATGAGTTAGCCAGATTGGATATATAGCGATCATCGATTCCTTCGTATAACAATGCCGCTAATCCGGGCTTTTAAAAAAGTAAGAAAGTAATAATATCATTTTGGAATTGGATTAGGGTTTGTTATACGCCTTTGGTTTTGAAAAGTTATAAACTGATAGAAATTATGTAGACAAGAGTCTGAATTATAAAACTAATAAATAAATAAAAGAAGAAAGAGAAAAGTATACCTGAGCCCCCTTGGAGGGAAAGAATAAGGGTCTTTTAGTGTATACCACGAAATTCCATTGATTGTTGATGAAAAATATGAATGAGGGGGGGTCTATTTATAGTTGAAAAAAATGCTTGGAGAGCAAGAAAAGATATTGCAACTAGGACTCTTGGAGCTTATCGCGAAACCTTTCCACCGTTGGATTATGTTGATTTTTGGATATGTGTTAGGAATATAAGTCTTCTATATCGTATCAAAATTTCAAATCAATCAGAGTTCGGGGACTCCTTTTGCCCTGATTGGTAAGAAGAGTTTGTTTCCGAGTAAGAAAGGTGCTTGTTGTAGACAAGGTCACTTGTTTGTACGACAAGTCAAATTATAAATGTTGGATGATGCTGATTTTTGGATATGTATTGCCAATATAAGTCGTCTAGACCCTGTAAAAATTTGAAGATGATCGGAGTTCGGGAAGGACTCGGTCTCCTTGGATTGGTTCAAAAAGTTTGTTCCCGCGTAGGAAAGTTACTTCTTGTTGACAAAGTCACTTGTTTGTACGACAAGTAGACTTATAACCGTTGGATTTTCCTGAATTTTTGTTATGTTTTCCTTCCAAATGTTTTCTAGCTGGTATCCAAATTTGAGGTCGATCAAATTCGGGAAGGCCTCTACTTGATCACCCAAAATGAACTCCCAATTTTCTAAATTTTCGGAGATCAGACCGTCGGATCGAGCTGATTTTTGAGTATGCTACTTCTTATGGTAATGTCTAAAAACCCTCAAAGGTTGAGGATGATCAGAAATACGTAAATATCCTTTCATAAGTTTCCAAGAGTTTTGACGATTTCCGGTTTCAACAATTTCTTGTAATTCTCGTAACTTCTCATCCGGGCATCTTTTCGGCTTTATTCTTTGACTTGTATCACATAGTATGTGTGCGTGTAGGAATACTCCTGCATGCATATGTGCTTGTTTCTTTGGAGATCAGGATTCTTGCGAGGGTCTTAAAATAAGGTGTTCACACGAGGACAAAAACATAGCATTTTGTAAAACTTGGATGACTTTTATCTTAATTTTGACTTAATCAATCCACTTAGCAATGTTCAAAAGTGGATTTGTCCAGATATTTGTGTGAAAGAAAAGGCAAGCAATTGGGAAAGGGTGAATAGCTACTTTTTTGCTTGAAACATAAGCATTTAAACTCTTTGATTAAGTGAGACCGCTGCCCCCTTAGCATGCTAGCCTCCTTGATAATTTCGACAAAAAATTCAAGTAAAAGGTAAAGAACGTGCTTAGAATCTACAATTTCTTGAGCTTTTGTTTTTGAAAAAGTCCTATATTCCTTCTCTAATGATTATAACTTTGTGTTTATATTAAATTGTTTGATCTGAAGTCTAGTATGTTGATATCGGAAAATATGGAATTGTGTTCTAAAGGAGATAGGCGAATTATATAATCATTCAAATGTCCACCATTCTAGAGATAATGATAGTAATGCTTCTTGCTTTGCAAATTGAAACTTGAAACCTTCATTCTTGTTGTTCATCATGTGATGTTTGAAAGTATCATTTTTGAAAACCTTCAAGAGATAAAACTCGTCTTCTAAGAGAACTTAGAAGTTTAACGGCTTTATGCATAGCTTGATGCATTTGTTTATATTTTAGCTTTTGTTTATTTTATTTTCTTGCTAAGGGACTAGCAAGAGATATGTTAAGGGGAGTTGATAAGCGAATATATAATAGGGTTTTGCCAAGAGATTAAAAAATCTAATTTGACCCATGCGTCTAAATATATGTACTGGCATAAATTCGTTGTTTAACATCCAAAATTGCTTTCCTGTACATAAATCTTTTTTACCATTTGGATTTTAAAACAAAATTAGGAAAAAAGTATCTATCTAAAATGCTGTAGAACAAAACATGATTGTTCATAATTAATTTAACAATTATGTTTGTGGTGTGAATATATTTACATATCTACATTATAAAACAAAAATTCTAACTAACTTTTAAACTTTTATGATCTATTTGATTACTACATGGAAAAGGAAAATAAAAATAATTGATTTTTGTGAGAAGTTGAAAAATAAGTTGAAACATGCGGTGAAATGTCTTCTTACTTTGTGGCTTTTTTCATGGAGAAATTTTCTTCTACAAAAAATTATGAAAGATGAAGGACATTTACTTATAAAATGAGCATGAAATGGAGAACACCTTATCACATGCCTCAACTTATTTGTCAACTTCTTACCAAATTAAGTGTTTTTATTTTTATTTTCCATGTTGTTATTAAACAGAACCTTAAAGTCTATTGATCTAAAGGCCGGTGCATGTTAATTTCGTGGTATTAGACTATTAGTCATTGTTGATTGGAGTAGGATAATTGTTTTCTTCTTTGAATTAAGGACGACGTTTTTTAATTTCGTGGTATTAGACTAATAGTTTCTTTTATTGAAAAGTTAAAAAATAAGTTGAGATATGTTGTGAGATTTTTTTTTACTTTCTGACTTTTCCCGTAGAAATTTTTCCTTTAATAATTGAGGAAGAAAAAATATTCACAAAAATAATAATAATAAAAGGTGGAGGATATTAACTCATAAAATGAACATGAGATGGAGAGCATGTCATCACATGCCCAACTTATTTTTTAAAAACGTTTTTTATAAATCAAGTGTTTCTTTCTTTCTTTGTCTTTTTTTTTGTTGTCAAATGGAGCCAATTAGTTCAATATGTTATTTCTTTAGTTGGTCAATATAAAGTGACAAAGTTGAATTTTATATAAATTTTATATTTAAATTAATGCTGCTAAAAATTGATTTTGAAGTATTAAATCAATCCCAAAATTATTTCAATAATAATATTATATTGTTAGATCAAGAGGCTTGCTTGTTTGTTATTTCTTAACATGTGTATAATGATAAAAAATGCTATGCATGCATCATTGTAGAACAGAAAAGAACACCGAAGATGACGTGGCCATCCACTTACTCTCTCTCTCTCTATCTCTCTCTCTCTCTTGAAGCTTATCTGACGTGGCCATCCACTTATTCTCTTTCTTCAAGCTTATTATTAGTGTGTGCGTGTGTGTGATTTTTAGAATCAAAACAATTTTGTGGGGTTTGATATACTTAGCTCAAAGCAAGGATGAAGTTAAGATTTGAACAAGGAGAATAAAAATTTTAAATGCAAAATATATAACTTTATAACAATATATAATATTTTAATACAAATATAATGGTATTAGTCTTTTATATAATCCAATGTAAATATTAAAGTGCAAATATTACAATTAATAACATTTTATGGGGTTTCATAATTTAAAAGTATTGTAAGATTCAAATGCAATTGACCTAATTTCTCCTGTTTTATGTAACGTCGACACAATTTTGATAGATGAAGCTAATTATAATTAGGGGCTTAGGATTAAATTTATCAAAATTATAACTATTCGATCAAAGTAAGCAAACAAGAACAATAACTGTATTTTTGTTTATAAAGTATTAAGCCACCTAGAAGCTTTACTCGATTTTGGTTTTAAGTTATACATCTGACATTTTTTTTCCAATCAATTTAGGAATTAATTTGTTTAAATTTAGTGGTTTAATGAATTATTGTGTTTCTAAGATTCGAAAAGGCCCAACTTTTCCCATGAATGTTGGGACCAAATTTTCCCCAAAATCAAAAGTTTTGAAGCATATATACCTGAGGAAATTAGCTAAGGCCTAGAGCAACTAGGCATGAGACCACCGACGGAGATAGCAGAGAGGCAATCGGCAACGATAGGCGCTAGCGAAGAGAGAAAGTTATTGCCATGTCTAAAATCGAATGAAAGAGAGGGGATTTCATTTAAATAAGACAATATTGATGAGAGGGGATAAGTAAGTTTTGTTAAGATCACGAGAGTTAGCATAGAAAATTAAGTCAACTTGAACTTTGGGAAATGAAAATTTATTTGGCGTTTTGTTTTTCTTTAGTGAAAAAAAAAGTGCCAAAACTGTCAAAAAGTTTGTGTATAGGATCCTAAAAAATTAAAATTTCCATATATGACTAGCTCTAGATTAAAGTGTTAAAATTCTCACATAAAACATAAAAGAATTAAAAATATTTTCACATAAGTGACCTTAAAAATTATAATATATATATATAATATTCAAAAAATAAAATTTTCCTTCTTGAAGCCAACAAAGTAAGTAAACCTTCAAATATGGTAAATTCTTCATTTTTGTATTTCAACATTGACCTCTATATACAGACAAAAGCATGTTGCACCCTAAAATTTAATATAAAATATCGAATTATAACCAAACAATCCCTTAATCTATTTCACCTAATCAACTCCCCGCTCATAATTTTGCCTCGCCTCTTTCACCTCTTCGTTAATCTTCTATGCTTAATAGTTTCACCATAAAAATTTAGATTGGATGTTTATTGGTGGAGCAAATAGACAACAATAAATACATATGGAGCAATTTGTAAGGACCAGACCTTTAGCAACGCGTTTTCATCGCTAAAAATATCTTTCCAATATTTTAGCCACTAAGTCCGCTAAAGGTCCCAATTCGTATAAGAAATATAGTGTATATATAACATAAACTGATATGACGATACACATATATATATGTATACATGTTCTATAATTTCATCTAAGCTCAGATACAAAGATTCGAATCTTGACTTTTAGTAAATCATTGAAAAATTTAACTAAAAATTCACGTAATTAATGACTGAATTGTAAAAAAGTTTCAATGACCTTGATTATCTGCATGCATAAAGGTATATGTACATGCGGGAATTCAAACACTTAACCGACATTTCACGTAGTATTTATCATTTTTTTCTGTTATATTATTTCATCCAGTTTCATTTTATCATATTTGTAAACAATTAAATACAAGAATTGGTGAGAAAACTGTTAGAATATATTGTGTTTCCTTATTATTAGTTTTCCTTATTGTGTTATGTTTCCTTAGTTGAGTAGGAGATTAATTAAGGTTAATTAGTTCTAGTCAGTTTCCTTTTCCCCTTATGTATAACCATACAAATAGGGTCTTCATGTATCAATTGAAATCATACAAGTAATATAATTCATTCTCTCTCTAGAATATTTGACTTATCAGAGTAAGGTTATCCTCATTCGTTAAGGAGTTTGACTTTGTCGCACAAGCAACCGTCATCTCGCAATATTTTAAGGCTTCGTTCATCTACCACCGATCTCCAAACACTACCATACCTATACCAAAAGCTTCTTTTCGCCAAAACGATCAATTCGGAGTTTAAATCATCCCGATTGGATCTAGAACGCACCGCTACGGTCCGCCACAAGTCCTGCTTTTTTGATTGTCCAAATCCATACCTACATAACCCCGATCCTTAAAAATTTTGGACCAACCTCTTCGTTTAGTCCAGACAATCCAAACTGCGTCAGCCCGGTCACCAAATAACGTTGCACGCGTTAACTCAAAAGTTTTAGTAATTACAATTTGACCCTACAAGCAAACGATAGAACTGAAAAGTAGTTATGATACATCTCTTCCTTTTGTATAGAAATCTAGGGCCCATGTAACTACCTTTCATATTAATGAAAAGAATTATTTTCGCCTTGAATTGCCTTTTGCTTGCTTTACTTTACTTTAATTCTTGTTTTTACTTTTGTCTAAGTTGTTCTGTGAGATGTAGTAATGAGCTCTATATATATACTCTAATGCCCCCACAACGTATAAAAAGTCAAACAAATTTAAGTAATATAAATAACGTGCCTCAAGGGAGGTCTTTTAGGAAATTCATAAGAGGTGAACGACCTGTATGGTGATAGTAATCTTTTCGAGGTCTTTGGTGCAGAAAAGGAATTTTTTTTTTCTTTTTGGCTAAGTCTTGAGTAGAATCATGCCCCCTTCTAACTTTGGCAAATTTTGACAGGTTTTCTCATTTGTTATCAGGCCTCTTCAGTTGAAAAATTGATCTCTTTGTGAGATTTTTTTTATATAGAGTGCAAGTGTGCTTCTTGTGATCTGAACACTTACCAAACTGACCTCTTTGTGATAGGTTTTTTACAGAGTGCAAGCGTGCTTCTTGCGAGCTGAACACTTACTAAACTGACCTCTTTTGTGATAGGTTTTTACATAGTGCAAGTGTGTTTCCTGTGAGCTGAACACTTACTAAACTGACCTCTTTGTGAGAGGTTTTTACATAGTGCAAGTGTGCTTCTTGAGAGCTGAAAACTTACTAAGCTGACCTCTTTGTGAGAGGTTTTTACAGAGTACAAGTGTGCTTCTTGCGAGATGAACACTTACTAAACTGACATTTTTATTAGAGGTTTTTTACAGAGTGCAACTGTGCTTCTTGTGAGCTGAACACTTACTAAACTGACCTCTTTGTGAGAATTTTTTTACAGAGTTCAAGTGTGCTTCTTGCTAGCTGAACGCTTACTAAACTGGCCTCTTTGTGAAAAGTTTTTTACAGAGTGCAAGTATGCTTCTTGCGAGCTGAACACTTACTAAACTAACCTCTTTGTGAGGGGTTTTTAAAGACAGAGCGCAAGTTACAGGTAATGAAGTATCGAACAAAACATTCCATATACATTATTTTGGATGAAATTATTACAAAAAATACAAATTGTTCTAGCTCAAGGATAGTATCTCTTAAGTTGTTTTGTGTTCCATGGTCTCATGAGCTCCATGCCTTCCACAATCCTTAAATAATAAGTGCTTGGTTTGCTGACTTTGGTGATCACATATGGGCCCTCCTACTTGGCAACGAGCTTGCCTTGTTCTAAAATTTTTGTTGCCAAGGTGAATTTTTGGAGTACTAAGTCGCCAAAATTCATGCCTTGATGTTTGACCATTTTATTGTAACTTTTGACCATGCTTCTTTTATAGGCATCTTCCTTAATTCGAGCTTGTTCTCTCTTTTCTTCAAGAAGATCTAGTTTAGCCAGCAAGGCTTCATCATTACGAGCTGGGTTGTGATGGTTGATTCTGTAAGTTAGGATTCTCATTTCCACCGGGATGACTGCTTCAGTTCCATAGGTCAGGGAGAAAAGGGTTTCGCCTGTTGGACCTCTGATGGTGGTCCTATAAGCCCATAGTACCGAGGGAAGCTCTTCAAACTAGCTTTTCTTAGCATCATCGAGTCTCTTCTTCAACAAGTTCAGTAATGTTCTATTGGTGAGCTCTACTTGGGCATTGGCCTGTGGGTGGACAGGTAAGCTGTAGTGGTTTTCTATTCCATGTCCTTCACAGAAGTCCCTAAAGAGATCGCAGTCAAACTGCTTTCCATTATTAGTGATTAGCACCTTTGGGATACCAAAACGACAGATGATGTTCCTCCACACAAAGTTCTAAATCTTCATGGTGGTAATCGTTGTTAGTGCTTCGGCCTCAGCCCAATTTAGTGAAATAATCAATGGCCACAACTGTGAACTTGGTCTGCCGTTTGCCTAGTGGAAAAGGCCCCATTATGTCTATGCCCCATTGAGAGAAAGGCCAAGGGCTGCTGACAAGGGTCATAAGTTCTGCTAGGAGTTGCTAGATGTTGGCAAATCGTTGGGGCTTATCGCATTTCTTTACCAATTCCTTTGCGTCTTACAGGATGGTGGGCCAGAAATAGCATTGTCTGCCAACTTTGAGCGCTAGTGAGCAAGCTTCTAGGTGCCCTCCACACAGACCTTCATAAATCTTTAGCAGGGTTGCTCGGGCTTAGTGCGGGTATAGGCAGAGCAAGAAAGGGAGGACGTACCCCTTCCTATACAGTGTTGCTTTAATGACCACATATCTATTGGACATATACTTTATTCTTTTGGCCATCTTCCTGTCTTCAGGGAGAGCTCCGTCAGTGAGATAGTTCAAAATTGGGTCAATCCAGCATTTGCAGACTTGTACTGGAGCCATGTCCAATTCCACAGGTTCATCTACGGCTTTTCTTTCCAGATATACAATGTACACCCCACTTAGTAAGTCTAAATTCATAGCAAGCTTGGCCAGACGATATGCCTTGTTGTTCTGAGCTCGTGGGACCTTAATGAAAATTAGGTTAGAGTACCTCTGAGTCGCCGCTCTAGCCTTTATTAAGTAAGCGGTCATGCGCTCTTCTTTTGCCACATTATGACCAAGTATTTGGCCAACTACTACCGCGGAGTCATTGTAGACCACCATTTTCTTCACACCCAAATCATCAGCTATATTCAAGCCCGAAATGATGGCTTCATACTCAACCTCGTTGTTAGAGGCCTTGAATAGGAATTTCAGTGCTATCTTCAGGGTGTTGGCCTCAGGAGTTATCAGCACCAAACAAGCTTCTGAACCTTGCAAGTTGGAAGTTCCATCAGCTTACAGGGCCCATATGGGTACTCCTGGTAGTAAATTCATTGAAGTGGTAGGGATCGAAGTGTTTGGGTCTGGGAGTGGCAGTAGCTCTGGCGGCTCCCCAATCTAGTTTTTTTGTCTAGGTAAACTCGGCTTTGATTTATGTGCCCTTGATAGAGGTTCGAGGCCGTTAGTTAATCACGAACTGCCCGTGCTCAATAACCCATATGCCCAAACGACTTGATTGCTCTGGCTTGTCGAGAATTCTTTGCAGTAGCTGATCTGTGTGTACATTTATAGTGTGGGCCTGAAAGTAGGGTCTCAGCGTTCGAGACGTGATGAGTAGAGCATAGGCCAACTTTCCTAACCTTGGGTAATTTAGTTCGGCAGCATGCAGAGCTCTGCTTGTGTAGTACACTAGTAGCTGAGCTCTTTCATCGTTCCTCATTAGTGCTAAACTAATTGTTGTTCGATCTGTGAGCACATCTATGGTGTGGGCCTGAAAGTAGGGTCTCAGCTTCCGAGACACAATGAGCAGAGCATAGGCCAACTTTTCTAACCTTGGGTAGTTTAGTTCAACAGCGCGCAGAGCTCTGCTCGTGTAGTACACCGGTAGCTGAGCTCTTTCATCATTCCTCATCAGTGCTAAACTAATTGCTGTTCTTGATATTGCCAAGTATAAACTCAGACTTTCCTCCTTCTTTGGTGAGCGAAGGAGGGGAGGGGCTCCGAGGTACTGTTTAAACTGTTGGAAAGCCAGCTAGCATTCTTCAGTCCACTCGAAGGCTTTCTTTAGAGTTTTGAAGAAAGGGTGCCACTTTTCGGTTGTTCTGGAGATGAACCTATTGAGAGCTGCCACTCTTCCTGCCAGACTCTAGACTTCTTTCGGTTTGGATGGAGATCTCATGTCGATAAGAGCTTGTATCTTCTCTGGGTTATCCATAATTCCCCTTTGAGTGACCATAAAGCCTAAGAATTTCCCTCTTTAACTCCAAAAGCACACTTGACTGGGTTAAGGGACATGCCGTTCTGTTTAAGTATGATGAAAGCTTTGTTGAGGTCGGCCACATGGTTCGGGGCTTTAAGACTCTTGACCAACATGTCATCTACATAAACCTCCATGTTTTTGCCTATTTGGTATTTAAACAGCGCGCTCATCACTCTTTGGTAGGTAGCCCTCGCGTTGCTTAGGCCGAATGGTATAGCTTTGTAGTAATACGTGCCTTCCTTGGTGATAAAGGAGGTATTTTTCTCATCTTCTAGAACCATTCTGACCTGATTGTAGCCGGAGTATGCATTCATAAAACTCAACATTTCGTGGCCCATAGTTGCGTCCACAAGTTGGTCGATCTTTGGGAGTGGAAAACTGTCCTTTGGGCAGGCCTTATTAAGCTCTTTGAAGTCCACACACATTCTCCACTTTCCACTGTTCTTCTTTATGAGCACTATATTGGAGAGCCACTTCGGATAGTGGACCTCCTGAATGAAACCAGCTCGTAGGAGCTTTTGGACTTCTTCTTTAACTGCCGAATTTCTTCTTGTAGTAAAATTTTTTTTCTTCTGCCTCACGGGTGTGAAAGTGGGATCGGCATTCAGCCTATGTACCATGACCTCCGGGTGAAGCCCCTTCATGTTGTCATGGGACCATGTAAAGATGTTGGCGTTAGCTCGTAAGCACGGACAGAGCTCTTCTTTAACCTCTGCGCAAAGTTGATCACTAATTTTCATGATCCTGTTAGGCCGTGTGGGGTCCAAAACCAAATCTTCCATCTCTTCCACCAGTTGACCACGAAACTCTTTCTTTTCATCACTGGGGTCTAGGGTGTTGATCTCCCACTTCTTTATGTCGTTAGGCTTTCCTGTCCCCATCAATTCTTTCTCAGTAGTGACTTCAACCTCAACAACCGTTCTGCAGTTTTGACTTCCTTTAGAGTCCCGAACTGGCAGTTACGAGCTTCAACCTGATGTTTTCTGACCTCCCCGACTCCGTGGGCGGTATGGAATCTCATGGTCAGGCTACAAGTCGAAATGGCAGCCCTGATCTCGTTAAGTGTTCCCCTGCCGAGGATGGCATTATAATGGGAAGCCTTATCTAGTATCAAGAATTCGGCAACTATGGTGATTTGCTTCGGAGCTGTTCCCAGGGTTACAGTGAGCTTAATTATTCCCAGAGACTTAGTCTTTTCCCCTAAAAAACTAACCAATGTGACCGAGGAAGGGGTTAGGTGCTCCGTGGTGAGACCTATGGCCTTAAAGGCGCTGTAGTACATGAGGTTGGAGGCCGACCATATGTCAATGAGGATTCTGTGGACATTGTGATCCTACCATTGTTGTTACCACCAGAGGGTCGTCATGAGGGAACTCTATTCCACTCATATCTTCGTCGGTGAATACGAGCTCTTTAACATCGTACCTCACCATTTTGGTAAGTCTAAAGATGAAGCATTTTGCCTCCGAGCTCGAGGACTGAGCCTGTCTAATGTAGGCCTTTCTGGACCTATTGATGTTCCGAGAATAGGAGGAGCCCCTTTCAATCATGAAGATCTCATTCTCTGGTGCATTTCATTTGGCCTCCGGGGGAGCCCCCGTCTTTTTATCCACGTATTGTTTGAGTTGCCCTTGCTGAATGAGCTTCTCAATTTCTTCCTTCAACTTCTATCAATCATCTGTTTTATGACCGTGGTCCTTATGGTACCAACAATACTTGGTCGTGTCCCTTTTCTTTTCAGATGTCTTCATCTTTTGAGCTTCTAGGATCTGTCCTAGATCTAACTGGGCGTAGACCTCTCCTAAAGGGGCTGTGAAAGGAGTAAACTGCTGGCGTGCGCTGCCATCTTTTGGTTCGATTCTGTCTGTTTCTTTCTTACCCTTCTTATCCTCTTTCTCTTGACCACAGGGTGGCTGTGCCCCCTTTGGCGCTCGGAGGAGGACAAAAGGGTCGACAAGCCCGATAGATTTCTTCCTTGCAGAATTTCCTCCTCCATGATCTGCTTGTTGACTTCATCTAAGAGTTCAAACATTGTCTTTGGGGCCATCCTTGCCAGGGTCATGAGACAGTATGGGGAGGTTACCCCCTCTATAAAGGCCGCTTCAGCCATGTTTTCATTTAGATTGGTGATCATGAGGCTTTCTTGGTTAAAACGGTGAGCATATTCTTTTAAGCTCTCCATAAACGCTTGCTTTATGGTGAAGAGGTGGGTAAAGGTTTTAGACTACCGATTGGTTCCCATAAAATACGAAATGAACTTGGTACTGAGCTCTTGCGAGCTAAGGATCGACCTTAGTAGCAAGCTGTTGCACCACGTTCGGGCCGCCCCCTTCAAGGTGGCAACGAAGGCTCTGCATATCAGGCCGTTTGGGACATTCTGGAGCCCCATCATATTTTCGTACTACTGCCAGTGATCCACAAGGTCAGTGGTTTCATCGTATGATTCCAGCGATGGGAGTCTAAATTTTTTCGGGATCAGACAATTTTGGAAGTGATCCGCAAAGGGGGATTTGGAGTCCCTAACCAGAGGTACTGCCAAGCTCCCTACCAGACCCCTTTTTCGACCTCTTCAACCGACTCTTTGTGAGAGGTCCTATAAAAAACAGACCCCCTAGGTCTGACTTCCACCTCTTGCCCTGGTATTCGATCTGATGGGAGGGGAGGTAGGCCTACGCTTGGGCTCCGATGTCGCGAGGCTTCGTCTGAGCACCTTTCACGAACCACGCTAATCCGTGGGTCTCTTGGTGATGGCGGAGGGAGTGAGGCTGGAACTTCTTCATGCAAGGTCTCCTAATTAGAGCTAGATTTGAGCTCACCATTTCTGCCGCGGTTTGCCTCAAATCCTCTGCCACGGCTTCCAAGTCTTTCTCTGACTGGGACTCGTGGATGGATTGGGCTAACATCGGCAGACGCAAAGGCTGAAGACGACCTGATCCTCGTGCTGGCTTGGGGACTTTGTCTTTAGGCTAAGAGTCTGTCAATTTGAATTTGAAGAGCAGCTTCCCGCTCTTGTAGGGCCAGTATAAGGTCTGGCTGAGTTTGTTTAGAAGATATAGCAAATTTTTTAGGTGATTTTGTAGCTTTAGGGGAAGTATGT
The DNA here is from genome assembly GCA_021464415.1 of Lonicera japonica. Lineage (NCBI taxonomy): Eukaryota > Viridiplantae > Streptophyta > Magnoliopsida > Dipsacales > Caprifoliaceae > Lonicera > Lonicera japonica. Next base: position 39,191,506 of record CM038465.1, on the reverse strand, counting down.
GACTTTAAGAAACTATCTTTCCCACAGACGGCGCCAAACTGTTGGTACTAAAACTGGAAGGGTATTTTAGTCCACATGGTCAAATGAGTGTATCAAATAATTGAAATGGTAAAGATGCTGAATTTAAGAGAGTCAAAGATTTATAGAGGATGTTACTCTCGTATGAAGATACGGGTTAGTCCTCCCTTGTGGAATGGAGCTAAGAGCTCGGTTTACCTTGTATTGAAGATAAATAAACAACTATTACAAGTCCATAAAAATTCTCTCTAGTTATTCTATTCTCACAATATTACAATTAGAGGAAGGCTAGGCCACCCACGATCAAATATCTCTACTCGGGAGCTGTGGAGTAGACTGCGGAGCTCTGTCTCTATATCTCACACTTGTAGTAGTGTTTGATGACCCTCTTGTTTCTTTCTCCGATTATTATTAGCTTGAAGCTTGATTAGAAACTTGGTTGGTAGGAGGAGTAAATGCTTCTTGTATATATATATGACTGGAGGAAACGTGTGACTAGAGCTCCTAAAGCAGGTCTGGGGCCCTGCTTCGATCAGTACCAACTATCACCTTGCTTCTCCATGAATTTCGGTGCATTAAATGCAGTTGGTGTGCATTTAATGAAGGTGAGAGGAGTTCTGCGCGCTCAACAGAGCAGGTGACAGTCACCCATGCTTTCGCTAACCACTATGGCAGAGTGGTTGGTCGAGAGAGAGAACTTCAGAGCTTGCCGAAAGAGCTCTGGTGCATGGGCCTCACAATTTGTCGTAGGTAATTGACCATTGAGCGGATACCCAGCCCTCGAGGGGCTCTATCCTTCTTACAAAGTCATAATAGGGCTCCTCTGAGTTCCTTGTACAGAAGCAAGCCTTATAGCTGACGTGGACGGCCACGTGTCAACTCGAGGTTGGCGGGGTAAATTGAACTAATAATTTGCCCCATCAATTATTATTATTATTATTATTATTATTATTATTATTATTATTATTATTATTATTATTCGAGAGGCAAATTCATACCACACTGATTTGGGCGTTTTCTCTAATCATTTGCCCCGCCTATCAGTCTATATTTTCTCTTGAAATAGTGGCACTAATTCGCTTTTCAATGGTTTATATCAATATTTTTATTTATATTTCTAAATGATATTTACATTTACAGTATTTTTTAAAAATAATTCCGCTATTGAAACAACGTAACTATAATAATATTTTTTTCGAAACTTATGACAGTTGATAATTGTCACAAGTTTTTAAAACTACCATAGCTCATCCACTAACTTATGATTGTTACCAATAGTCACAAGTTTGGAAAATTACCATTGTTTAGCAACTACTTTATAACAGTTGGAAACAATCATAAGTTTGCAAAATTATCAATGTTCAACCACCAATTTATGATAGTTTGAAATAGTCACAATTTACAAAATTGTGACTGGTTTTAGCTATCATAATGATGAATATTGTGACGGTTATTGGTCGTGACAAAACAATCACAAGCTTATCACTTATGACGGTATGACCATTTCATGCCACTCTTGGTGACAATGATAAAGCGCGATTATGACAGTTTTAGACTGTCACAATTTTTTTTTCATAGTGTTAATCTTAAGGGTCCAGAATAGTCACAAACTGCCTTTATGACTATTTTCGGCAGTCACAAAGTACTAATTCTTGTGTAGTGCAAGTTTGGGTAAATTAACCCGTTTGACCAAATCGACCAATATAATAATAGTTCTTCAAATACACATATAATATCACATAAGTACAACACATCAGGCTAGGTTTGGACTTGGCGGACCAAATTTGAGCTTATGCATATAGTGTACGGTGAACATTCAAGTTTTCAAAACCATATCTTAATCAATTAGTTTAAGCTCTTTCTAAGCAAATTTTTAAATTGGATTTTGTTATTAACATCCAACATCTCAAAATATAATGTCGGTTTTGAGACCCATTTTTTATTATGAGGTTCTCAATTAAAGCACGGTACAAGTTCGAGTTGAGTATATCTAGTCTTATAAAAAACAAAGTCCGACTAACTTTTAACCTTTTAAAGTCTATTGATCTAAAGGCGCGCATGACATCTAATGGTACATAATCAATCTTAGCATTTAAATGTGGTTTCCGATTAAATCAATAGCATTTCCATTCACAGATAAAACATACACCCAAATCTCTAGTCTTTTATATGCTTTCTCACTCATCAACCTTTTTTTTAAAATAAAAATAAAATTAAAGTATCTTAACTTGTAATTGAAAAATCAAATTTTAATACATTTTACATTTTTAAAATTTACTATTCAATGTCTATAAAGCAAAATGAAGGATAGTCACGTTGATCCAATTTCACATATTTTGTACCGTGATTTTCTTTATACGCTTTTGAATTAAAAACTCATATGAACAAACATGTTGGACAACTACGTTAGGCAATTGGGTATATGTTTTTGCATTTAATGTCGTAAAATATGTATTAGTTATGATATATATTAGTTAGCAATTTTATTTTATGACCATAAATTAATGCTAGTTTTATTACAAATAAACTTTGTATGATTTAATTAAATATTTCTAATTTCACCCTTATTATTTGTCATGCCATTTTACGCGGTACACTTATTTTTAATTACAATTTTTTTTAAATGTATTGTCTTGTACAGGAAATACTTAATATACATATACAAAACAAGACTATTTTCTTTCAAACCTTATTCAATTTTCAAATTCTTTCAACGAGTGGTTTATATTGGTTGATAATGTTGCAAAGGAGATATCAACCATTAGACTATTTTCTACACTCAATGCATGTTAATTCAACCATATGTGGGTAGAAAAAAAGCTAGGAATTTGATTAGGGCGAATTATAATACTAAATTAGATTTCTAATTAAGGTTGGATAAAATTAAATAGTACTACGGCATGGGGAGGGGGAATGGAATTGGGATAAAATCAAATAGTTCAAAACATGGTACGGTGGAAATGATGCAAATCTCTTTTCTAAGCCAGTTGTACACTTCAGATCTAATTGAACATTAAAACTCATGAATTGTACCCCAAATATATGTAATTGAAAAAAGACTTTAAAAATTATGCTAATTAAAAAACCCTTTGAAAATGCCTTTCTAACTCGGTTGAATGTAACTAAAAATATATGGGGAGGGGGAATGTAACTAAAAAAAACCACATTTAGACGCACACAAGATGGATCCTTTTTAAATTTGGTAATCCAAGTTATTATTTGGGTTCAAATGAATCCATATATGTACCAAGGATTTTATTGTTACACTTGCAGGTAGTTACTATATATATATATCTAACATGGAGTCTATTTCGTGCAACATCATTCTATAACAAAATTTAGGTCAATCTACTTTTATAACAAAAGGATTTTCCGCACTTGAAGTGCACATGCTAGCCTATTTTCATTTTAAATTGAAAAGGTTACGTGGCAATTAACAGAAAAATTATTTAACAATAAGTTATATTGTTCGAGTTTTCGTTCATTTTTATAATCTTATATTAGTAAATTACACCAACAGTGTCAAGAAATTGAATCTTAAGTTAAGATGCTCAAACTTTACATGTAAATTTACTATTTTGAGATCCATGAACAAATAAAAACCTTGAACTAAATGAGTTCAAGCTTAATTTATTTGTTTCACAAACGATTTTGCCCAAACGAGTTGAACTGTGTTGAGTTCAAGCCAGGCTCTCTAAAATGTGTCCAAACTTATTTTTTTTTGTTTTACAAATGAAATTCAAAGGAGTTTCCACCCAAAGGATAACAATTAGAGCTTGAGTAAATTGGTTCTTTTTACAATAGTACGTACAATATATAATGTGAGCGCCGTTTCATATTGGGAATATACGTATTAATGGTGGGTGGGTTAGGGCGTTAGCCACATGTAAAATCGAAAACATACTAACATGCACTGAATGTTATGAACATAAAAATTAAGATACTTATCAGCAATTAATTTTTTATTCTTAATTGTCACACTATTACATTTAATAAAGGCACACTTTTATGCGGAAATAAATAAAACATTAATAATGACAAAAACAAATAAACAAATAAATAAATTAAAAGGACACCCCCGAAGAGTTTCATTTGATCCTCTTCTAATTATTTATTCGGTAACTAAAGAAATTTATTAAATAGGTGTTCATTTCTAGTTAAGAGTATTCATTTCTAATGTGGTGGACTAATGCACTTGTTACCACCGATTTTTGGAGTTCCAGTGCGCCCATTTCCAGATGGGGTTCTGGGACGCTTCTGTAGAGATTGCATCACCATATTATTTCTCTTCATTTTTATGCCGAGGATTGTCGTAGCTTCATTGGGTTCAATGTTTGACAAAAGAGCTAATGATATAATAATAACTAAAACAATGTTTAGAGATCTCATAATTAATGATGATCTTAATTAAATATTGAGGAATTAAACAAATAATGGTGGTGTTGGTTCAAATATTTGGTAATTGAGACAAATGGAGTAAAGGTGGCAATTAAATTAATGTGAGAGGATATGAATGAAAGTGTGATGATAGAATTAGTGTTGTGTAGAGGCCTAGAGGGGATATTTATACGCACCCAAGTTATAAAAATAATGTAATTAAGAATTTATAATTTATTTATTTTTGGTATTTGACCTGCTTAATTTAAGGTCTTGTTTTGACTTTTGGTGGGCTTAACTTGAAACTCAAGGCCATCTTCTTTTTTCTTTATTTTATTTACCATCTTCATAACGTTATTGATTATTTTTTCATTGAAATTTTGCTCTTCTATGAAACTTAATTTTGTTTGCTAACTGAACAACATTTTTCACCTAAACTTTAAGGAAAAGAAAGAAAAAAAAACCATAAAACATCATAAAGTAATTTTGTTTACTAACTGAATTCATCTCCATACTGTTATTCATTTCCTTTTTTAATTTTTTTTTTATTTTAAAATATTTGGAGGTACCACCATAAAACATCATAAAGTAATTTATTTATTTTTTGGACATAAGAGATTAATATTTTGGACTTAAGAAAAGATTCCTTAGTTCTATCTGTAACCACATATTTTGTAGATAAGAATATGGGTGTTTGTACCTATGATAGATTGACCTGCTTATTTAATTTAGCAATAATTCTAAGTAAATATGAATATTTGACAAAAAAATTAATATATGAAACCTGACCATTATATATTGGTGAAAACAACCATGTCACATTTTATTCTAAACAATTAGTAGTTTGACACATTGATATGTCAGCTTTTTATTTCAGATTTTTTTGTCTATGTAAAATCACTCTTTAATTTTGTGTTTATTAAAATTTTCTATTCATGCATTTATTATTTTACACATAATTGAATTATATTCATCCTTATCATCTTTCACCCATGAAACCTTTTCATACAAACTCGACCAACTCACATAAAATACTCTTACATTGGAAAGAGTTGGTTTCTATTTTTCTTATTTTTTCATACAGTGTGTTTCACAGTGCATTAGATACGTACATGAGTAATCCATACTCGCAGTACGCAAGAATCTATCGTTGGCCCAATGATATTTGTACTTGTCGGGAATCGAACACAAAATCTAATAATGGACAAAGATAACTACAAGCGGTGCCAGATATAAGTGGAACAACTTATATCACCGCCAAACTGTTGCCGCTCCCAAATGGGTTGACCCGTTTTTTCGCCAATTCCCGCCAACCTTTTTTCAATACACCGCCCACTTCAAATTTTGAGGCGTCCACTCAGGGGGGTTAAAAATTCCCAACTTTTGAGAAGTGCAAATTTGTTTAAAATATTATACCAAGGCACGTTTCTTAATATAATATTATATATATATATATATATTCTTTTTTTAAAAAATAAAAATAAGGTGTAGGTATTTTTCTTTTATGACATAATAAAAAAAAAAAATCTCTTGCCTTGTTTTAGGTATAACTTGAATCTGAGATGACGGCCGGATTTACTACTAGGATTATCCACCAACACAATTATTTTAATGGTTCCAATGAAAAAAATACTTTAAAAAAATGTCTTATCTTTAAACTAACAATACCTGTTAGTGTCTTATACTGAATTACCGGTATGTATTTTGCGTTAATTTTTTGTGTGCACTAAAAATTAATAATTAACATTTTTTAACTTACCAGAATTCAACTTAACAATTAGAGTATATCTACAACTTTTTTTTTACTAGAACAAGATTTTTTTTAATACAAGTGATAAATATCGTTAACTAGTATTTCGCAAGATGTTTTCTTTTATACCTACAATAAATAGTGTCAACCGATATTTTACTGTTATTTCTTTGGGTACACCTAAAATTAGAAAGTTATGTTGTTTTTTTTTTAAAAAAATAAAATAAAATTAACCATAAATATTAAATAACTTCTAAAAGTGGCAAACAAGCTATGAAATTTGTAAGGGGAGACCATTAAAATTAGTAATAGTAGTTTTTGGATAGATGATATGCTATATCTTACGGACACATTATTTACGTATATAAAAAATTAATGTTTTGATTAGACTGATTTTTGATTAAGATGGTTATAATTAATATGTACCAATATTTTAAGTGATACATAACGATTGCATTAGATAAATCAACATTTTAGATCAAATATCCCCTTAGAATTAATTTGTGAAGGCATTTACGAAAGGGCCTTATTACTGGACCAACACACTTACTAACTCTATTTTAAAATCTCCATGTAAGTGTGCTTATGTATGACAATTGATTGCATTTATAACTTTACATATTTTACCTTATTTTTACTATCATCTTCATGATATTCCAAATTCAAAATATTGTTGCGGTTCCAAAAATACAAAGCCCCCTTATGCATAGTACAAGATTCCAATCTTTGTGTCTGAAATTTGGAGCCAATAACATTGCATAGTAGTAATTCTGTTATTGCTTTCTACACAAATTTGAGTTACTCCCAACTTTTAACCTATTCGCGGACCACCCCATTATTATATTTAATACGTTCTTTGTTGTTTTGTGTATTTATTGTACTGCAATGGCTTGTAGTTACTCCTCTACCGTCGAAAGTAAAAATTTTTGAGGATTACATCCAATAACTAGAGGTATGTGGCTGATCGATATTGCACACCATCATTTCTCAATGTGTTCAAGAGAGTTGGCATGCCCCATGCAAGCATGCAATATTCTAACTCGCGCAATATGCACCCGAATATTTACCATGTACGCCTTGCAAAAACACTGCAGTTTCCGAGTTTTTGTCCGATTTTGAGCATCGCAGTTCTCTTCATGAATTCCCAGGTCGGTATAATTTTAGGAGTTAGATCTTAGCTCTAAAAGGACCTGTCCCTGTGGAAATCAACACCTTGAGCTCTAATTCAACGGTTAGAATAAAAAATGTCACATTCAACTTCTGTTGATTTTATTGAATGTAAAAATAAACAAAATCAATACATCTGCATACATAATTTGATATATAAATTTTTATACAGTTCAACTCTAGGAGAGAAGTGGGATTCTCTGCTTGCCTGAAGCATACGAGATAATGTTCCGTTTAAGAGGCGTAATGTACTGGGCGCCATGGAAAGCAACAGCTCTCAACACATTGAGTGGCCCAAAATCAACAGAGTATGCCTTTTGGAAACCATCCAGTATTGCCATCATCGCAACATTGGCCACTTTCCTATCTGCTTCGAATTTCTTCAGCATAGATATCTGACAACAATCAAGAAAGAGTAAATGCATTATGATGTTCGAAGACAGAAACAAATGAGAGTGAGAGAAAGCAAGAGCGAGAGAACCTCCCCAATGTCAGATCCCACTGCAATACCATCAGCAATAACTCTCGAAAGAGAGAATGCATCTCCAAAACCCATATTAACTCCTTGACCAGCCAAAGGATGAACAGTGTGTGCCGCATCACCAACCAAAACAACACGCTTCGATGCATAACTATTAGCATGCATTAAAGACAATGGAAACGCCATTCTATCCGACCCCAACTTCACTACTTTTGGAGGAACCTCAAAAGACTCCTTTGAAGACACCCCATAATCTCCCTTGATCCAAGAAAATATGTCCCCATCAAATAATTTCGATTGAGGATGTGGGCCGTACCCATGATCCAAAGCATGGTTTAATGCTTTCACAAAATCATCTTCGTTCATCGACTCGAGGTTTGATGAATCTTTGGGGTCCATAGTCCAAACAATGTTGCTGAAGTTGTCACCTATTGGTAGAAGTGCGATTGGGCCCGTAGGTAGAAAACTTTGCCATGCACATGGGTTTTCCTCTTTGTGTTGGACAGTACAGATGAGTGCATTCTGGGAGTATTTCCATCCCGTAGTTTTAATTCCGGCTAGTTCGCGAATGTGTGACTTGGACCCATCGGCTCCAACCTGTGATAAAAACATCAAACTCGACATTAATCAACAGGTAAAGGATTTTTAGACTTTTTTTTTTTTTGATAGGAAACAAAAATTTATTCCTAAAACAAGGAAAGACATTACAACGATCACCAAGATTCAATGGATAAGACATCCTCTGGAAATCAAATTGAAAAACTAGAATGAGAACAAAACACCTTGCTAACTAAACAAAGAACTATCCCAGGCAACTATTACAATCTAAACAGAATAAGTATTGTTCTATGCTATCAAAAATATTTGAAGCTTTTGCCCATAAATCCATGAGAAACTGAGCATGACACCATAACTCTTCCGATCTACTCCATCTATCTTCGAACACTCTTCTATTCCTTTCAAGCCATACTAGCCAAGCTACAGCCATCATAAAAAAACTCCACAGCACTTAAATTTTCTTGCCATGCTGCCTAAATCTCCATTTTATGACAATGAATTCTGCCCATCTAGACGGGACAGCCCCTATTACTCCGAACAGAACCCATAATTTAGCCCAAATATGCTTAACAAACTCACAATGCAACAAAATGTGATCCACAGATTCTCCCATCTTCTTACACATTATACACCATGATGGGGATAATGCCATGTAAGGTCTCCTAGATTGAAGCACATCACACATATTCAATTTCCCTAAAGAAGCCAGCCACGCAAAAACTTTGATTTTATTGGGGGTACCACCTTTCCAAATGACCTCTGCATGGGGGGATTTAGACAAAGAGAATGAACAAAGAAATTCAAAGTAAGATTTACAAGAGAACTCTCCCGACTTGTGCCCAACCCACACCCCTGTTTTAATATCAAATTTGGATTTGAATCTACTGTTCTAATCCTTAGACTTTGCCCCTACATGAGGGATATGAGGATATCTCAAAGGATTACGTAAAAATAAGGAGTAAAGGTCCATTTATTTTGACCATCTGAAGTCTAAAGGGCTAAAATTCAGACTTGAGAAGTGAGTTCACGTGTTTGTTTGGTAAATTCATAAATAACCTCTTATATGCCTTCAAGTCATTCAGAGGTTCTCCTACCACTTAATGTGATTAATGAAGTCTGAATGGTTGCATAATACATTTTTTGCCCCCAACCTAACGCATTATTTTTTATTTTATTTTTTTGATAGGAAACAAAACTGATAAATATTAAAAAGGAAACAAAGTACTACGCAAATAATGCCAAAATGACAGAGGATAAGTCAGCCACTGAGATTTACAGCATCTGCAGCATTACAAGACTTAGCCTGAGCAAAACACTAGGAAAAACCAAAGGAGGAAATCCAACAGGGAAAGGTACAAACTTCTAAACCACTACTCAGCCAACAAACCAGCACTACCCAAATTATATAGCACCAACTCAGAACTATCCAGAACTTGGAAGCTGCGGCCCACAACACACTCAGAACTATCCCTCAACCTAACGCTTTTCAATGTCTGCTCAGATATTGCATTCGCATAAAAAAATATATCAGATACAAATTTTTAGACTTACCGATTCAGTCTTTAGATTTCAGACTCAGAGAATAAACAAAAGCCACCCAAGTCAAATGGACTTTGACACGCAAACAACAGCTTTAAAGGTTAGTATATAGTAAAACTAAATACTCCACCTCACATGGATACTCACCTTGACTTCGGTACTTTTTAACGAAACACTAATTTCAACTTGATCCATGGTCAAGAACCCATCTATTGTGATATTTGGTATTAATGATTCTGTCCCAAAATTGAAATAGGTCTATCAATATAAGACGCCCCAAAGAGAAAAGTGGGACCATCAATTTAAGCATGGGAGAGTATTTCATAAATTCATAGCTTTTGGCAACCTTTCCATCTTCTTTATAGTTTATACATAGTAATTATAGTCGCAAGAATAATGTAATTACCACCAACTTTGCATAGAAATGATTTCCATCACTCAGTTCCAGCTTTGCTAAATTTCCACGAGTCTGTAATGTTGTCCTTGATGACGTGTCATTCAATGCCACCGATGAAGAGCTAGGACTCAAAGTCATTGAAGCTAATCTGGAAGGGTAGATTTTGTTCTGCATATCTGTGTTCTGTCAATATTCAATCATTTAATCATAAGTATCAAGATTGCCATGATGGAATCCAAATGACAAATTTTGAGATCAATATTATTCAAGAGCTAGCAGGAAAACTATCAAGGCTATATATATAAGCAGTAGAACATGTAGCACACTCAATGGCTGCACAATATCGTTCCCAGTATTTCTTAATAATTAAATTGTTTTTAAAATCTCTTCAGGCAATATAATCGCGTTTGATCAAGTTGTTAAGTTTCATTCTGTTAAAGTAGAGGTCACAGGTCCAAATTCTGTGAAAATTATTGTTTTTCTGAAGCAAGAAAGGTTAATGTCGTAATCTCATGAAAATATCAAAAGTGCTCCTCTCACTTAATAATATAGTATAGAGACGCTCTCAAGTCTCAACCTAAGCATGTTAACAAAATGGTCGATCACCTGTACCCACACTAGCTCTTTCTTGCTCCCTGTTTGGTATTATAGATTCTAAGAGCCTGTCTGATCAAAAAGGTAAAAAATGATTGAGAAATAATAAGTTTTTGTGAAGTAAGATGGAAAACGTGATGAGTGATTTAGTTTGATATTCTCCTTTTCCTTATTTCAGTGGAGAATTTTTCTAACACACCGCCCAACGAATTAAATTCCATGGAAAACCGAAAATATAATAGAACGTCTCACCAAACCACATGTCCCATTTTCTATGTTTTCACCAAAATAAGTTGTTTTTTCTATATGCCAACTGGTATTTCAACCAGTGAATATTGATGTGGTGGCGTCTATACAGTCATCAGGAGCAGATGCAGTAAAACAATTATTTAAAGAACAAAGTAAAAGAAGCTTCTTGTAGTTGGTACTTGGTAGTCCCAAAGGGACAAGAGTCGTCACTGAAGAATCACAATTCTAAGAACAACTTGAGAAATGCAAATGAACAGCACAAACGCCCCCATGACTATATAGTCTTCAATTCTTCATTGTCATTTATTTTATTTATTTATTTATTTACATTTGATAGTGGGCAGCAGAAGCGCAAGAAAATTTATCAAGGGGCCAAAAGGTAATACTTCAGTTTAGTACATGGTTCTACCAACATCTTACGAAGTACTAGGAATAAAGTATGTATATTACTGCGAACAGTTTAACAAGATGGGCATGAAGGATACTTTAATGTGTAATCATAACCCTCAAAAAGACTGCTACGTATGATATAGGTACAATTTTGAAGTTAAGATTTTATTATTTGTCGCAGTATGATTTATGGATATTATTTTAGTTATGGTATTGTTCTCCAAACATACCATATATGAGGGAAGGGTTTATTTTGTGTCATATTCATACCCACTTTGGGAATCTTGGTAATCACAAGATTATCACAACAATTATCAATATAATTTCATATTTGAAATTCTTCTTTGCAAAACCCAAATATTTAAGTTTCCAATTTAGGCATCTATTTGCAAGCATTAAGGAAGGATACCTGAAAAACTTAAAATGGTGAACATAATTCAAGTACCTGCATGCATGACAACAGAGATCTATGAAGCACCTTATTCTCCACAACGCACCTGAATTACAGGTCCAAACAAAGAATAATACGCCATCAATAATTGCATGATGTCAATAATATAGAAGCCAAGATAACTGTGTTCTTACCCTAGTACATCTTTATATACATCTCGCGCATTGTATGATTGTATCTTGTGTATCCTAGCCCAGTATAATCCCAAACCTACAAGGGAATATTGAGATATAAAGGTAACTGTAAAATATAGTTACCCACGGCATGTCCCCAGCTTATTTCCATAACTAGATCACCTGCACACGCAATGTATTTGCAACACGTATACATTTAATCTGAATAAATTAATTAACAGATATGACAAGTCATAGTGGTTTGAAAATTATTTAACTTGTATAGAAGCAGTGGTTCAAGTCCTGTTGCAAGCAAATTTTTTATGAACAAGAAGATTGCAAGGGTAAATAGGCATTTGGAAAAAAATGACACAGCTTCTTCTTCTTCCTGGCGCCAGAAACAGTTGTCCCTATTGTATTTTGGATTTTCTAACTTATCCTAAGAAAAAAGTGTCCGCGCACGATCTTTGGCTTTGTCTCACCTTCCTTCTTTGGAATGATGGAATCGGATCGGACAAAAGTTGAAGCCAGCAATTGAACAAACAGCAGCAGAAGCACTTCATCCTCTATCCCAGGAAATCCTTAACGCGGACATAAGAACAACTCAAAAGACGGGTGCTTGCTTTACAATAGTATAGATATTAGATAAAGGTAATACAATCTGAGATAGGTGTCTGAGAGGCATGTGATAATGTCCACAATTAAAATGTGCCTATGGATCAAATAGATGAGCATTAGTCTACTTATATTTCTGTCAATATGCATATGTACAATATTAGAGTTCGAAGCATCCAACCCAAAACCAATTGGCATTTGGCAATGGGTAGAGTAGCCCTTTACCTTACATATTGCTTTGTGAGGCTTCAATTTCCCGATGTGGAATTCATAGTCTCACACGCCACGTGTGGCGTAATTTTTAGCCTAACACGTGGATTGTTTATATAGGGTGACATGGAGTTTATGTTGCTGTTGGGCCTTGACAAGGTGAATGGTTCACCCCTCCCTCTGATAGCATATTAGAGTTGAGCATCCACCCTAAAACCAATTGGCAATGGGTGGAGAAGCCCTTTATCCTACAAGGCTTCAATTCCCAATGTGGAATTTATAGTCTCAACATACAAGATACATAACAAAGGCACAAAGCTAGTGTTAACATCCAAATTTCCGTGGTTACTATACCAGAAACCACAAGGCTTCACATTTCTGTAACATAAAACACACTGATTCAGTTTCAACCATGTTAACCCTTGTGCAGTTGCAAGAGCAGGCAATCTATTCCCTGGTAATCCATGCGAGCTGTCTGGTTATCTCTAAACATTAAAAGTCGTTTTGCATCTATCTCCTTTGTGCATATTGTATTTTCTTTTATTTTTTTTCCACATTGTCAATGTTCTATTCAATTGCCTTTTCTTACTTTTGTTACTTCACTAATTAATAACAATATTCAATAATTATACATTTCAATTTGGTAATTCAATGCTCTACATAATAAGTGATGGCTTTCTTGGCAAAGTTCTATATTCAGGGTAGCTTTGAAAAGAGCTTTAGTGCGTTATCCATTCCATTCCGCTTAAAAAAAAAAATCAGTTCCCTCAAGTGGAGGAGGCTATTGCCTTTGGATTTTAAGAATGCTTTCGAGGGAACCACAAATTCTTGATGCCATTTTTATTGTCATGCGCTCTTTGGAGACTGGAACCTATGAAAATGTGCTAAGGGTTATAAGCAAGATGGACATTTGAGAAAGCCTATGTATAATTGAAATTCCGGGTTGATCTGATAGACAGAAGGGTAGATGGATAAAGTGGATCCGAGTCTACATCTTTTCAGTTAATTTTCCGTTCTTCCCCATCTTCTTATTTTGGTTATTGCAGTTGGTCTAAAGCCATATGAAATTTCATAGTGGAAAGTTCTGAGGAGAGATTTTCTGGGTGGAAATGATCCTACATTAAGCATGCAAATAATGGGTTCTTGAGCTTGATTTAAAGCAATTATCTAGTCTCGTTACAAATTTTCTGTTCACCCTTCCCTTCTCAGTGAATAAGAAACTCGACAAACTCATGATAATTTCTTTGAAATAATAACAATAAGGATTCAAGTCTCGCAGAAAAGAAAAGATGTTGTAGACCCATTATCCAGGGAATCTTGGTAAACAGAATGATTTTGGTTGAAAATCAAGATTTTATTATTAACGACAATAAATAGATTTATCAAATTTATTTTAGTAATGGTAATTTATTAATTGTGATAACATACCATAGATAGGGACTTTTATGGATTGAGTCATTCCTTATTTATTTCCTTTTCTTTTCTTTCCTTTCCTTTCCTTTCCTATATTGTTACCTTAGGGTTTATTGTGTCCTATTTATACCCACACTGAGACTTTGTAATAAATTATTACAACAATTATCAATATAGTTTCATATTCTGAAATTCCACTATTTTAATAGTGGTTCATTGAGGGGAAATGTCTCTGCAGATATGGAAGGGAGGGGGGCTTTCTTCGACTGATTGATTGATCTCTTGAATGTCGCTGTCAATGTCTCACCCTGTTCTACTTCACTAAGCCCATGCTCGTCCAAGGAGGGAGTTTTCTTTACCCAACTCTTTTTTATAACAAGGCAGAAACCCCGAAAAAAGTATGGCTAATTCTACAAATGCGCGTAGAGAATACACAGATTTCGTCTCAACAAATCATTTCCGCCATCCCAACTCACACCCACCAAAAATATGAGATCATGGTGTCATTCTATGGGAACGTGACTCTCTTTATTAGCTCCAATTTATGGAGCAAAACCTCTTTATACAAATTACAATGCATAGGTCACTACCCTTTGTCCTTGTGCTCTCTACTGTGGTTACATAACAATATAACATAAATAGCACATTCACAAATCTCATTGTCATGGCAATATTTTTTGGGGAAATAGATTCAAGGTCATAGCTATAACTTTTCCTCTCTTCTAGTGTACGTTTTTTAGCATTCCTTGGTGATGGATTTATGCCTCGCCTCCGGTAGAGTTGCAGTTTGGGAACGATATATAAACCGGATGATCATACCAGTTGCATTAATGAGTTGTAAGTGTAGGATTGCTCTTAACCCATCAATGCATCCGGTATTAAGAACCGGTTGATGAAGCAGGTTAGTGTAGCATTGATCTTTCAGTTTTGATACATAGTTGTTTTTTTTCTAATTCATTAAAATACTTGTACCAGGGCTGGTCTCTCACTCCCTTTGGTGCCTCACCACGTTAATAGTTATCAATCAAAAGAAGGAAGTACGACAAAATTTTGAAGACAAATTAAGAAAAGGAATGAGTCAACAATAATCATTACCTGCACGCAATCAAAATAAGCATGTCGATGTTGTTCAACATATTGCCAGGCACCAACATCTGAAAAGTAGAAATGTCAGTACTGAATATCCAACAAAAAAAAACCTATTACATTACCTCTTTTGTTTAAGATATTGCACTTCTAACTTCTAAGCATTTTTTTATTTTATTTTTTTTGTTTTGACAAATAACTTCTAAGCATGTTCAATACTCAAAATTGTTGAAAATTTTTGAGGGAGAGAGATAGCTCATACAAGTTTTAGTAGAAGCCATATGTATTTAAACCTAAAAGGGCTAGAACACCAACCAAAACCATTTGAATTCTAAAAAGCGGAAGGCTAGTGGCAGAAGGCACCTCATAGTCATTTTTTACTTATTTTACGTTCTAAACATATATTACAAGAAATCAAACTTAATCAAAATGGCATAAGAGTTTTCTAACCAAACATTTCTCAGAATTCAAGACCTCTTAAAAAGGAAGAGCGAAACCCACATAGCCATGCTAGTCACCAACCTAGCTAATGTGTACATATTTTTAGTTTCCCAAAACAATTTTTAAACTGAAAACAGTGACATAAACCCTTAAGCGACTACTGCTCCACCCTGTCCTCAGTGGTGTACTTTCAGCAATCACAGTAGAAATAAATTGAAACAAAAATTAAGAACATATATATATATATATATCTATGTATATAAAAACTGTAAAATAAAATAGAATTTTTCCAACTTCTACTGCTAAACTAGCAGCAGTATCATAACAGAAGCTTTCGAAAGTACATGCAAAGTGGACATTGTGAAGATTATTGAATTAGCTGTACACAAAATGCAAATGGCAAAGACATGAAACTTAATACCTTTGAAGAGAGAAATAGTTGTAGGTGTGACTGTACTGACCCTTGGATCTGAGGGATCATCTTTTTTAATGGAGGCTCCACTCACCAAAGCCGGATTGCTATCGATGATGGCAATTTTCAAGTGGTTCGTCAAAGGCGTGCTTGCTGCAAGCACATGGAAAAATCATAAAAGTTTCAGACATTTGCATGGCAATTCTTATATGATATTAATTTTTCGCAAACCAACATATATCTACTTAAACAAAATTATATTTCTCTTCGGAAACACCTTTATGTGGTGTCATTAGAAGGTTTAGGGCGCATCACAGACAAAATGATAAGCGAATTAAACCACGCCTACCAAAGTAAAACATAAATGGGTTTTTTTCACTTTGCCCATTTTATGTGCAATTAGACTATAACGACCCAAAATATCCCACATCGGTAGTGTAATGGGAAGGTCCATACTCCATAGTACATATGTGAGAACAGTGAACCTAAATTACAACTTGGGCAAGCCATTTTGGGGGTGGCGAACCCAAGAACAATACCATTTGTGTGTGACCCAGTCCTAACGGGACGTCAAGTATTTAACGGGAGAGATTGTAACGACCCAAAATATCTCACATCAATAGTGTAATGGGAAGGTCGTATGTAATTCTTTAAGATTTCCCTGCATGCAAGGGGCAAAGTCCAATGATTATGAAAATAGGGTGGTAAGTCTAATTTCACATTAAGAACAGGGGGAGGAGTCAAAAAAGACCAACAAGAATACAGACTAGTAGTAGTACTGAAACTAATTATTACAATCAAATACTACGTTAGCGCAATAGAAGATTTTCAATTAAAAAAAAATCAGTAATTTACACAATCAACTCCTGGCAGAAAGTCCTCCCTATTCCATTACAAGTTAATTGGACTATGTGAAAAACGTTAATAATACCTAAGGAACAAGCAAAAGCCATGCCACCTCCAACAATAGCAATGTCATAGTGGGGAACATTGTTTGCCAAATCGTGCTCGTCCATGAACTCCTAGAAGGTTGAACTATAAACATTAGAATAAAGAATAAATCTTTTACTTCAACAGAAGGCCTAAAGCGGAAACTATTATTTATTCCAAATATAGGAAAAGCGTGTGAATACAAGTCAAGGCATAAATTTGCAGAAGCTGAAGTCTATATGTATTAAACAATTTTTGTCTATGAAAGAAGCAACGCAGAATAAGACACAACACAAAGTTTACCCAAATAGCGGAAAAAGAAACCATGTGCTCAAGCCTCAAGGCAACATCTAATACATTCAACTATATAACATGTTCTCAACTCTTATACGAATGAACCTAACTTGATTTATTGGTTTCTGCATCAACCAAATAAAAGAGAAAAAAGGCAGGGGAATCCCGAAGAATTAAGTAAAAGCAGGGACTTACATCAAAGGAAAAAAAAAATTAGACATTGCCAATTGCCCTCCATTTTTACAAAACACTTTGAGATTCCACTGCATGCAGGGGGCAAAGTTTAATAATCATGAAAACAGGAGGCAAGCCTAATTTAACATTAAAAATAACAAAAATATAGTAACAGGTTTTTTCCTTTTTAAGATCAGCCCCCGCTGTATTTGTATTCTCAACCGTTGCTCCAAGTCATCTGCCATGTTTAAAATGAATTAAGATACTCCTTAGAGTGCAGAAACACGTTAGTGACTTTAATAC
This sequence comes from Lonicera japonica, assembly GCA_021464415.1. Classification (NCBI taxonomy): domain Eukaryota; kingdom Viridiplantae; phylum Streptophyta; class Magnoliopsida; order Dipsacales; family Caprifoliaceae; genus Lonicera; species Lonicera japonica. The sequence goes on along the minus strand of CM038465.1, from coordinate 39,173,544 downwards.
CAGTGCACTGAATAGCTTTTATTGTGTATCAAGAAAGAGCTGAGTTAGTTAATGCCCTACACCTGTAAATATAAGCTGACACAGATACTTCAGCTGGAACCTAAGAAACAATCCGTGCACTGCATAGAAACCCAAGCCAATATATTGCACCAAAAAGGAGAAAACATATAAAACATTGATACCCAAGTAGAAAGAGAAACTGGCAGGATAATCATAATTTCAACAAACATTAAACCTACATGAATATACTACACATTCTTTTCAAGTAAGAAAACTTGAATACATTAGATACAAGGATTCTGAATTGCTGCAGGCATATGTAGTCACTATCACTATTTAGTATTTACCAACGGTCTCTAAATGGATATCTTAATGAATAAGATTCAATGGTAATTGAAGGGAAGGAAAAGACAGAAGATAACAAATAACATGGTTGATTGACTGTTTTCAGGTACAATGTAAGGAGATACTCGAGAGCAAAAATATAAATTTTCCCCCAAATTACACTTAAAAGTGCATATAGGTTGTATATAATGGGAAAAATTAAAATGTTCAATGAACTGAAGAGAAGAATTGACGATTTCAAAACTGGCAAAGGAAAATAAGAGTTTGGTCAACATTAGCTAGAACATGAGAACAAAAGGTTCATACACACGGTGAAAATCTTACAGTGCTGGTTTGTCTAGAGTTTGCAGCATGTAAATTTGCAGGTGCGTCACTGCAGAAAGTCTTCTGCATAAACTTCAACCCGTAGATATTTGAAGCAACTCCTCTTGAAATCAACCAATTTCCAAAACACTTAATATATTAGACCTATATGTGAAATGTCGTCAACATGAAACAACATAGGAGCATGAAGTGACACATGGGGGCTATCTCTTAGTTCATTTATAAAATGCTAGAATTCTGAAGCATGGGATAAAGCTGGCTCAAGCTAGAGCTGCCATTTGGTATAGATTATGTCTAAGTTTATTCCATCTGTAAGGTGGGACCAAGGTTTACCTTGAGATTTATAATACCCTGTACAAAAATTGAAATGGGTGGCCCTTTTTCCATGTACAATTCAATTGTGCACCCTTATTCTAATACGTTTACTCCCCCCCCCCCCCCCCCCCCCCCCTCAAATTTGGAGTCCATCTGTAAGGTGGGACCAAGGTTTACATTGAGATTTATAATACCCTGTACAAAAATTGAAATGGGTGGCCCTTTTTCCATGTACAATTCAATTGTGCACCCTTATTCTAATAGATTTACCCACCCCCCCCCCTCTCTCAAATTTGGAGTACTTGATACTCTTTAAGAGAAAACTAATTTCAACCTACTCAATGGTTGAACAATATTTGTTAAATATCGTGAGCAGTACATCGATTATGTTCCAGAAAAAGGATCTTAATTTGGGATATCCCAAAAAGATATAGTCCACTCGTAACTTGGCATGGACCGCCCCTATGGAGTGGAGGGACTATAAAATATTTGGCCCTAGCAGAGGATCCAGAATTTTAAATTTGCGGGGGCCAAAACACAAGCACAAAAAAAAAAAATATATTGACATAAAAGTAGTTAACAAAAAAACAAGCTCAAAAAACGCTAACCAAGAAAGACCAACAATTGTTGCGTGTTGTTTTCTGCATATTTTTATACTGGTAGTCCCATTGTACGCAAGATTAGAGTTTGCACTTGTATGTTAAAGCCCAAAAGGTTATAAATTTTATTTATAGGAAAAAACTTGAAGGGGCCCAATAAGATGTAGCATGTTGATACATAACAAAATAATACTATTACTACTCAAATTTTCAAAAAGCTAGCCCCCCCCCAACCACCCTTCTTCTCTCCTCTATCCGCCACTGTTTGGCCCCTTGTACAAATAAAAAAAAAAGTTCTATCCTAATTAGGGCCCTATGCGGTTAACCACCCTGGACAACCGCAGGACTGGCCATTGATGGGACTAACATTTGGTGGTGACCTCCTTTTATGAAGTAACAAAAATGATGATGGGGCATCATCTAGTGGCCTAAAGGGGATAATAATTGGCATTTAAATGTAAATTCTACTGCTACTGAAAAACACACATCAAAATCCAAATTTGTAGTTGTTCAGCTAGTCCTTGCAGTATTAACTATTTACAGTAGATTACAAATATTCTATCTCAATGTATGTCAGTATGCGCAGCTTCAAAATGTATTCCTCCATGTTTCTCTACGTGCTAGTCTATGTTTATCGACCAGGAAAAAACATTATTGAGAAACGAGAAAAGTTCAGCTTACTGAAGCAGCCCACTATGAATGCCTAAGAACATAGGAAAACCCGTAAACAAATAAAAGAAGAAAAAAATCTCAATACTCAAAAAAATTCACAGGATGAGTAAAAGTAAAAAGATAACACAGCCGTTTACCCTAACTGTAAAAACTACCCATGGAGAACAGAGAGATCCAACAGTGATGTAATTTGTGACTTATAGCAAGCCTGCATCGATGTAATTTGATCCACTGAACTGAATAAACTGCCCAAGTCAATTCGTGAAGCGGTGATCTTTGACACCAGAAGAGGTCAGATTCTGATTTCAACAATAAACAGGCATAGGTTTTATCTATGGCCAAGTCATGTTGGAACTAAAAGTGATGAATTCCAAATTGGAAAGAAAAGGGTCTTTGCCGAAACAAATCATGCATGGGTATAGGTTTATTCAAGAAGCCAAACCTCGTAAATCTCAGTCTATTAGTGTGCACAATTTGCACACTATATAGAAGACCCAATGCAATTATTATGTTTATCCAAGCCAAACTTAAAAAGAAGAAACAAATGTATAAAAACAAGCGAACAATGTGATCACTACATTAGATATATATATATTATATCAGCCTTTATAAAATATAATCCAAAACCTGAAAACATCACAAGCATACCCGTAGATAATGTAATTGGGTATACCTGTTCATGTTTAGAATGAAGGCAAACTCTCTGATTGTACAGGAGAATGCAAAAGAGCAAGACTATGATGAATGCTATACCACTGCACAGTGATGACCGATTAGATGCAAAACCTACAAGAACAAGCAACAGAAAAGAACTAGAATCAATCTATTACCTCATAATCCAGCAATTGAATTCTACTAGAAAATGCATGAGTTAATCTTGAAAGTTAAAACAATACTAGGCATTAATGTGTTTCGGTGGAAATATCATTTTCAGAATTGGTATAAGAAAAGTATGTAAACAAGAAGCTTCTCTGTCAAACTTCTTTTCACTCAAAAACAATAGACTATATAACTCTCATCCACTGAAACAGAGACAAAACGAAAAAATAAATGAACCATGATTTTTTATTTTTATAAACAGCACCTAAATGAACAGATTTTTAGGATGTGTTTGATAGAAAAAAAATATAGTTGAAAAATGATGGAAAACTATAGCAAATTTATGAGAAGTTGAAAAAACAAATGAGTGATTTGATGAAATGTTCTATTACCTTTCGGATTTTTCCATGGAATTCAATTATTTAGATGATAAGTAAGAGAAAAAAAAATTCATGAAAAACAAGATAGAGAATTTCTAACCAAATTAATCTTCTCGTTTTCCAACTTCTCTCATAACTTGATCGTCTTTCAATCATTTCTAACTTTTTTATCAAATGGACCCTTACAGTTAGAAATAACAAGCCATCCAAGTAAACAACAAGCAAAATTGTAAAATAAGAAACCCATTCAATAAACCAACTCCTGTAATTAGAGAAATATCAACCCTAATCAATGTTTTAAGAGGCGTTTGAGGCGTGCGCCTTGAGGCGCGCCTCGAGGCGAGGCGGAGGAAAAACGCTCCTGAGGCGTGTTTTTTTGGTCATTTTTGAGGCTTACGCCTCTTCACTGTGAGGCGTATGTGAGGCGTAAGCCTTGAGGCGTAGGCCTCAAGGCGTTCGAGGCGTAACTTATCAAAACTATGTAGTTTTGCACTCTTTTTTTTTTTTTAAAGTACTTACAATTAAACCCTAGCCCCACAACGTTGAGCAAATACGATCGACAGAGAGGAGAGCTGCACATGACGAGAGGGAGAGAGTTGCAGCAGTTACGAGTCGTATACAATATCATCCCAAACCCTAAAATCTGAAATATAGTTTTTTAACATTTATTCTCTATATACTTCTTTCTTCTTCTTCTTCTTCTTTATTTATATATAATAGTTATATATGTATATATATATATATGTATTTAATAGTTATATATATACATATATATGTACATGTATTCAATACCATGCTCATAAAATAAAGCTTTGGATTGCATGTATTTTCTGGAAATACTCAACAGAATTTTAACCTCACTGCCCCCACAGAATTTGACTTCTATTATTATTTGCCTTATATTAATATGTGATATATATTAATATATATGAGTATTGTTTGATTTTTATATATGATTAAATTTTATTGTAGTTGTATTGAATTTTAATTTGTAAATTTGTAGTGAATTATTCCGATGAGTAATAGAAAGGATCCGGCATGGCTTTGATCCATTAGCATAATAATAATAATATTATTAGTGTCTTTATTTAATGACTTTATGGTGCATGGTGATACACTAGTTTAAGACTTTAAGTGTTTAACTATTTCTTATTTGATGACTTTATGGTTATGTATGACTTTAATTATGTAGTGACATTGTTATTTGTTATTTTGGTGTGGTGATTTGAGATTGTTATTGTATTTGTGATGTTATTTGCATTTTTAGTAATGATTATCAATATTATGATAGTTTTGTAATTTTTTAGGAATTTTTTTTTAAAAAAAAGTGAGGCTTACGCCTCAATGCGCCTTGAGGCCTACGCCTCACCTCGCCTCGCCCGGGCTAAACTCCTCAAACCCGCCTCGCGCCTTTTGAAACATTGACCCTAATATTAGCAATTGCAAGCAATTCAAGCCAAAGATAATCTGATCAGGCTGAATATAACCATAGTAGATTCCCAACTTCTTTAAAACTGATCGAAATTTGTTCAAAAATGCTTCAGGCACAGCACTCAACAAGATTCTCTCCGTATTTTAATACTCAAATTATTTATCTAATAAGTTGTGGCATTGATCCCTTACAGCTTTAACATATAACAAGATGGAGAAATTCTAACCAAATCACTCGTCTCTTTTTCCAACTTCTCATATAACTTGACCGTTTTACAATCATTTTCTCAAAAAAAAAAATTCAATATCCGCCGGTATCTAGATCCCACCCCAACTAATCCCACGAGTCCTTGTCCGGGAGACACCCCAATGGCTCCAAGAATCTTAACAAAGCAGGGAAATTTTCTAGCTTTTTTTATCAAACGGACCCTTACGGTTAAAAATAACAAGCCATCCAAGTAAACAATAAGCACAATTGCAAATAGGTAACCCATTCGATAATCCAACTCCTGTAATTACAGAAATATAAACCCTAATATTAGCAATTGCAAGCAATTCAAGCCAAAAATAATCTAATCAGGCTGAATTTAACCACAGTAGATTCCCACCTTCCTCAAAACTGATCGAAATTTGTTCAAAAATGCTTCAAGCACAGCAGTCAGAAAGATTATCTCTGTATTTTGAAACTAAAATTATTTATCAAATAAGGTGTGGCATTGATTAAAACTGAATGAAGGAAGCACATGAAATGAGAAGAAGAAGAGAGAAAATGAGGGAGGAAAAGGCAACTTACAAAATCAATTCTCTGAATAGAATAAAAACCCTAAGCAATGGTATCGGTGATGATGGGGGTAGTGGCGACTGCAAATGGAGGGGGGATAAAGAGAAGGTCTGAGTTTTAGAGGAAAAATGTGCGATTGGAGGGAAGGAAAGAGCTTAGAGGCGGTTGTGCCGCGTAAGTGCAAGAGGGGGGGAGTGTCACTGTGTCAGCCACATTTTTGTTGGGCGGTGTTTCAGACGCCAAAACGCTCCGCTCTCGACTCTATTATAGTATACCAACTAAATGAATATTTTGACGGGGTAATTAGCGTTGTTAATTTTTTATTTTTTTTGGGTGGTGCCAACAGTGTTATAACAAATTTAAAAATCGAACCAAGGAAACCTGAAAATTAAACGGGTGAACCGTTCTAATTTGAACCGATTTATTAAAACTCCAATCAAAAAAAAATTAAGATTTTTTGTTTTTTGTTTGAAAAAGAAAGAACCAATCTATTCCAAAGAATCAAATAACAAAGCATCTGAAATAAACGAGAGAGGAGCAACACCCCACCCCACTCCACCCGACCAGACTCTAAATGAGATGCTCTCGCCAAGCGATGGGCCACATCGTTCGCTAATCTAGGAACATAGCAAATAATGCAATTAACTAAGTCCTTAATCATGGAAATACAATCCTAGATTATTGGACCTGCAACAGATAAGTTCAAACTAGAGTTATTCAAAGCTTGCACAAGCACTTGAGAATTCGACTCGAGAGACACATTTGAGACCCGACGAGCTTTAAGCCAACTGAGAGCCTCCCAAATACCAAATGCTTTGGCTATCAATGGAGGGTGCATACCAGCACGAATACCTTGACAGCCTGCCACAAAAATACCGTCACTATCACAAATAACACAGCCGTATCCACTGGCCAGCGAATTAGCGAATACACTAGCATCCACATTGCACTTTACCCAATCAGCTTCGGGCTTCTTCCACATGCTACTACCAATATGTCCTCGATCCGGTTTTTGCAGAATATTCGATTGAGCAGCTTTCCACTCATTGAACGCCGCTATTGTTTGGATGACAATTAAATTTGCCGGAACTGTTGCTTGTTTCCAAATGGTGGAATTACGATTATTCCATAACCCCCACAGCACCATGACTGCTTGCTCAGCTTCATCTTTGGAACATGAAACCCTAATGATGTTCCATCAATGAACTACTGACTTTGCTAGCCCTACTCTATCTCCAATCTGAGACAAACTCTAACTCTACTTCACAACTAGACATGTAATTAAAGCATGCAGATCATTTTCTACCTCCTGGTAACACATAGGACAAGTAGAAATTACCTCAATCTGGCTTGAACAGAGAGCCTCCCTAGTCGGCAAACAACCCAATAAAAATCGCCACATAAAATTCTTAACCTTTGGAGGCACGCATAGAGACCAAATCGAATTCCAATTGGTCACATTTGGGTTCTGCTGCATTCTAATATTTTTTAAAAGCCCTCGATAACCACTGCGCACGGAGTACACCCCTTTCGGATCCTCAAACCATACCCATGAATCTGCAACTCCAGTAATAGATAAAGGAACACGAATAATTTGCTGAGCATCTCTCGCAGTGAATAAATTAGTTATCAGGTTTATGTCCAAATCACCATTTGCAGATAGCCGTAATGCCGAGACAGGAGCCTCTTCTAAGCCTTCATCCATCTAAGACTCAATAAATGGATTCTTTTTATCCATTAACCATGGATCGCCCCAAATTAAAGTATCAGCTCCAGACCCTATTTGCTTTCTGCTACCCGGCCAAATTAATTGTTGAGATGAGAGAACGCTGCACCAAATATAACTGGGATTAGACCCAAGTTTTGCATTTAAAAAATTGCCATTAGGATAGTAGAGAGCTTTAAACACCCGAGACACCAGAGATAGAGGATCAATCAACAATTTCCAACATTGTTTGGCTAACATAGCCAGGGGTGTTCAAAAACCGAACCGGACAGTTAAACCGAATGAACCGGACCGAAAAATGGACCGATTTGGATTGGACCATTTTAATTTGGTTCGGTCCGGTCCAAATTTTGAAGGACCGAAATGGTTCGGTTCGATCCGGCCTTCGGTCTTATATTTTAATACTTCGGTTGGACCGAACCAAACCGGTATTATTATATATATATATATATATTTATTTAAATATATATTATTAATATAATATATAATATTAATACTAAAATTAATATCATCATGAGAAAGAGCATTCACTGTTGCAACAAGTTGGGATTGTTAGGCTGATTTTTTCACTTTTTTTTTATTTGTTAAAAATCTAAATAACTAGAGAAATCAACTGCCTGGGTGCCCTCTCCCCCGCATTCCTTCTAGGTCTTTTAGAACATGCTCGTGTATATGACTATGCGTTCTTTATATCTTTTATGTGTTAGTAACTAAGTTTCATCTTCAATGAAGCTTAACAGTATTAATTACTTGTATTGCTCACTCCCACACGAATTTGACCTAACTTTGTCCTAGAAGAAGTATATATGAGCCAAGAAAATGCTGCTAGACCATTTTACCCATGCTACAGTGGCCATGTGCAAGGCACATGGCCTTTTCCGTCCAACAGTCTAACGGTGTATGGGGTAATGGACTATAATGAAATCAGGATATAAGTTTAAGAATTGAAGTTATGCAAATTAAACTTCATGGACGAAAGTGCAAAAGTGGGTAAACTTCAAGGGGGTAAATTTTTAATAACTCCTTTTTCTTTCAAAAAATGGATAATTGCTTTGGCAATATAGATAGCTTTTTCTTTTGATTAGGGATCAATAGTTGTGTGAATTTAAGTTTCAGGCGCTTGATTTTGTATATGAATATTTAATGAGAGAGTTTTAAATATTTTATGCCCAATAAGTTGTTTGTATTTTTAAGCACTAAGAAAATATTTGACATTAAGAGGTATCAATCCCACTAAATGCTTGATTTTAAATAATTGAATTAAATAAACACTTAATATTCAAAGTATCATACATAATTAAAAAAAATAACATTCTAGAGCTTGGATTCAATCATTCAACATTTAGTAGTCATCATTCAACATTAAAAGGTTGGAAAAAATGCACCTTAAGTCTAATGCATTTGGTGCGTCGAATAACGGTGTTGAGTTCAAGCCAGGCTCTCTAAATTGTGTCCAAACTTAATTTTTTGTTTCACAAATGAATTTTGAAGGAGTTTCCACTCAAATTATAACAAGTAGAGCTCAAGTAAATTGGTTCTTTTTACAATAGTACATACAATACATAATACTAGCATTGCTTCATATATTTCACTCATAGTTTCAAGTATTGAAAAAATTAGCGAGTAAATAATTTTTGTATATACATTTGGGAATATACGTATTAATAATGGGTGGATTAGTGTGTTAGCCACATGTAAAATCAAAAACATAATAACATGCACTTAATTCATAAATTAAAATACCTTATCGATCAGCAATTCATTTTTTATTCTTTTACAGTAATTGTCACACTATTACATTTAATAAAGGTACACTTTTATGCGGAAATAAATAAAACTTTAATAATGACAAAAACAAATAAATAAATAAAAAGGGCACTCCAAAGAGTTTCATCTGATCCTCTTCTAATTTATTCAGTCACTAAACAAATTTATTAAATTGATGTTGATCATTTCTAGTAAAGTGTGTTCATTTCTAATGTGATGGTGGACTATTGCATGCCTTACCACCCGATATTGGAGTTCCAGTGCAACCATTTCCAGGTGGGGGTATGGGACTCTTCCGCAAAGATTGCATCACCAAATTTTTTGTCTTCATTTCTAAACGGAGGATTCTAGTTGCTCCATTGGGTTCAACGCTTAACAAAAGAACTAATGATATAATAATGACTAAAACAATGTTTAGAGATCTCATTATTTATGATGATCTTAATTAATGGTAGTGGTGGTGATGGTGGTGGTGGCTCAAGTATTTGGTAATTAAGACAAATGGAGTAATTAAAGGTGGCAATTAAATTAATGTGAGAGGATATGAATGAAAGTGTGACGATGATGGAATTAGGGTTGTGTAGAGGGGATATTTATATGCACCAAGTTATAAAAATAAATGTAATTAAAGTACTAATAGAGTAATAGTAATAACATATTAAAGAGGCCCGCAAGAAGAAAGGGCCGGAGTGAAAAAAAAAATTATTAGAGAAAGAGTACTCTATATATGTATGAATGAAAGTGTGATGATGATGGAATTAGGGTTGTGTAGAGGGGATTTTTATATGCACCCTAAGTTAAAAAAAATAAATGTAATTAAAGTACTAATAGTAGTAACATATTAAAGAGGCCAGAAAGAAGAAAGGGCTGGAGTGAGAAAAAATAATTTATTAGAGAAAGAGTACTCTATATATATATATATATGAATGAAAGTGTGATGATGACGGAATTAGGGTTGTGTAGAGGGGATATTTATATGCACCAAGTTATAAAAATAAATGTAATTAAAGTACTAATAGAGTAATAGTAATAACATATTAAAGAGGCCCGCAAGAAGAAAGGGCCGGAGTGAAAAAAAAAAATTATTAGAGAAAGAGTACTCTATATATGTATGAATGAAAGTGTGATGATGATGGAATTAGGGTTGTGTAGAGGGGATTTTTATATGCACCCTAAGTTAAAAAAAATAAATGTAATTAAAGTACTAATAGTAGTAACATATTAAAGAGGCCAGAAAGAAGAAAGGGCAGGAGTGAAAAAAAATATTTATTAGAGAAAGAGTACTCTATATATATATATATATATGAATATATAGAATGAAAGTGTGATGATGACGGAATTAGGGTTGTGTAGAGGGGATATTTATATGCACCAAGTTATAAAAATAAATGTAATTAAAGTACTAATAGAGTAATAGTAATAACATATTAAAGAGGCCCGAAAGAAGAAAGGGCCGGAGTGAAAAAAAAAATTATTAGAGAAAGAGTACTCTATATATATATGAATGAAAGTGTGATGATGATGGAATTAGGGTTGTGTAGAGGGGATATTTATATGTACCCAAGTTAAAAAAATAAATGTAATTAAAGTACTAATAGTAGTAACATATTAAAGAGGCCAGAAAGAAGAAAATGCCTGAGTGATAATAGCTAGAATTGAAGTACTAATTAAAAAAAAAAAAAAATACTAGAGAAAGAGTACTGTATATATAAATATATATACCTAAGCACCGATTGTAAGAAAAAAAGTTGTTCTCGAATAGACTAGGGAGTAATTTTTTTTTTCCTCTTTAGAATGAAAGATGATATATGTCTTTGAGCAGATGGGGAGAGCACACAAAATCACAAATGTTAGGGGAATTTATATAAGAGCTAGAGTTTGTGTGCATATATTGAACTCAACTATATTGCGCTCTCTCCACATATTAATTAATTAATTTAGAATTACATGCCTTTGTTGCGTCCATGAAATATAAGAGCAAGAGTGATCTCCACTTAATAATAAATATATCTACGCACTACTTACCGTCAAAATTAAATGCAACTTTGACTGATCTGCACTTAATAATAAATATATATGTTGCTTACCGTATACTACTTCCCCATTCCCGACAGAATTTTTGAAAGCATAATATAATAATACATGTTATATTATTATTCGTTTTGACAAGAAGCATATTGGTCAGTTGTGTAAAAATGAGTGGTTGGGAATTACATTCACTTTGTACATTTATACACACACACACACACATATATATATATATATATTTATTTATTCAATCCAGCTGAGTTACGAATAAATGATGATGATGATGATGATGATGATAGCAGCTCTAATTACGACAGCAAAGGGACTTCATCTGAATCGTCTCCTTCGTATTCAAACACAACAACAACTACAATGCCACAATAATCATAATAATAATAATAATAATAATTAATAAAAGTAGTAGTAGTAGTAGTAGTAATGATGAAAATTAAGGGTTGCAAGAAATATAAAAAAATAACCGCATTGAACACGTACATCTAGCGAGGAAATTCATTTTTTCACTAAATTTTCCCACTAAATTTATATATTTTTTATAGTTAGGAGTATGCAATATCACACATCTTCTAGTTTTTACATAATTAATACAATAATTATTTATATATAAATTGATACATCAGTTATCTCCCAAAAAATAATACACAACTTACATATATATATATATATATGCTTCTCGTCAAAACTAATAATAATATTACATATACGCTTTAATTTCGTTTGTGACAGTTCAAATTCACTTTGTTTTCTTATTTTCACTATTATTCTAAGTCAATCTGATACTCCTTATCGACTTGAAATAATAGTTATTGCATACTCCTAATGTGATCCCCAACAAACTCATGCATTTTTACACAACCGTACCGACCAATATGCGTCTCGTCAAAACTATATAATAATAAGATTACATATATGCTGTCGTTTGACTTGGGAAAAGGAGGATCACACGGCATTTGGAAAAATTCTCTCGGAATAATAGAGTACATATATGGTAAGCTACATATATTTATATATTTATTATGTGGAGAGTCGAATGCATTTAATTTTGAGGGTACGCACGTAGTAGATATATTTCATGGACGCAATAATTATTTATATATATTCTTTTTTTTTATTGAAATTTTTCTCTCCTATATATGGAACTGAATTTTTGTTTGCTAACTGAACAATTTTTTTCAAAACTTTTACGGGAAAAAAAAACAAAAAACAAATAAACGACTGAATTCATCTCCATACTGTTATTCATGTCCTTTTTTTTAGAGTAATATTTTGGACATGCGAAAAGATTACTTAGTTCTAATTGTAGCCACGTATTTTTCAGACAAGAATGTGGGTGCTTGTACATATGATAGATTAATTGATTTGCTAAATTTAGTAATAATTCTAAGTAGATATAAATATTTGACATATAAAATGTGACCATTATATATTAGTTAAAATAACTAGGTCACATTCTATTCTAACCACTAAGTGATTGATACATTGATATGTCCATTTTTTTTTTAGATTTTTGTGTCCGTATAAAATCACTCTCTACTTTAGTGTTAATTGAATTTTTCTATTCATTTCCGCAAAATTGAATTCCATTCTTCCTTACTGTCTCACGCCCATGAAACCTTATCAATCAAACTTGAACGACCCAAAAAATACTCTTAATTTTAAAATGAATTTATTATTATTATTATTATTATTATTATTATTATTATTATTATTATTATTAATTTATTTTTTAAAACAAGGTGTTTTCGCACTGTATTAGATATGGGACTAATATAATCCATACTCACAATACATGAGAACCTGTCGTTGGCCCAATGGTGTTTGTGCTTGGGGGGAATCAAATAAGGGATCTAATGGTAGACAAGCCACTAGACCAGCCCTATAGGTTAGAAATAATGTTAAACAAGCTATGAAATTTGTAAGGAGAGAACATTAAAACTAGTAATAGTAGTTTTTGGTTAGATGAGAAGTCTGTATTTAATTACCAATTAACCAATATTGTTCCTAATTAACTTAATCACTTGTGTTCGTCAGGTGTGAGGATATGAGTTATATCTTACAGACATATTATTTACATATATAAAAGATTAACATTTTGATCACTCTTTGATTTAGAATGAATTTTGAATAAGATAGTTATAATATTTACCAATATTTTAATTAATACATAATGATTGATTGCATTAGAAAAATCAACGTTATAGATCAAATATCCCCTTAATACAAATTAATTATCTAGCATATAAACAGAGCCGAGTCAATTTTATTTTCTTTGTTTGAAGGGGGAGTGGTGGGACGAGGAGCATATAAGAACAAAAAGATAAATAGATTTTATTTTATTTTTTCCAAAAAGGAACTCTTTCCCTTTTACAAGTAAGTGAATAACTAGGAAACTCTTCCCGCTCTGGCGGAGACTCGAATCCAAGATCTCTCGAATCCCAGACAATGAATTACATAAATTTGTATTTGTATTTGTATGAACATGAACATGAATTACATGACAATGAATTACAATTAAATGTAGCTCTTGACAATGAATTACATAAATTTGTATTTGTATGAACATGAAGACAACAACCATTTAAGACAATTAAAATGTGTGTATTTATCATTTGTTGTATTTTACTAAAATGCTTGTACGCGCATGTTTGTCTAATTATACTTAATAAACTATATATTTGTCTTTTGTAATTAAATAAGATTTTAATTCATGTATTGCATCCAAAATACACGTTAAAATGACTCGGAGATATATTTAATTGCTTAATAGTATTGCGGATAAAGTGTTAGAATATTACACAAGCTCCATGATCAAGAACAAAATTTCAATTAAAAATAATTCAATCTTCCAACATGTAGCTTAAAGAAAATGACACAGAAAAGAATTCAAGTTAAACCCTATTAATCAAGATTCAAAATAGTTGCCCTTCAAGCGGGTCAGATGCTTCAAAATAAAAAAAATAAAGACACCAAAACAGTTGATGACTTGGTTACTTAGTTGCTCGATAACTAAGATTATCATTACGAGATCTCTAAGCATCGTATGTTTTATCCATTATTATATCACTAGTTCTTTTGTTAAGCCGTGCAGCAACAGTGATTGTGGCTCAACTACCTCTTGCTTAACTCTCCACCCATGTCTCCATTTGATTTAACTTAAGTTAGCGAACACCTTCACTAAAAATAAATTAATTTAATTAATTGGTTTAGTTACTGAATAAATGAGAAGAGGGTCAAATTAATGTAACTGTTTTGGATGCCCTTAATGTTTTTTCATTTATTTGTTGTTGTTGTTATTATTATTTTACCACACCCATAAAAGTTTGGTCGTATTGGATGCACTACCGTGGAAATCACTATTAAAAAAAAAATAATAACAATAAAATAAAATAAAATTTTTTTGATGACTTATTTTAATTTCAGCTATCAGTTTACATGTTTATAAAATTATGTATTATGACTTATATATATGTCTGTTATTGTGGCTCAAAAAAAAAATTTCATTGATGAGTTATTTTAATTTCAGCTTTTTAGTTTACATGTTTATAAATTAGGGTAAATTACCAAAAAATACAATGTACTTTACCTGTTTTTACAATTTGGGTAATATACAATTGTTTCGACATTATAAACATTGTACTTTATTTATTTTTTCATTTTCGGTAAAAACAACCCCCAAAATTGTATAAAAAAAAACCAAAATGAAAAAATAAATAAAGTACAATGTTTCTAATGTCGAAAATATTTTACATTACCCAAATTGTAAAAACGAGTAAAGTACATTGTATTTTTTGGTAATTTACCCATAAAATTATGTGTTATATATATGTATGTTATTGTTGGTCAAATTAATGTAACTCTTTTGGATGAGGTATTTTAATTTCCGCCTTTTAGTTTACATGTTTATAAAGTTTTGTTGTAACTTATATATGTCTGTTATTAATAGATGGCTAACTCCAAGGACTAACCCACCCATTATTAATATGTACTTATAGTACAAAATGTATAAACAAATTATATAATGACGCAGCACTCGCATTATGTTTATATATAGATGTAAAAAGAACCAAGAAACTAGACCTCAACCTGCGAACATTTGATTAGAAGTTTATTTTGAGTTCGAGTCTCATTTGAAGCGGGGGTATTTTGTAGTAATGGTAAGAAACTTAAACCTTCCCCTTTGAAAAAAAAAACAAATAAATAAAGCCTAGGATACATTTTGAAACTTGGCATGTGTGAGAATCTCAGTTTGGTAATTTACCAGTAGGCGGAGGGCTACATCTCATTGATCAGTTTGGCATGTATCCTAGGCTTTAATTTACCAGAAGGCGGAGGGCTACATCTCAGTTTTCCTCCCATCGGTCATGGGGATAGAATTTCGCTCGGAATTCTCAATCATCCTTGAGCTACTCTCTGATTTTTCTATAGGGAAAATGTTGGTCCTGTATCGTTTTCTGTTTTTATTGCTCCCTCTTTTGTTTATCCGGCCTTTTATTTTGGGCTTTCGGATTTTTCTTGCTCTTTTCTTTTCTTTGTTTTTTTCTTTCATTTCTTTTTCCAAAACAGGAGCCTTACTCACCTAAGATGTAGCCCTCCGCCTTCTGGCACAGCTGTCACTCTCAGTGTGGCTCTCCCTGTCGATTTTCTTCATTTCTGTTTTTCTCACTTTTTCCTCTCTTGGACCAACGGGATTTCCCCCTTTTCTACTCTTTCAATTTTTTCTGGTACCCGATTCCTCTTTTACACATTCCCTGTTTATCAATCAGATTCGAGCCTTTCAGAAAATAGATCCATCCTTTTGAATTTTGGTTCCTCCATAGACTTTAGAGTGTTGGATTTTGGGTTTTGATCAGCCATCTCGTGCGTGTGTGTGAGTCTTGGTCCTTCGCATAAGGAAAATTGATTCATAGTCTGTCATTTCTCTTTTTTTTTTTTAGTCAATCTGGTCAAAATTGAGGGGTAGCCGCAGGGTGTTACCCCCCAACCGTACGGCTGGCAGCCAACTGCACGGTTGGGGGCTAGCCGTACGGTTGGCTAGCCTGCAGCTAGCTCCTGTTTCCTATAAATAGGAGCCTGTTTTGTTCATTTCTCTTCACGTCTTCTTGTAGTTTCTCTCTTTAGCATACAAATTTTCGACTTTTCAAAAACTTTTAGCGAATGTTCTATAATAGTGTAAGTGATGGCATTTGCGAGACTATTATCGATTTTTGTGATCATGATGATCGGGGGCACACCGGAGGGCGGGGAGGCGCCGGAGCTACTCCCGGGGGACGAGGTCAAGTCGACCACCGCTATGATGGATGGGCGGTTGATATGTGCGCCTCATCACGACGACTGGGTGGGTGTGGCCTGGGAGGGGCCACTGGGGGCGGACGGGTCACTACAGAGGGCGATGTACCGTGACGTGCTGCTGATATCGCCGGGAGAGGGGCGAGAGTGGTTGCTGATGGAGATCACGGCACACGAGATTCATCGTCGGACTCGGGTATGCTCTGATTTTTACCCTTTACGCTAAATGATATTTTTGAAAAAAATGCAATGACATGATATGCATGAAAATGTGATAAATTTAATAATTACTTGCCATTGTAGACATACTTAACATAGCTTATTATTTTTTTCAAAATATTTATTACCCAGTATTAATTTAAAGAGTGAGTCCTAAAATTTATTACAACATATTATGTAACAGAGGATTGGTCGTTGCCGTGGTATCCGCGCGCTGCTCCTGAGCTCCGAGACCAATTACCCCCGTTGGTGAGGGCGTACTTGAGCACGACCCCATTCGGGCGGTTTATCGAGGTGCTGCCTAGTGGAGAGTTCCAGCGTTCAGCGAGCCTACCGACGATTTTAGGAGAGAGATGGTGGGACACGAGACACACCTTCCACTGGGGTTGGGGCGAGATGATGTTGATCCCAGGGGATGTCTTCGTGCTGATGGGGCTGCCATTTGGAGGAGAGGCTTTGGCACCCAACCCCCGGGTGCGAGTTACGCTAGAAGGGATGGGAGTGGCGTTGGGGTGGAGGCCGAGTCGGATAGTGGCGGACGGGATAACCCACACGGCGATGGTTCAGCACATCGAGGCGGAGAGCGCGAGGTTTGGGGATGGACTGATGATGCGGCAAGAGGTGCGGCAGCTGTCTCAGTGTTTCTAACTGCTGGTGCTGCACGATTTCTTCTACGCACGGGGCGGCAACAACTTGCAGTTGTGGTGGCTGCCGTACCTGCGGTTCTTCAATCAGCTGTACGCATTCGCATGGGGAGGATACGTGCTAGCGGTGCTGTACGAGTCGATGGACTTGGTGTGCCGTCACATGGAGCTCAACCATCTTGGGCTGGTCACACTTTGGGAGGTAATTAATTAAATTAAATCCTCAGTTTGTCTTTTACAAAAAAAATGTGTGATTTGTTAATAAAAATGTGATGGTTTAATTAATAAAAATATGATAATTTGCGACATATGTGGTTTATAGCCCATACTCAGCAGGGCATAGGGCAGATCCAGTTGCACCCCACTCAAGCTAATAAGTTCCCACTATTCAAACAGTATTATAGTGGGAATGTTGTTGGAGTATACCGGTACCTGACACCGGATTTGAGTGCTGGTGACATGTCGGGGCTTTAATTTGAGCAGGTATGATTGAAACATTGTGTGATAAAATCAAATTACTTTAGCAACATTTGTAAAAGATTTAATTTATTATATTATTACAAAATAGGTACAGTGGAGCCCATGGCCCGCGTTCGTCGCCCAGCAGTGGGGCTATGCGAATGCTCTGGCTGCGGCGCGTTCGAGATGGCTCTTCGCCCACGAGTATGGAGTAGCTTTCTACCTGGGGGAGCGGGTGATTCGATAGCATACCCCGGCGTTGGGAGCTATGGTGCTGGCGTGGCCTCCCGCTGCGATGAGGCGACCAGGATTGCTATTTATAGATGAGCGGGCGGCGTTCATGGCTAGAGTCCTGTGCGAGGGGTTTTTGGTGGATGGGGATTACGAGTTGTTCGCACAGCGGTACCTGATGCATGAGATGAAAGGGGTGCGCGGACGAGTATTTTACGCTAGGTATGTGGCGCTGGGAGGGGAT
Organism: Lonicera japonica; assembly: GCA_021464415.1. NCBI lineage: Eukaryota > Viridiplantae > Streptophyta > Magnoliopsida > Dipsacales > Caprifoliaceae > Lonicera > Lonicera japonica. The sequence continues at coordinate 39,155,256 of CM038465.1, read as the reverse complement.
CCGCTGTACATCCGAGGGCAGCTTTATATATCCCAGCGGGTGCCTCATCAGCCTGTGCTAGCCCCGAACAGGCAAGCGAAGGGAATTGCTGATTCGGATGATGAGGATCCGAACGGGGAGAAAGAGGTAGAGCCGCAGCCGGTAGAGGGGGAGGATGAGGATGAGGATGAGGATGAGGAGGCATCGGAGGAGGTGCCTTTGGGGAACGGGAACGGTGGGGTTGCACCTACGGAGCCTGGAGTGGCTGAGGGAGGACTTGCTGCAGCTGCTGTATCACCAGTACGGGGGATAGGGGTGAGAGGAGGGAGGAGCCCTAGAGGGGGAAGAAGTTCGGTGTCGAGGCTGTCGATACCACTAGCCATGGAGGGGAGGACGCCTGAGAGGTCTGCTGAGGAGGTAGTACAGGTGATTGAGCAGTTACGGACGCCGGAGGGCCGGGGATCTTCTGGTCGCGGGTCGGTGTCGGGCTCATCGCCTATGTTTGGGCCCGAAGACATGGATTGGACCCAACATGTATCCTTCACGCCATTGCTACGTACTCCTGTAGGGTCTCCTGGCACCGGGTCGGTGGGCTTGAGGCCCTATTAACTGTCTACACCATCATTAGGTGCTGCTCGCTGGATCATTTTTTGGGAGATAGGAAAGAGGGCAACTCAATTGGAGGCAGAAGCGGGAATAGGTCAGGCTCCGGCGGGTGAGGCAGGTGATAAGGGAAAAGGGAAGGAGGTAGCCCCAGAGTCTGAGGAGGATGTCCCCCCAGCGGGTGCAGGGGTTGGTGGAGCCGAGGCAGGTCCGTCACATGGTGGTGCGCTGACATCTTACTTGATTCTCGAGTACCCGAGGGATATTCCTTACCTAAATTTCGGCCTGCCCAAGCAGTACCGGATTCCCGACGTGCCCATGGATGACGAGCAGATGGGAGCTCTGGCGCACGTCTCGGACGAGGAGATCTGGTTATTTGTAAAAAATTGGTACATGTGTTGATTATAAATACTGACTGATAACTTGGTTTTGACAGAGGGGCTCATTCCTACTTCGCGAGGTAGCTGAATTGCTGAGGAGCTACTTCAATGCCTATGGGTTGCTGACGTTTGAGGCCCCTTCCCAACGGATTACATGGGGAGATATAGCAGACGTTTGGCAGGTGACATGATCGCTAATTATCATCCTACTCGCTCGCGGTCTAGATCGGCGGTGCCTTCTCAGTCCATTCAGCAGTCGAGACATACTTCCAGGCTTGCACCTCCTCCTCAGGGTCAGGGTCGCACGGTTTCGGAGAGCCCAGCAGAGGGTGCTGGCGAAATAGAAGCAAAGCGGCCTCGTACTATGGATCCTCCCCCTTCCTCGCAGCGTTGATGGTTTGTTGATGGTTTGAGCGACGGTTATTTTTAGGTTTCATTTAGAAAAACATTTTAATTTAAGTAGTTAATTTAGATGTATTTTGTTTTTTAAGAAAAACTTTGTTAATTTAGTGGTTAATTTAAAGGTGTTTGTTTTTTATGAACAAGTTGGTTTATTATGTGATTAATGTGACTAATTTTAAATTATAAATAAAGTATTTATATTTTTGGAAAAAATATGTTTGTGCATGATGTGATGTGAATGTTATAAAATTATTGTGAATGTAGTTGGGAAAAGACAGTCGCGTGATATGTATATCGATAAAATTGTTACAAACATGATTGAAAAAAGGTTAACTGTATGTGTTAGCGAACATATGAAAGAAAATGGTCAAGTGTAGATGTTAGCAATATTATGAGAATTTTAATTGCAAAAATGGTTAAGTACATACGTTGGCAAGTAATTATTAAATCTATATGCATGCAATGATGGATCGTTCTTCCTGAATAAAGTCTGGCAATATTCGCATTATGATGTCTTATGAAGAAATTTTGGAAAAACCAAAAATTTTGACCAATGGGAGGAGCCAACCGCACGCCCTACCCACAAGGGGTAGTCGTATGGTTGGGAGCCAACCGTGCGGTTGGCAGCCAGCTGTACGGTTGGTGCCCAGCCGTGCGGTTGGCCTGTGCATTTTTGCTATAAATAGAGCGCGAATTTGTCCTTTTTTCTTCATTGAGATCACTATTCATTCCATCTTTCTAGCCTTAAACACTTTTTCCTTCCCTATCATCGTGTCTACTTTTCACACTAGCGCTACTTTCTCCCTTTTGTCCAATTTTGTGTCTTTAGCCGAGGCTGATTGTGGCCTCAACTAGGGTGACCTGAGTCATCTTCATCGCTGGTGTTCTCACGAGATCAACTGGTCTTTCCTCCCTGGTCTTGCTGAGTTTTGGGATCCTGAGGACCACTGTTTTCGCATCGGGTTAGATGAGTTATGCCCGACGATTGAGGAGTTCACACTACTGATGCGCCAGGATGTTTTATGGCCGTTGGCGTCCTTGCGAGATGCTAGGAGCCCTCGAGTTATGCTGGCCGAGCTACTGGGTTTGAGGAAGAGTGAGTGCCGGCCTATGATAGTGGACGGACAGTTCCATCTACGTCACTTGGCAGATTTTTTCATTCATCATGGTGATGATCCGGCTTACTACTCAGGTCGGACTTCTGCTTGCATGATTTTTGCCTTTTCTCAGATGCTCTTGGTTAGCAGTGATGCTATTCTGGTAGACCCCCTGGTTATTCGGGTCATGATTGAGGCCAGACGTGGTCACTTAGTGACCCCCATTTTATTGGTGGAGACACTGAATGGTTTAGATGCCCTGGTTCAGTCTCGGTTTGATCACTTTCGAGGTAGCCCATATCTGCTATATATGTGGGTTACTGAGAGATTTCGATATCTGAAGACTGAACTTCCCTGGGATTCTCGGGACTTCTTCCTGCGCCCTGATTATGCCCTAATTCACCGTCTGTCCTCATATGATTGGCTGTCCATTTTTTCGAGTCCTCTTCTTCGATTCGTTGGGAGATTCCATGGTGGCGCATAAGGACTATGATTACGAGCATGAGTAGGCAGAACTACCTTCGATTTCGAGGTTTGAGAGAGACATCATTCTACATTCCTGGGCGGTTGACGAGACAGTTTGGCGTTCCTCTGAGTGTACCCCTTCCATTGAGAGATTTCTCTTCAGTGGCTCTTCCCATTACCCCGAGATTGGAGACTACACTGCGAGGTTTATGGTCCACCCGCTATATTCAACGATTTCATGCAGGAGATGTTGGTATTACCCAGGCGACTTGGTCTGATGTCGTTTTGCATATCTGGCGTTGGGTTCGCCAGACCATTGAGCATGAGCCTATGATGATGAGATGGTTTCGGTTCGCGGATTCACGAGTGACAGACGAGACGATTCTTGCTTCATATCATGCCATGGAGTGAGAGAGGATCTTGTATTCTGCGATTGACTGATGGGTTGATGGTGGATAGTTAGGTTTGGTGGATGGCTTCTTTTTAAAAGCTTTTTTGGGTTTAGGTAGTAGACATGTAGGTGAGATAAGGTAGGTAAATGATGTAGGCAAGGATGTAAGTATGTGGGTTGTTTTGTATGAAAGAACTTTGGTTATATATGGAAAATCTCTTTCTGTCCCTTTTGCTTTCAAAGGAATGAATATTATTATAAGGAATAGACCGGGCCTGAATGTCCTATTCAAGTTGCCTATGTTTCCCCAAATAGTACTTTAGAGATCCTTTTATTTTGCCTTTGCTCATGGGGCTCAGATCTCCGTAGTTCATGATTTACAAGTGATAAATCTTCAATAACTATTTTCAAATTCTTAATCACTGATTACAAATCCTCAATCTCTGGTTACCAATTTTCAATTTCTGATGGTTTAGATGAGACGGGTCTGGTATCTTTCCTACTTCGATAAGGTCTTGAATCGTGTGCCGAAAAGCTTTGCAATCGTCTGTTGTGTGACCTATACTTTGGTGGTATTCACATCTTTCATTAAGATTCTAATTAGAGGGGACTGGATTTGGTATAGGTCGCGGGTTTAGTGGATAGATCATCCCTTCATCCTTCAGCTGCTTATATACCTTGCTTAACGACCCTGGTAGTTGTGAGAAATCCCTTTTCGCAAATCTGACTCGGTTAAATCCCCTGTTGTTGGTGCATTTATATCTCGGAGCATGTTTCGTAGCATAAGAACTGATAGGAATGAACAAATGACTTTTCGAGTCATGTGGAATTTAGACTGATGACAAATTGAACATGGGTGAGTCTGATGTATGTGGGTGCACAATCGAAGAGGAGATTTTGAATGGGTTAGTGAAATCCTCTGGTGTTGACTTCGGATTGTTATTGGCTTCTTGGGAAATATATTCTGGATTTGATGAATTGGCTGAGACAGATTCACAGTCATTCATTTGTTCTTGGCTTGATGAGAAGCTTGATGGTGTAGGTGAGGTAGGTTCGATGCGTAGGTACGGACCTGGTTGATCAGTGTCTGAGATATACCCCATTTCTTCCAACTGATTCTTTTGTTTAAAGACCACATTTTCTAAGCGAAAGATTTCCTCATGTAGTTTTACTGTCTCTTTAGCAAAATAATCCCTTTGAATTTCCATAGCACCTTTATCCTTTCTCAGTTGCTCAATGACCTGGTCTTGATTCTTTCGTTCTGATTTTGGTAAAGGTCTCTCGAGTTCTTCTTTGGTAACCCTTTTTAGTGGTTCAGTTGTGCATCCTTTGACCAACTCATCTAATATGGCGCAAGTGTTTTGATTGTCAATTGAGAGCATGGTCAAACTTTGATTGAGGTTCATCAGCATCCGGTACATATCCTCGGGGTTGGGTACTGGAACATTTCCATTTCCACTCGTGCTGGCTAGGTTCGGGTCAGTATTCAGAGGCAGAGTGTGATAAAGCGGTTGACCCCCCATAGTATTATTCTGAGGTACCCCCTGGGTCGGGTAAAAAGGACCGGGTGGCGGATCCACTGCACTATTGAATTGGTTGTTTGCATTCCTGTTCGGTGTGTTCTGATCCATGTTTTCGGAAGAATCTGGCCTGACAAGTCGTCCGGTACTATCTCTTCTAGCCCACGCAGAGGCTAGGATGGGATGAATATCTGAAGCGGGAAAAAAGGACAAATTCGATCGCGCGCATTCCCCTCAAAAAATAATAACAATATATCATTTAGAAATTTCCGGACCTTATCCAGAAATACATCGATCGGGACGACACTAAGCACGCAAAAAAAAGTTTTCTTTAAGTGAGATCGAAAACAGACCAACAGTGACAACTTGAGAGCCCCGTATAGAGGTAGGGTAGGAACATAATTCCATGGGTTCCTTGACCATCTATAATTTTGAAAACCCGTTTTGAAAAGAGCTTTTTAGAAAAATCATTTGAAAACCACAGGAAGTTTTCTCCTCATGAGTTGCTTTATTCATGGAATCAGTACTAGAAAAATTACGAAGATTCAGTCTTCGTGAATTTTTACGGTGAGGTCGGACAGCCTCTGGCCGTACCTGTCGGAACCGCAATGGTATGAATGACAGGGCCTTAGCTGGTTTAGATTCTCACGACTGTCGGTCAATAAAACCATGTGAAAAATCTTTGTGTTCTAAGCTGACTCCCCCATATGCAAGCGTGGTTGAAAAGGGTAAGGTTTAAGGCTCCCTCCTATTTGGTAGGTCTTACATATACCTCAAGAGCGCAAGTAAGTGTAAGGACCTTTTGATATACGTCCCGGGTACGTGAGTGTTCTCATCACTCTATATACCTCAGTAAGTACTTGGCCAAGGAGAGTGGTCCCAGGCGCTTTTGGCTAGTGCAGACCCGCATGTCCATGGCCTAGTCACGACTCTGGTCCCGAGGTTGATAGGGTAAATTCACACTCGCGAAAATGCATGATAAGACGTGAGTGCGTGCAAAATAACAATCTGGCGGTTCATTATTGATCAATGCTTTTAGGGTTTGTTATAGTGATTTACACAATTTTAATTATGAAAAAGATTTTCCTCACATAATTAGCAAATAAAGGTATCAGGGTATCCACCTAAATCGCTTCTATGTTATCCTAGGACTAAGGCTTGCAATCCTATATCTAATAAATAACAGGAATTAAATATATGATCCATTATATTAGAGCTTAGTTCTCGACATCCCCAGCAGAGTCGCCACTGTGAGAATCCAGTCCTCCGACTCTCGAGAAGGAGAAATCCTCGTTCTCGGTTTCTTTGTTTTGAAAAAGTGAAAACTTGTTTTGTAGAGTCACCAGTTTGTTTTACAAGAAAACAAACAACAGATCGTACGAAGGATAATTCAAAAATGAACTATCTTTCATACGTTTGAAACCAGAGTTTAAAATTATACTTTGCTAAGGTTCGGGAACTACGTTACAAATTGGGAAGGTGTTAGGCACCCAATTCGCCCTTTCGGTCTCTTAATGGATCATGTATTTAATTCCTATTTTAGATATCTTGCAAGTAGTTTCAATTCTTTTTAGAATAGTCCTTTCCGGATAAATTCAATTTAAAATTGTATTTTGAAATCAAACTCGAGCTTTGCGAGTGCCAACATATTCATTCGTAGAATGAAATCAGAGTCTCATAGTTCTATTTGTTTGGAAACTTTTTTTGTATTTTTGTTTGTTTTGAAAACATGTCAAAACGGATTTTAGATTTCTTGTAAAACTTAGAATGAACTAGTTTAGAAAATAGTGAACTTCTTTACAAGTTGTCTAATTTTCTGTATTAAAAATGAATTTAAATACAATATTGAAATTAGTAGAATGGTAGAAAGACGTACCTGATGCGCTTCAAAGAAGAAATAAGAACCTTGCCTTGATTGCTCCTTTCTCTCTCTAGAGCTTTATTTCTCTAGACTCTCTCTCTAGAAATTCTCTCTCTAAAACTTTCTCTTTCAAGAAATTCTCTCTCTAAAACTTTCTCTCTCAGAATTTTTCTAAAATGACTCTCTAATATTTTTGACAGAGCTTCACCTTACTAAAAACACTAGTGAGTGTTGATGTCCTCAAATGAGAGCCCAAGGGTCCTATTTATAGGGAAATTTCCGCCAAAACGCTCCAAAAGAGGCTAACCGCAGGGGGTAGCTGCAGGGGGTAGCTGCAGGGGGTGCTGCTGGGGCGTGCGGTTGGGGTGTACGACTAGGGTGTGCCGCTAGGGCGTGCGGCTGGGGCGTGCAGCTAGGTGCCAACCGCACGGCTGGCAGGTAGTCGTACGGTTGGAACGTGCGGTTAGGGGCTGCGGCTGGCTCACAAAAATGCACAAAAACACTCGAAAAAAAATCGATTTTTCTAACGGGGCGCTGCCCCACACCCCGCAACTTGACTGAGCAAGTCGATCCCCGACCTAGTAAGCGAAGAGGCAACAAATGTTACATTAGACTCCCAATGCGTCCGGAATTGGAGTCTTTCCTATCAGTCTTCTATATGCATGATGACTCGGGACTAAATGCAGTATGCTCGTCTTATGAGAAAACTAGTATTCACACGAGAGTCGTGGATTGGGGTGTTCACAGCATGTTAATGAGCGTGTCTTGATTAAGAATTTGTCAATGCTCATTTTGAGAGCTAGAAGCTGTATTTGAACAAATTTATAGACTCGAAATGTTTACGTATGTATCAAGCTAGCTTGAACCGCTATTTGGCCCGACTTCACACATTAAAAATATCAAGAGGTGCATCGCATCGCATAGGTTTAACTTTTCCAATCAAGGGTTGACCAATTGGAAATTTCTTAAATTAATCTATAAATCTCATTATTCTTGGAGTTGTATAGACATAAGCTCGATGATGGTAGAGCCTATATATAGAACATGTTTTGGGTCCCTAAAATTCATTCATTCTCTCCCCTTAAGTCTTGCACCATTTATTTTGATCGAAAGTGAAGAGATATTAGAAGCACCCTAATCCGACGAACTTCACCTAATTCAAATTCATCACGATATCAACGGTCGAATGTATAATCTTGATCAATTTAATTTATGCATTTGATCTACGTGCTATTAGGATCTTTGCTGCATGCTAGATCACATATATTAATTCTTAAATATATAGCTTTATAATGTGGCGTAACACATTAGATAAACCTAATATTTTTTTTCCAACATCATCAATTGTAATTTTCTTTTGTTTTACATAAAAAATATGCTATGTACTATTAAAAAAATTAATCAATGTGTTTAACATATTACATTTTCGAGCAATTGTAAGTAAAAATACATTATGAATGCTAACAAGATTGTATATAATTTTTATTGTCTATAAATTCGAGTGTTGTAAAAGGTAGAAAAAAGTCATGAGATAAGTAATGTTGGCTATCGTATATGATAAGTTTGAATTGCATGCATCGTTAAAGGTTATGATTTGAGCCTTGCCTTCTTCATTCAATTTTCTTTCGCTTTAACTTATACCACGACTTTGTGTATTGTCAATCTTCACTTTTTTTTAAACCCTAACTATATATATTGTCAGTTACAGCCATGCAGATAATATTTTACTTGTAGGGTCCATTTGATAACAATATGGAAAAGGAAAATATAAATAGTTGATTTTTGAGATGTTGGAATATATGTTGAGACATGTGGGCAGATGTTTTCTTACTTTGTGGCTTTTTCCATGGAGAAATTTTCTTAGGTGGTTGAGGAAGAAAAATTTTCCACAAAAAATTATGAAAGTTGGAAGACATCTACTCATAAAATGAGCATAAAATGGAGAGTATCTTATCACATTGCCTCAACTTATTTTCCAATACCAAATCAAGTTTTTTATTTTCCTTTTCTATGTTGTTATCAAACGGAGTCGTAGTTTCTTATATTAAATGTTATTAGTAAGTACATAATTTGTGTATATATTTAGGATTATATGTCTTAATAAGGTAATGACTGACCAACTTGGAGATAGCCACATTTAAATGACAAAAACACGACAATACCAAATAATGTTATAAAGATATACCTTAAAGTACCTCATCAACAGCTTATCCTTTGTTAGTGATTGTCATACTAGCGCATCCAATACAACAATGCTTTTACGCGGGAACAAATCCAAATCTTTCATTTTTTTTATGCATCTCATCGATCAATTGTTCGAATTTTTTATTTTTAACCATTTTTTTATTTTTGAAGTATTTGATCTTCTTGATGGGCTCGTTTGACTAGTGGGGTTTTTTCAAGAGATTAAAGAATTTAATCGGACCCATGCGTTTAAATAGGAAACAAATCTCTCTCTCTCTCTCTCCTGAATGTTATAGAACGAAACATATTTGTTGATAATTAATTTAACAATTAGATTTGTGGTGTGAATTTACACATCTACATTATAAAACATAAAAGTGTTGTGCTAAGATACTACTAGACCAGGCCTTAGCAGAAGTGTAGGATCGACTAGACAATTATGCATATAATAATTAAAGAAACAAGTACCACTAATATTCAAGCAATACAAAAATAAGAAATTAAAGAAGAAAACAACTAATCAAGCATGCAAGCAATTAGTTGGTATCGGCAAAACCACCACTAATCCATCGGGTGATAGCTATTATTAATGAGAACTTTGAGTACAACGCACAAAGCAAACCCTAGCATCCAATTAGAGCTCTCAATATTATATCTCAAATATACCATCTAATCTAGCTAGTAAACAATGCAATACAACTCACCAATAAAACTTATAATAAGGGTTCTACTTATAGGGTATAAATCCTATAGTCTAGGATTGCACAAAGCCAAAACCTACTAGAAATTTGATAATACAAATCTAACTAGGAATTGGACAATACAAAGCAAATTAAGAATTGGACAATATAAAACCAAATAGGAATAGGATTCCTATACAGAGCCAAATTTTTAATTCTCCACCTTAGCGATGTTCCGCAAGACCCCAATGCATTCCACCATTATCAATTCATCGAATAAGACCCTATCACCCTTGTTGCTTTAGGACCACCACCCTGCAAGGGGCATCAACACCGAAGGACATTGACTAATGTTGACTAATACTCAAATTTGGCCAATGGGACAACCTTTGTCAACATATCTACTGGATTATCCTTGATGCCTATCCTAACTAGATTTACAACACTATTTTCAATAATTTTTCGGATGAAGTGATATTGGACATCAATATGCTTGGTTCTTCCATGATGAACTTGATTCTTCTCCAAGTGAATTGTACTTTGACTGTCACAGTACACCACCACTTTTTTGGCTTCAAACCAAGATCACTAACTAAACCACGGAGCCAGACGACCTCCTTTACCACCTCTGTTACCGCAATATATTCCGCCTCCATGGTAGATAATGCTACCACACTTTGAATCATTGACCTCCAGCTCAACGGACCATGACCCAATGTAAACACATAAATGTAGTCAATCTCCACTTGTCTAGGTTGTCGGCATAATCCGGATCCACAAAACCCTCAATAGTTAACGATATGGAATTTTTAAATACTAACCCTTTGTCCATCGTACCCCATAGATAGACTTAATGGCTTGTTAATGAGGTTTTTCAGGGTTCACCATATACCTACTAACAATGCTCACGACTTGAGCAATATCTGGTTGAGTACATACTATGGCATACATCAAACTCCTAACCACACTTGCATAAGGAACTTGAGCCATGTATTCCACTTCTGCCTAGGAGCTAGAAGTCATTGTTGTTTAGAGTTTGAAGTGCAGTGCTAACGGGATACTCACAGGCTTTAAGTTTTTCATCCGAAATTGAGCAACCACTTTCTCAAGGTATTGCTTTTGTGTAAGATACAATCGTCCCCTATTCCTATCTCGCACAATCTCCATCCCTAAAAAATTTTGCGCTTTGCCCAAATCTTTCATCTCAAACTCTTTGCTTAATTGAGCTTTCAATACGTCGATCTCTACCAAGCTCCGGAAAGCAATGAGCATATTGTCAACATATTGGAGTAAATAGATAAAATTATTAGATTCGAACCTTTTGAAGTGAACATAATGATCAAATTCACTCCGACTAAACTTATGTGCGATCATGACCATGTCAAATCTCTTGTACCATTGACGCGGGAATTTCTTCAATCTATACAATGACTTTCAAAGTTTGCACACACTATTTTCCTTACCAATAACATTGAATGCCTCCAGCAGAGAGATATCGATCTCTTCCTGTAGGTCACCATGCAAGAACGCAGTTTTGTCATCGAGTTGTTCAAGTTCAAGATCAAATTGTGCTACCATAGCCAACAATGCCTGGATCAAGGTGTGCTTCACAACCGAAGAGAACACTTCATTATAATCCCACCAATTTCTTTTGCGCGTAACCCTTGGCTACCAACCTTGCCTTGAAACGAACATCGGACCCTAAAGTCCCGTATTTCTCAGTGAAAACTCACTTGCACCTGATAGGTTTCTTCCCCTTCAGCAAATTGCATAGATCCTAAGTTCAGTTTTTTCGGAGAGACTCCATCTCATCCTGTATGGCCACTTTTCACTTTGCATTCTTATTAAAATTCATAAATTCTTGATGCAAAGTCGGTTCATCCTCGTAACCTACTAATGCATACGCCACCATATTTTCTTACCCATATCAAACTGGCGTATGTCGATCCCTAGGCTCTCCTCCACTAGCTAAAGACGGTATCTTTTTTTGTTTACCTAATTCCGTTCTCAAAATGTCTGACCTCTCGCCGAGAGTCATCTCATCAACATTGGACTCCTCTACCGAATTCATAACCTGAGTATTAACCAGAGTACTCACTTCCATTTTCACCACTATTTCACTCGCCTTGTTCTCATTTTCAACTAGGATTGGAGAACCACGGTTTGCCGGCGAGGACGCTTTGAGTATAAACACCTTGTCAAATGTCATCTCTCTACTAATCATGATCTTCTTGCTTTCCAGACACCGTAATTTCTAACCTTTGACCCAATCACAGGAGCTTAAGAATATTACCTTATGAGCCCTATGATCAATTTTCTTGTCACGAACAAGATAATAAGCATGACAACTAAAAACATAGATGTTGTCGTAACTAGCATGAGATCTAGCCCACACCTCCATAGGTGTTTTGAATTCCACTCCCGAGCATGGTAATCGATTCACCAAGAATGTAGCGTGAGATAATGTGACACCCTGATTTGCATATGAACGTATCTACCTTCGGAAGTTGGCAACCATGGGTTGCCATTTTTAATAACCTCATAAAAGGAATAAAATGCCGAAACCATGAATAATTTCACCAACATGACAGAAAAATAACCATACATTAATTAAAAATGTCCATACATAGTCTAGTTTACTATCGTACACATAAACTACTAACTAATATAATAAGGTCTCATAATTAAGCAATAAGAAAGTCTAAAGGAAATACAAAATACATGCCGACACAAAAATTAAAACAAGGTTTCTCCTTCACAAGAAACTCTCATCAATATCAGAGGTAAATCTATAAAGAAACATCCTTCCCTCGTCCCCCGTCCTTGAGTGCCTGCTAAAGTACCTATATAAAAATAATAATAGGGTGAGCCAATCGGGCTTAGTCGGAACTTTAAGAGTTGAGTTATATTAAAATACATGTCATAATTCACATACATCAGTGATCATAGAAAGTTAAAATTTATCCATACAGTTATAGTATTCAAATAGTGCAATGGTACTCCACATGATGTTTAACCCCATAATGCGAATTCAATAAGTTTAACATAATACAAAAATGTAATGTGTTGGCTATATAAGGCACCAATTATCCTACATTAGGTGCTAAGTCATCTCAAAGGCAATCGAAGGGCTATAATCCTAATAACGTCAAGAGGGCTCAACCCTCATCTAGTACCGGTACTCGGGCTCCAACTCGTAAGATAATCACTCGGTTACAACCGCTGTGGCTCCAACCGCAAAAAATGGGCTCTAACCCAAAATCATAAGCAAGCCTATTGCCTTGGGACATTCACCTATGTAGATAATTGTGCCAAATGAAGTAATACCATAAATAACAATTTACTTATGTATTTATTTATCTAAAACATAAGTAGCCAACATAATCATTGAGTTCCAAAGCAACTTATACATGTATTTCCATCATCTCCAAGTACAAGTGTGATAAAATCATCAATCATTTCACCAAGTATACCCATGGTTCATGTCAAAATTCATAAGCTTTGTTGGGTTTTTTGGGCAAAACATCATAAATTGATATATACATGTTTGAAACATAGTAAAATCAAGTGTTCTATGTGATATCAAGCATTAATATGAAATAAATAAAAGTTTTATAACCCCAAACCCAAGTGCAGGCATATCCCCACCTAGGGTTTGTATAAATTTGGGGAAAAAAACTAATACAACAACAAATCTTTAAGAGAATATGTTTAGAAGTAGTGCTCCCACCTCTATGATGTTAGAAGCACATGATTGGAAGATTGTATGGAAACTTTGAAGCTAGACTCCAAGAACACCACAAACCCTAGCTCCCTTGATGCTCAAATGGAAGGAATGAAGGTAGGAGATGATGAATAGTGGAGAGAATGATGGATTTAGGGTTTAAATCTTAAACAATGATATAGAGTTCACAAGAATATCCTAAGACCTCCCCCCTCTCTCTGGAACCTTTAAGAGAGGTATGGTGGTGTATGGGTCAAAATTGTAGAGAAAATGAGGTTAAATGGGAGAAAAATCGAGTTAAATCTGATCAAAATTCGACTCTATGGCACCAAGATCGATATTGGGAGCTCTCAGCCAAGAATTTTCCTTCCAAGATAGTCCAAGATTGATGTTAGAACCACTACACTAAGTTCATCTTATTTTTGGCCTCCCGGACCCCAGAGATGCTGGAATCTCATTCCGGGCTAAACACGAAAGTTGTAGAGGGGAATGATATAGAACTTTGGTCGTAAATGGGGACTTATTTGGACATTGAACGAAGAAGTTATGGCCTCTCAAAGTTGGCCAAATTTTTAAAAAATGCATAATATCAAAACTTGCGATCTATGCCTCGATTTCGATTCAGGGCTTCCTAATAACAAAATGATTAATCTCTCAAACTTCTTATGCCTAATTTGACATGCTAGAGGTTTTGGATCATCTAAATAGAACTCTAATAGAGAATTCACTATCCAAAGTGGCTATTCAAGTTTAATCGAAAGTCAAGGAAGGATTTATACGAAAAATGGGATACGGGTATTACAATCTTCACTTCTTAAGATATTTCTTTCTCAAAATATAAATAAAATGATTCAAAAATACATCATTGGAGCAAATGCAGATACTTGGCTTAAATTTCTGACTCAAGCTCCCACGTGGCCTCTTCTACATCATGATGAAACCAAATAACCTTGAGCAACGGAATTACATGATTGCAGAGGACTTACCCTTTGCGGTCAACCAAGCTATCGGCCACGTCTCATAAGAGACATCACCGTTAACCTCAAAACGGATGATAGTATGGCGAGGCTTTACCTTAAGGAACACGTAGTCACCCACTTCGAATTGTAAGAGTCGCTGTCTTTTATCCACGTAACTCTTTTGACGACTTTGGGTGGTCGCCAAGCATTGCTTAATCAACTTTATCTTGTTAGTGGTGTCTTGCACTAACTGTGGTCCCAACATGGATGTTTCAACGACCTTAACCCAACATACGAGTAACCTACATGTACAAGGCTTCATACGGTGCGCCTACACTAACTTGAAAGCTATTATTATAGGCAAACTCAGAAAGAGGTAAAAAGTCATCCCAATTGCCTCGGAAGTCTAAAACATAAGCTCTAAGTATATACTCAAGAATCTAAATTATTCTCTCCAATTGCCCATCAGTTTGAGGGTGAAATGCGACTAAAAGTTAATCTCATGCCAATGGCTCGCTGAAGGGCTTCGTAAAAACATGAAGTGAAACGGGGATCACGGCACACTATGAAGTTTAACTATTTCTTTGATATAGAATTTTGCCAGCTTCTAAAGTGAATTGTTCTCTTGGATTGGCAAGAAATGTGCTACCTTTGTGAGGTGGTCAACAATCACCCAAACTGCATTGTGTTTACACTGGGTTTTTGGCAAACCCATTAAGAAATCCGTTGTAATTTTTTCCCAATTCCATTCAGGAATTTAAAGGGGTTAAAGTTGACCGGCAAGCCTTTGGAATTCTATCATGATCATTTAGCACAATTGGCAGCATGAGATGAATAGGGCTACATCTTAGTTTGTAGCTGATCAGCAATAAGTAAGTTTTAAATCTCGGTACATCTTGGTGCTACCAAGATGTATGGAGAATTTGGAATTATGAGCTTCAGCCAAAAGTGCTTACTTAAGCTCGACATTAGAATGTGGAACCATTAACTTATCCATATATCTAATCCCACCATCGGTAACTAGAGTGATATTCTCAATCCCTTCCCCTGCTAAGATTTAACTACGGCATTCGTTAAGGTGAGGGTCATATCATTGGCTTTTAATTACACGATTTAGCATCACTGGTCTTGCAACAAGATTAAATAAGAAAACAAAATTCTCTTGGCAATGCTCAATTAGATTATATCTCTGGAGTTCTTCTAAGAGCCTACACTCACGACATCTTAGTGCTGAGACGGACCCTTGCAATTTTCGGCTAAATGCATCTGCAACTACATTGGCTTTACCTAGGAGGTACTGAAGTGTAAAGTCATAATCCTCGAGATACTCTACCCAACGACATTATCTTTGATTCAGGTCCTTCTGTGTAAAAATATACTTGAGACTCTTATGGTCCGAGAATACTTTAAAATAGAGATAGTGCCTCCATATCTTTAACGTAAAGACCACTACAGCTGATTCGAGGTCATGAGTCGGGTAGTTCTTCTCATGAGTCTTTAATTGACAAGAAGCGTAAGCAATAACATGGTCAAGTTGCATGAGGACACAACCCAAACTGAGATAAGAAGCGTCACAATAGATAACATATCCTATACTTCTCTCCAGTAAGGCTAGGATAGGAGGGGTGGTGAAACGATGTTTTAGCTCAATGAATGCCTCTTCACAACGGTCATCCCAATTAAAGGGCACACCCTTTTTTTCTTAAGGCGAGTAATCCGAACAGCAATTCGAAAAAAGTCCTGAACAAATCGTCGGTAATAGTCAGCTAATCTCAAAAGACTAAGAATTTCGGTCACATTGGTCAGTCCATTCCAGTTTCATACGGCTTTGATTTTGGCTGGATCAACAGATATTCCCCCACGAGTCACTACGTAGCCAAATAATTTTACTTCCTCTTTCCAAAAACTAAACTTGGAAAATTTTGCATACAGTTGATGGTTTTTAAACCATTGCAAGGCTATACGGAGGTATTCACATGTTTAGCTTCAGAACAAGAATAGAATAAGATATCATCAACGAAAACTATGACAAAATGATCGAGGTAGGCACATAAAATACGGTGCATTAGGTCCATAAATCGTGCAGGAGCATTGTTTAGCCCAAATGGCATTACCAAGAACTCAAAGTGCCCATAATGGGTGCGACAAGTAGTCTTAGGAATATCCTCCTTTCGAACTCTCAACTGGCAGAAAGTGCCCATAACGGGTGCCAAAAGAAGTAATATCATAAACAACAATATGCACGATAGGGTGGTACGTACTCTTTGGGGGCTCTTGATTTTAATGGGTATCGTGTAATACTCAAGGGTGAAAACTTGAAGTTCTCTCCGGGGCTATGGTTGTGATGCGAGGAAAGAGTGATGGTAATCTCCATTTTTTTTCAAGGATGCATAGTGACTGGGTTTACTTCAATTATGACTGAAAAGACTAACACGAGAAGGTTATGGCAGATGCGGTTAGGTCATACTAGGGAGAATGCTATGACGGTGTCGAGTAAGCAAGGGTTACTTGAGGGTGAGAAAAGTTGAAAGCTATAGTTTTGTGAGTATCGTGTGCTTTGAAAATAGACTCGGGTAAAGTTTGGGATAGTGGTACACTACACAAAATGAGCACTTAATTATATGCACATGGACATCTGGGCGTCGACAAAGACTCAATTCTTGTGTGTAATGATTTGTGACTTTTGTTGATGATTAATCAAGGAGAACTTGGATCTATCTTATGAAGCATAAGGAACGGGTCTTTGATGTGTTCTTAAAATGGAAGGCGATGGTTGAGAACTAGATTGATTGAAAAGTCAGAGTGCTCATGTTAGACAATGGTTGGGAGTACACTTGTGAACCTTTTAAGGTTTTTCGCATAAGGGATGATGAATCGTATGCTCCTTGAAAAATTACGGTGTATGCTCTCCAATGCCAAATTGGATAAGCGATTTTAGGCCGAAGCCTTATCCTACGATATGTTCTTGGTTAATCGTTGACCATGCTTGGGAGTAGAATACAAAACACTTATGAAAGTGTGGACCGGATCTGATGCTAGTTATGACAACATCCATGTTTTTGACTGTCTAGCTTATTATCATGTTCGTGATGAGAAAATTGATCATAGGGCTCGCAAGGCAATATTCTCAAGCTCTTGTGATAAGGTCAAATGTTACAATTTGTGGTGTCTTAAAAGTAAGAAGATCTTGATTAGTAGGGATGTGATGTTTGACAAGGTATTTATGCTCAAGCTGTCCTCACCGGTAAACAGTGATTTTTCAATCCCAATTGACAAGGAGAACAAGGGGAGCAAAATAGTGGTAGAAATGGAAGTGACTACTCCAATTAATACTCGGGTTACAAATTCGATGAAAGAGTTCAACGAGAATGAGATGACTCCCCGCGAGGGGTTAGAGATTCCAGCAGCGGAATCGAGTCAACAACGAACAATACTATCTTTGGCTAGTGGAAGAGAGCCTAGGGCTCAATGTGCATTGGTTCGATATGGTTATGAAGACATGGTGGCATACGAATTAGTAGGTCATGGGAAAGAGTTGACTTCGTATCGAGAAGCTATGGATTCTAGCAAGAATATGAAATGGAAAGCGGCTATGAAGGATGAGACGGAGTCTCTCCAAAAAAATTAAACTTGGGATCTACGCGATTTGCAGAAGAGGAAGAAACATATTGGGTGCAAGTGGGTTTTCACTAGGAAAAACGGGGCTCTAGGGTTCGGTGTTCATTTCAAGGCAACGTTAGTAACCAAGGGTTATGCGCAAAAAAATGGGTGGATTATAATGAAGTGTTCTCTCCGATTTCGAAGCACACCTCAATCAGAGCATTGATGGCTATGGTAACACAACTTAATCTCGAACTCGAACAACTCGATGTCAAAATTTTGTTCTTGAATGGGACCTATAGGAAGGGATCTATATCTCTCAACCGGAGGGATTCAAGGTTGGTAAGGAAAATAATGTTTGCATACTTCGAAACTCGTTATACGGATTGAAGCAGTTCTCGCATTAACGGTACAAGAGGTTTGACACTTTCATGATCGCATAAAAGTTTACTCGAAGCGAATTTCATCATTGTATTTACTTCAAAAGGCTTGAATCTGGAAATTTTATCTATGTACTCTTATACATTGACTATATGCTCATTGCTTCCCGGAGGTTGCTAGAGATTGACGTATTGAAAGCTCAGTTAAGCAAGGAGTTTGAGATGAAAGATTTGGGAGGAGCACAAAAATTTGAGGTATGGAGATGTACGAGATAAGAAGAGGGGACGATTGTGTCTTGCACAAAGGCAAGACCTTGAGAAAGTGGTTGCTCGATTCGGGATGAAAAACTCAAAGTCGGTGAATGTCCTTTTAGTAATGCACTTCAAACTCTCAACAACGATGGCTCTTAGCTCCAAGGCAGAGGTGGTAAGGAAAATAATGTTTGCATACTTCGAAACTCGTTATACGGATTGAAGCAGTTCTCGCATTAACGGTACAAGAGGTTTGACACTTTCATGATCGCATAAAAGTTTACTCGAAGCGAATTTCATCATTGTATTTACTTCAAAAGGCTTGAATCTGGAAATTTTATCTATGTACTCTTATACATTGACTATATGCTCATTGCTTCCCGGAGGTTGCTAGAGATTGACGTATTGAAAGCTCAGTTAAGCAAGGAGTTTGAGATGAAAGATTTGGGAGGAGCACAAAAATTTGAGGTATGGAGATGTACGAGATAAGAAGAGGGGACGATTGTGTCTTGCACAAAGGCAAGACCTTGAGAAAGTGGTTGCTCGATTCGGGATGAAAAACTCAAAGTCGGTGAGTGTCCTTTTAGTAATGCACTTCAAACTCTCAACAACGATGGCTCTTAGCTCCAAGGCAGAGGTGGAGTACATAGCTCAAGTTCCTTATGCAAGTGCGGTTGTACTCGACCGGATATTACTTAAGCCGTGAGCATTATTAGTAGGTTTATGTGGAACCCTGAAAATCCACATTGGCAAGCTGTTAAGTGGGTTCTACGATATCTACAAGGTATGAAGGACAAGGGGTTAATATTTAAAAATTTTGAAATGTCAACTATTGAGGATTTTGTGGATTTGTACTACGCCGGTAACCTAGACTAGTAGAGATCAACTATGGTTATGTGTTTACATTTGGTAATGGTCCGCTAAGTTGGAGGTCAATGATTCAAAGTGTGGTAGCATTGTATATCACATATGCGAAATATATTGTGATAACGGAGGTGGTCAAGGAGGCCGTCTGGCTCTGTGGTTTATTTAATGATCTCGGTTTAAATTCGAAAAAAGTGGTGGTGCACTATGACAATCAGAGTACAATTCACTTGGCAAAGAATCAAATTCACCATGGAAGAACCAAGCATATTAATGTCCGATATCTCTTAATCTGGGAAATTATTGAAAATAGTGTTGTAAATCTTGTAAGTTAGGCACTGAGGATAACTCGGTAGATATGTTAATAAAGGTTGTCCCGTTGGCCAACTTTGAGCATTGCTCGACATTGGTCAATGTCCTTCGGTGTTGATGCCCTTTGGAGATCGGTGGTCCTGAGGCACCGGTAGGGGTGATAGGCTCTTATTCGATGAATTGATCATGGTGGAGTGCATTAGGGTCTTGCGGAACATCACCAAGGTAGAGAATTTAAGATTTGGCTCTGTATAGGAATTTTATTCCTAATTGGCTTTGTATTGTCCAATTCCTAGCTGGATTTGTATTGTCCAATTTCTAGTACGTTTTGGCTTTATGCAATCCAAGACCCATAGGATATATACCCTATAAATAGCCTCATTTCTATATGGTGATAGTCCCCCACTTATATACCCATGTTGAGTTCTACAATTTTTTCTACGTGGGATCAATGGTTTAAGCCAACCATTGTCAACAAAAACTCTAGCCAACTTTTAAACTCTATTGATCTAAAGGCCAATACGTGTTTCGTGGTATTATACTAATAGTCATTGTTGATTGGAGTAGGCTAATAACCAAGCCTTTTGGCCCAGTGGCACTGGGACAATCTTGGGTGTTAGGTTTATATTTCTAGTTGGCTTAATTTCGATGCCAAAAACTCTTTTTCCGTTGTAATTATTTGAGTCGAATTGAATATTTGAAGATGCGACAATTAACAAAAGCTCGCAAAATTTACTGCATTCATCGAACAAAATTCTAGACTTAAGCTAAGTTGAGTGTATGGTTTGATTCAAGATAAAAGTGGTGGTCGAGTTTAAAATTCGTATTTAAAAGTCTTTTAAGTCAAATATATTTGGATCATTTGGGTTTTGGGGTCCATAGTTTTGGCAATCTTGAGTTAGGGGGTCCATAGTTTTCATTTCTTAGGCTTTGGGGTCCATTTTTGACAGAATCGTGAGCCAAAGCAAAAAAGTGTTAGTCAACGAAATTTTTGACCTGATGTACCTATTTTTCCCTTTGGTAAATAAACAAACCAAAACAAATTATTTTGGACCCCAAAACCAAATTAGATAAATATAATTTTTTTTCAAAAATTTGCTTCCTCTTTTCTTTTATTTTTTTTAAAAAAAAAACTTTGATTTATTTTGATCGAATAGCCATAATTCCGATTTATTGTTCCTTTTTTTTTGTATGATTAGCATATTATTCAATATGCGTGATAAGAAAAAATAAATACGCTTATTTATTAAAATCATATTTTCCAAATTAGATCAATTTTTTTTTGACAGAAATCTGCTCTCTCTCCCTCTCTTTATTTTGAAAAATCTGATTTATTTTGATCAAATTGCCATAATTTTGATAAATTTAACCCTAAGCCCTTAATTATAATTAGATTTTTCTACCAAAATTGTGTCCGAGTTATATAAAATATGAGAAATTCGGTTAATTGCCTCTGAGTCTTGCAATACTTTCAAAATATAAAATCACGAGTAATGTTATAGTAATTTTTGCACTTTAATATTTATGTTGGCTTGTATGAAAGACTAATACTATGTCGGTTAATTGTGTACTCTTACCACTTTTTTTTTCTTTATGTTTACATGACTGAATGGTTAAAGTGTTAAAGCTTACGTAAGAGCATATTTTAAACATCTTATCAATAAAAATAAAATTTTGCATGACGTGTCAAAATTATTAATATTTGTAATACTTTATAAAAAGAAAACAAGACAAGCTTAAAAACACTCCACAAAGTAGCCAATATAATCAAATTTAATTCAATCAAAATAAATAGCTTGGTAACTTCCAAAATGAAAAGAAAAAAAAGGGTTATTTTACTTTGATTGAAGTAAATTTGATTAAATTGGCTACTTTTTGCAGTGTTTTTAAGCTTGTCTTGTTTTCTTTTTATAAAGTATTACAAATATTAATAATTTTGACACCTCATGCAAAATTTAATTTTTATTGATAAGATGTTTAAAATATGCTTTTACGTAAATTTTAACACTTTAACCATTTGGTCATGTAAACATAAAGAAAAAAATAGTGATACATTAAAAATAATACACGTACTCCTTATAGTGATTTATTCTTCTTCTTCTTTTTTTTTTTTTTTTTTTTTTTTCAAAAGGGAGTCATATTAGGCTTTATGTCATATATATTTATTTTTTCTTAACACGCGTATTGAATAATATGCTAATTATACAAAAAAAAAAGAACAATAAATCTGAATTATGGCTATTCGATCAAAATAAATTAAAGTTAAAAAAAGACAGAGAGCAAATTTTTGTAAAAAAAAAATGATCTAATTTGGTTTTGGGGTCCAAAATAATTTGTTTTGGTTTGTTTAATTACCGAAGGGCAAAATAGGTACATCAGACCAAAAATTTCGTTGACGAACACTTTTTTTGCTTTGACTCACGGTTCTATCAAAACTGGACCCCAAAGCCCAAGAAATGAAAACTATGGACCCCTAACTCAAGATTGCCAAAACTATGGACCCCAAAACCCAAATAACCAATAATTTTTTAGTATTTTTAACGAGTTTCGCAAAAATTCGAAAAGTCCCATCGACATAAATTATTGAGAAAACTTATTTTTTTTCATATATAACATATTCCATAAAGTTACCTATGAAGTTTGAGTCGAATTGGTGTCCAAACGAATTTAATATGACGAAATAAAGTAAACACAAAATAAAAAGGATTTTTAAATAAATTATTTTAATTAAATTAATAAAAAGAAAACATTTTGAAAAAGTTAAATTATTTAAAAAGTCAAAGATGCTCCATTATTTAAAAAGTTAAATTATGGTTTGGTGTCCAAACCATTTAATGCTTAATGGTCCAAGCACCATCTTAAACAAAGCCACGTGGAAAGCAAATTAAAAAGGATGGCAGTCTTTTTAAGGGTGGACCGGTACACAAATTGCTAATGTGTACCGGTCCAGAGGCAAGAATTTCCAGGGAATTGCTTTTTCTTAATTACGGATCGGTCCACACTTTTTCGACCTGTATTGGTTCGGCACAATTTTTTGGAGCACGTGTTTTTATCTCAAAATTCCCTTTTTAAGATTTTTAACCTATTCCAAAAAGGATTTTGACTCTATATTTTTTTCATAAATATAACTATTGGTTTGGGTAAAAAATATATGATTCTAGAGAGCTTTTTTAGGCAAAAAATATTCAAACGGTATAATCAATTTTTGAAAGTTTTGAAACAAAACCTAGATTTTGTTTACATGCCATAGGATATCCTATTGTTCTTCAAAATTTAAGAACTAGGGTCCTAAACGTTCACTGTCCTAAGGGAGTGTCGTCTGTTGCAATTGGAGACGGGGTGAGTGATGTGGCTAACGCGTGATAAGGAGGATCATAGACGGTGGTAAAGAATTGTGATCAAGTGCATAGAAGGATGCGATGGATAAGTCGAAAAAGTGGGAAGCGCTATGCCAAGCCAGCTGCAGTTGGATTATATGTTCAAAGAATTGATGGGACTGTGCGTAAATTGTGGAGAAACAACTTTTGTAAAGTCATTGAGTTTGTAATTTCAATTTGATCATAGTGAAGCATTGCCAGTTAGTTCCGAGGATTAGTCCTACACAAGTAGGGATATCTCGTAAATTCCTGGTTTTGCGATTCCTTGATATAATTGTTAGACAACACAACACAGGTTTTGACTGAAATGATTAGACCTAGGGTTTTAACTCCATTTATCAAATCTTAAATTGTTTTTGATAAAAACCCTAAAATTAAATTGGGCATTATGATCCCCAAATTTTTTCATCAATTGGTATATGAGCAAGTTTCCTTAATTTGCATGGATTTGCATCTAGGTTGATTTGCGTCTATTTGTTTTTTTTTGTTTTACTTGATTTGTTTTGTTTTCCATGTCTACTATGAATAATTCCAGGAATTCACTTTCTGATGAAGAAGAAGATTTTTCGGATCTTCAATCGGCCTATGATACTCTTCTACTATAATGTCAAAAGCTTTTTGTAGAAAATTCAAAACATACGTTGAAAAATAAATTTCTTGAAAATGAGATTATCGATTTGAAAAAGGATAAAGTAAGTTTTAAAAATACAAAGGCCGAAAAGACTGAATTTTTAAAGAAAATTATACAACTTGAAAACGATAACGAAAATTTTCTTTTTCTAATTAGTTCTTTAAAAAAAGGCAAATTTAGAGTATGAGGATAAAATCAAACGACTAGAAGAATGCGTTTGTGATCTAACTCAACAACTTAAAAATGCTTTAACTGTCAAGTTCGGTTAGAAATACTTTCAAATCAAAAGAGTGAAAATATGAAAGAAAGACTTGGATTCTCAAATTTTGAAGCTAAAAAGCAAACCAAGACCGTCTTTGTGAAGGCCACTTCCCAAAATTAAAGTTTTAAGGGTACTAGATCTTCAAAGTCAAAAACTTTCATTGATAGAACTCCTCAAACTTCAAATAAAGCCAAGAACATCCAAAGGGGAAAACAAGTTTTTGCTCAAAAATCAGTTTATCCAAATGTTTTCCATTTGGAAGCTCTTGAAGATCAAGAGATAACTTTTGATGTGTACAAGTAGACACTCCCACAACCTTTTTAGTGTGAGTATTGCGATAGAAGAGGTCACTTGAGAGAATTTTGTCTGCAAGGTATGAATCAAATGCCGAAAAGTGTTCCAATTCCTTGACCGAAACCTAAACCATGCAGGATATAGAAAAAAACAAGAAGATTAGGGTTTTTGATACAGAGGAACACAAAAAGCATAGGAATCCACGGATTAGGAAAGTTTGGGTCTCGAAAAGGATAATTGCACGTACTTAGGTGATACGGAATCAGCCTAGCATGGAATTGGATGGATGGATGGCTATGCTAGGTAAGTTTGTTACTTCAGTCGATTTAAGCTCCCTGCATAGGTACCGAAGCAAAGTGGATTTTGGTTTTGACTTTTCGATTGTAATATTGCCTGAATTCCTTGGAAAATTCATTACTTGCATGCATGTGATTGTATTTTCTTTTTATTCAGAATATCTCTAGATTTTTATAATTAAATGCTTAATATGGAGATATACACATAATGCATTGACAATTCGATAACCGGTAGCATGATATTTCAATCACATAAGAGTTTTTGTGTATATCTCACACACTACAGTACACGATCTACATTGATGCATGTTGAATAATTACTTAGGTTAGGCTTTTGCTTTTAATTTGAAACATCAGAAGCTCCCATACACTGTTTATCTAGGGAGAGAGAGTCTAAGAAAACCATTGTGATTAATGCAGTGAGATTTTGGTGATGTATTTATGAGCGAATAATTAAAAGACAAACATATGACTAGAAAATGCAGAGTGGATAAAAAAGGGCTAACATAGTGGAAGGAGAACCGAAAGCTACTAAAAAAGAAATAGCTGGCCTCCACTAGGGGTGAAGGCTTCCATCGAAAAGAAAAAGAAAAGATGCTTCCACAAAAACATCACATGTTTGAATGTAAAATTGCATATTTTTGAGGAAAAAAAAGATTGCTTTTGAGGAAAAAAATAAATTAGTTGAAAAATAATGGCTTAGAGAACTTCTAAATTCTCTTGTATATGGATGCGCGAGTATTTCAAAACTCATAATTATTCAATAGCGCTTTGTATGATCTATATTTATAGCACAATGAGTTATATACTTGTACTCTGTGTTGCTTGGCATATATATGCTGAATTGTTATATGCGTAGTACATACATCATATTAATGGAAATCACGTGTTTTGACATTTATATGTTATGTTCCGGATTTGATACATGTTACATAGCAATGCATGTCAAGTATGTGCACTAATATTTTTTAAGCAATTTTTCTCTCGAAACTCCGAAGCAAATCCATGGAAAAGTTAGAAATTGTTGATGACAAGTTTCTTGAGATCCTAGCTATAAGGTTTTGGGATTAGTGAATATCTATACTCGCTAAAATCTCTTTGTTTGAATAGGATTTGCAATTAGTGTTAATTGATATTATTTGCTTTGCATAATTCTTGTTTTCTATGCTTTACTGCTTTCCATGCTAATTACTATGTCTATTTCTATGACAAAAAGGGGGAGAGAGAGAGAGAGATAAAGGGGGAGAATGCTCATGTGAGGTAAAGTAGTAAATTAGGAATATTTTGAGTGGGAGAGATATATAATTTTTTGCTTATTTGATTTTTGTATCACCCATGCTTCACAAGGTGTTTGTTGAGTTTTAGTGTTTCAGGATTAACAGATAGATTTTCCAGCTCCCTCTTTTGCCTTGTGAAGTGTTGCAGCCTACATCGAGACTTAGAGTTAGGCATGTCTTTGAGTCTTATTATTGTGAATAAATTTGACATAGAGTCTGTAATGTGATTTATAGACGTCGTGTCGAAAGTGTCTGTATTAGTTGTATGTGCTTGGTCATCGGAATAGCCAAAGGGGGAGATTGTTAGGTTTATATTTCTAGTTGGCTTGACTCCGATGCCAAAAACACATTTTCCGTTGTAATTGTTTGAGTCGAATTGAGGATTTAACGACGCGACAATTAAGGGATGCTCACCGAATTTGTCGGATTTGTCGCATATGTGGTTGAGTTTAAAATTCGTATTTAAAAGTCTTTTGAGTTAAATATATCTTTAAGTATTTTTATCGAGTTTCGCCGAAATTCAAAAAGCTCCGTCGATATAAATTATTGACAAAACTTATTTTTTTTATGTCAAACAAGTACCATAAAGTTGCCTCTGAAATTTGAGTCGAATTGGTGTACAAATGAATTTAATAGGGCAAAATAAAGTAAAAATAAAATAAAAAGGATTATTAAATAAACGACTTTAATTAAATTAATAAAAAGAAAAAGTTTTGAAAAAGTTAAATTGTTTGAAAGGTCAAAGATGCTCCATTATTTCTTTGGAAACCCACCTGTGCATTATTTAGCCATTTAATGCTTAATGGGCCAAGCACCATCTTATAAAGCAAATTAAAAGGGATGGCAGTCTTTTTAAGGGTGGACAGGTAGACAAATTATTAATGTGTATTGGTCCGGAGGCAAGAATTTCCACGGAATTGCTTTTCTTTAATTTTGGACTGGTTTATAATTTTTTGACTTGTACCGGTCCGATACTATTTTCTGGAGCATGTATTTTTATCGCAAAAAATTATTTTTTAAAATTGTTAACCTATTTTAAAAAAGATTTTGATTCTATATTTTTTCAATAAATATAACCATTAGTTTAGGTAAAAAATATATGATTCTAGAGAGCTTTTTGAGGTAAAAAATATTCAAACGCTAGAATCAATTTTTGAGATTTTGAAACACCACCTAGATTTTGCTAAAATGCCATATGAGATCTTATTATTCTTCAATTTTAAGAACTAGGGTTCAAAACATTCATGGTCCTGCGGGAGTATCTTCGGTTGCGATTGGAGACGGGGTGACCGAAGTGGCTAAGGCGCGACAAGGGAGATCGTAGATGGGGGTGAAGGATTGTTTTCAAGTGCGTGGAAGGAGGTGACGGGTAGGCCGGGAAAGCAGGAAGCGCTATGCCAAGTCAGTTGCGGTTAGATTCTACGTTCAAGGAATTGACGGAACTGTTGCGTAAATTTTGTGGAAGCAATTTTTGTAAGTCATCGAGTCTGTAATTCCGTTTTGATCATAGTGTAGCACTATCAGTTAGTCTCGAGGATTAGTCCTACCCAAGCAGGGATACCTCATAAATTCCTGGTGTTCAGTGATTGCTTTTTGTGCAATTGCTTGATGAAATTGTTACACAACACAACACAGGTTTTGGCCAAAAAATTGATTAGACCTAGAGTTTTAATTTCGTTTATCAAATCTCAAATTGTTATTGATAAAAATCCTAAAATCAACCTAGGCAATATGATTCCCTAATTTTTTTCATCTGTTGGTATCAGAGCAGGTTTCCTTGATTTGCTAGGAGTGTATATAGGTTGATTTGCCTCTATTTGTTTGTTTTATTTTACTTGATTAATTTTGTTTGCCATGACTACTATGAATAATTCTAGGAATTCACTTTCTGATGAAGAGTAAGAATTTTCGTATCTTCAATCGGCCTATGACGCTCTTCTACAAGAATGTCAAAAACGTTTTGTAGAAAATTCAAAACTTACGTCGAAAAATAAATTTCTTAAAAAGGAGATTATCGATTTGAAAAATGATAAAGTAAGTTTTGAACATACAAAGGCCGAAAAGACCAAATTTTTAAAGAAAATTACACAGCTTGAAAGCGATAACGAAAATTTTCTTGTTCTAATTAGTTCTTTAAAAAAGGCAAATTTGGAGTATAAGGATAAAATCAAACGACTAGAAGAAGGCATTTGCGATCTAACTCAACAACTTGAAAACGCTTTAACTGTCAAAGTTGAGTTAGAAACTAGTTCTAAGAAAATTGAATCAATACTTTTAAATCAAAAGAGTGGAAATAACAAAGAAGGACTTGGGTTCTCAAAATTTGAAGCTAAAAAGCAAACCAAGACCGTCTTTGTGAAGGCCACTTCCCAAAATTCAAGTTTTAAGGGTATTACTTCTTCAAAGTCAAAAACTTTCATTGATAGAACTCCTCAAACTTCAAAGAAAGCGAAGAACATCCAAATGGGAAAACAAGTTTTTGCTCAAAAATCGGTTTATCCATAAGTTTTCCATTAGGAAGTTCTTGGAGATCAAGTGATAACTTTTGATGTGTACAAGCACACACTTCCACAACCTTGTTGGTGTGAGTATTGCGATAGAAGAGTTCATTTGAGAGAATTTTGTCGGCAAGCATTGAATCAAATGCCGAAGAGTGTTCTAATTCTTAGAACGAAACCTAAACCTAGCCATGAAAAGAAGAAAAAACAAGAAGGTTAGTTTTTTTGATAGAGATGAACACAAAAAGGATAGGACTCCAGGGATTAGGAAAATTTGGGTTCCGAAAGGGATCATTGCACCTACTTAAGTGATACAGAGTCCGCCTAGTCTGGAATTGGATGGATGGATGGCTATGCTAGGTGTGTTTGTTACTTCGGTCGATTTTAGGTCCTTGCATAGGTACCGAAGCAAAGTGGATTTTGATTTTGAGATATTCCCTGAATTCCTTGAAAGATTCATTGCTTGCATTCATGTGATTGTATTTGCTTTCTATTCCGAATATCTCTAAATTTTTATAATTAAATGCTTAATTTGGAGATAAATGTGCATATAATTTAACAATTCGATAACCGGTAGCATGTTATTTCAATCATATAAGTGTTCTTGTATATATCCCGCACACTACATTGCACGATCTACATTGATGCATGTTGAATAATTACTTTGGTTAGGCTCTTGCTTTTATTTGAAACTTCAGAAGGTCCCATATACTATTTATTTAGGGAGAGAGTTTAGAAAAACCATTTTGATTAATGCAGTGAGATTTTGGTGATGTAGTTATGAGCGAATAATTAAAAGACAAGCATGTGAGAAAAAAAATGCAGAGGGGATGGAAAATGGTTACCATAGTCGAAGGAGAACCGGGAGCTACCAAAAAGGAAATAGCTAGCCTCCACTAAGGGTGAAAGCCTCCATCGAAAAGAAAAAGAAAAGATGCTTGCACAAAAACATCACAAATTTGAATGCAAAATTGCATATGTTTGAGGAAAAAAAAGATTGCTTTTGAGGGAGAAAATGAATTAGTCGAAAAATAATGGCTTAGAGGCTTTCTAAATTCTATTGTATATAGATGCGCGAGTGTTTCAAAACTTATAATTATTCGATAGTGCTTTGTATGATCCATATTTATAGCACAATGAGATATATAGTTGTACTCTGTGTTCCTTGGCGTATATATGCTGAATTGTTGATAATTGTTATATGCATAGTACATATATCATATTAACGGAAATCACGTGTTTTGAAATTTAATTGTTATATTCCGGATTTGATACATGTTACATAGCAATGCATGTCAAGTATGTGTGCTAAATTTGTTTTAGGCAATTTTTCTCTCGGAACTTAGAACCAAATCCATGGAAAAGTTGGGAATTGGTGATGATGAGTTTCTTGAGATCTTAGCTTGAAGTTTCTTTTTTCTTTTGAAGTGTTGCAGCCTACATCGAGACTTAAAGTTAGGCATATCTTTGAGTCTTGTAATTGTGAAAAAATTCAACATAGAGTCTGTAATGAGATTTATAGACATCGCGTCGAAAGTGTCTATATTAGTTGTATGTGTTTTTGTCATCGGAATAGCCAAAGGGGGAGATTCTTAGGTTTATATTTCTAATTGTCTTGATTTCAATACCAAAACACATTTTCCATTGTGATTTTTTGAGTTGAATTGAAAATTTAAAGATGCGAAAATTAATGGAAGCTCGTCGAATTTATCGGATTCGTCGCACATAATTCTGGACCTCAGGTAAGTTGAGTATATAGTTTGCTTCAAAATATAGGTGGTGGTTGAGTTTAAAATTCGTATTTAAAAGTCTTTTAAGTTAAGTATATCTTTAAGTATTTTTACCAAGTTTCCTCCAAATTCAAAAAGCCTCGTCGACATAAATTATTGAGAAAATTTAATTTTTTTCATGTCTGACAAGTTCCATAAAGTTGCCTCATAAATTTGAATCAAATTAATGTTCAAACGAATTTAATATGGCCAAATAAAGTAAAAATAAAAAAAAGGATTTTTAAATAAATGATTTTAATTAAATTAATAAAAAGAAAAGGTTTTGAAAAGTCACAGATGCTCCATTATTTCTTTGAAAACCCACGTGTGCATTTCTTAGCCATTTAATGCTTAATGGGCCAAGCACCATCTTAAACAAAGCCACATGGAAAGCAAATTAAAAAGGATGGCAGTCTTTTTAAGGGTGGACCTGTACACAAATTACTAATGTGTACTTGTCCGGAGGCAAGAATTTTCACGGAATTGTTGTCGTTTAATTTCGGACTGGTCCACACTTTTTGGACCTGTACCGGTCGGGCACTATTTTCTAGAGCACGTATTTTTATCGCAAAAATTTCTTTTTTAAGATTTCTAACCTATTCCAAAAAGGATTTTGACTCTATATTTTTCCTATAAATATAACCTTTGGTTTGGGTAAAAAATATATGATTCTAGAAAGCTTTTTGAGGCAAAAAATATTCAAACGTTAGAATCAATTTTTGAGAGTAGTTTTAAAACACCACTTAGATTTTGTTTACATGCCATAAAAGATCCTATTGTTCTTTAGTTTTAAGAACTAGGGTTCCAAACGTTCACTGTCCTGCGAGAGTGTCTTCGGTTGCGACTGAAGACGAGGTGAGCGAAATGGCTAACGTGCGATAAGGGGGGATCATCCGATTCATTTGTGGACTTAGACAAGTCCGAATGTTCCCATACATTACTTTGATGTTATAGATAAAAATCTGGAAAATTTGGTTTAAATCGGAACTAGTTTGAAAAATTAATGTCTTCTTGGAAAATTTGGTGTACTCTTGAATTTTCGATTTTCCTACTTTTTTTATGTTTGGTTCATCGACCTAGGAAGGTCAAAATTGAGTTTTGTCTTTTTCGACGTGTCATATTATAGTTATTAAACCACCATGTAAAGTTTCTTTAGGTTAAGACTCCATTTAAGTTTTTTTACATATTTAGTGGAATCAAATTCTTTCTTTAAACAATAACGATTCCTACAATTCTTGTTTGTGATTCCAGAACTTTCAGACCTCCAAATTCAGTTATTTTTTTCCAACATCTCCTAAATACCTATTAGAAGTAATTTGGAGAGTTTCGTCACATTTGGATTGGAATTGGGCAATTTCAAAGGCGTTTTTAGAATCGGAAATATTTGTTGAATGTTTTTGATCAATCAACTTTGAAGACTCTTAAGGTTCTCATATTTTATCCAAATACCACTCTGCCAACTCCTATTGATTCACCATATATTCTTCTACAACTTTTTTCTTTTGACCGAAAGCTAGTTCATGCTCCTTAATGGCCAAAATAGAGTGCGAAGTAAGCCGGTTAGCAAAAATTAGATTCTGCTGAATTTCGACAGAGCACTATCTTTGACAAAATTATGGTATTAATATATCCATAATTTGGAGAATGTTCCTCTGATGAAGTTATATATCTTTGAATTAGCTTTCCGTCGATATAAAGTTCATGCCAATCGGAGTTCCGAGCAAAGAGTTATGGCCAAATTACGAACAGTGGACCAAAACAAATTTGGTAAATCGGGTTTGACCTAGTGAACTAATTTTTTTTGTTTTTGACCAGCTTTGACCATCTTCTTCACTCCTTAAAACACAATTTTAGAGCATTGAGACCAGGGAAAAGATATATACACTTCTAGAGAGAGAAATGGGTGTTAATGGATGATTTCTGGCTCAAATCAATGGTTTTCACTCCGAAATTGTGGATTTCTCAAGTTTTTGGCGTGGCGAATCCATTTCCTAGATCAGTTTTCTTGATCGGGGGCTGTAGGTGGTCTCTTTGGGGCTCTCCATTTCTGTCCAGGAGTGATTAAGGTGGGAACTCCCCTTCCTTCTTTCACTCATTGATTGAAATTGGTTGTATGGGTGGGAATACTAGATTTTCGATACCAAAACCATACTTTCCTTTGTATGCAAATGGTTTGAAATTGATTTAAATTATCTAAACATTTAGTTTGATGTTATATGAGCCCTATGTGATGAATATGCGGGCTGAACGTAATGCATGTTAGTATACATGGGTTGTTTTGAGATTTTGGTACTGAAATCGCTAGAATCATCATATGCATGTTTAATAACATAATTTTCATCATAATTTATCAGCTTTCTGAATGTTAATCATCTTTAAATCATACTTAAACTCTTGGTTAAACATGCATGAGGTGTTCGATGAAATTATTAGCGGGTCTAGTATTACTCTTCTTACTAATCTTCACTAAATGTTTGAAATTAAGAAATTTGGCTAGTACAAATATAATTCATGGAGAAATATGATATTTTGGATTATGTATTACAATATTGTTGGCCCTAGTCGATATTACGGATATATATAAAAGAGAAGTGATACTCGGCTAAAATGTAGCGTTAAAGCAGTAAATACTATCTTTGTTGTTCTTAAAATTCTAAAACACATGGGTTGAACTGTTTACTTTAATAAACAATCCCCTGAGCATAACTACTACCTAGTGGTTTGTTGATTTAATGGTTGTGTTGAGACCGGATTGGCACCGGTATAAAAATACTTGTGTTATGTTATTGCACAAACCCATAAGAAAGATGGGGTGCCAAAAATCAGATTACAGGTGCACAGACCCATGGTAAGATGGGGTGCGTTTGTGTGTAGTATATTCTGTCTATTACCGGTATTAAGTCGAGGAAGAGGAGGAGGTGGATCGAGGGATGGATTGTGTTAACATGTATTATGTGATTGTACCATACAGTTATGATGATGATGGTAGGATTGTGTGCCAGGGAGAGCGAACTATTTTTATTAAACCTTAATGTTTATTTGAAAAACTACTTTTCATGGTTGTTCACTTCAATATTGCATTGCATTGCATTTCCCTTCCCCATTAGTTCCCAATGGGCCACTTTTTGCTCATTCCCTCATTTATTATTGTAGGTTCTTTTTAAAGCATTTTTGTGGTGTTCGTGGGAAGGGTGCAAGATTCCTCATAATCCTCTGATATTATGAGTCATGCTTTGTATTTTATTTAGTTGAAGAATTTGTTAATCAAAAGTTGTATTTGGGAAGTCATGTAATGTAATTTATTTTAAGGTTGTGTCTGATTTGATTTATAAAGTTTTATCTTGGAAAATTTAAGTTTATGTTTGTGTTATTATTATTCTAGCAGGTTTGGTATATTGCTTAAGTAGAGGCATGCCAATTTTTTTGTAAAATTTTATATTAATAATTGAGTTGTTTCTTTTTCCCATTTAAATTTTGACCTGTTGTCAAAGACAACATCCCGTCGCACCTGCTTTTACATGCGAGTTGTTGCAGTTGGTATCAAAGGCATAGGTTCAAATTCCCTTCGCCGTGGATATTAGGTGATTAAGATCTTGCGTTTCTGTTTTGCGTTAAGGTGGGGGAAGTTGAGTTTTTACTTTTCGTAAGCACAAGTGACAATTGAGTTATATGATAGTCAATCGCTGGACAATGGATGACTATCTTATAAAGCAATTGTATACTATAACTAATTAGAGTTGAACTCAATGACCCACACTATCCTCTTGTATTTAAGTTTTGCCTCAACCATATTTTCGAGATACTCCTTACATTTAGAGTAAATTTTAAATATTAGTAAGTATGAAGATTATGGATAGACTTTTCCTATTTTAAGGCTTTTGTGTGATCACTCGGAATATAGTTTGAATTTAATTCTGAATCTCATATTTTTTGATTCATTGGTTTTGTTTTTGAGATCTTGGATAATCATGGTATTGGGAACCTTGGGACCTCATTATTTGGTGGAGAAATACGATTAACTAAAACCTATAGTGATCTTTCTAGCATATTTTCCTTGACTTCTTGCATCAAATTTCCTACTTTGTGCTCGATGACTTAAATACCACCGATTCGAATTCTGTTTTCTTTCACGAGTCACCTTAGGATTGTATGTTAATCTCATGGATTTTGTATATATCTATATAAAATGATTTGAATTGAGCAAATTGCCATGTTGTGGAATTAGATTATTGAATTTGGAAGCATGTATTTAGAATGGCCGATTTTAGCTCTATTACTTCGAGATCTCTGAATTACATTCCCTCTTTTCAAAAAAGTCATGATAAATCATTAGATTCATCCTGGAGTGTTTCTTAGCATATGGACTTTAAATGGGCATTTTTAGTATGTTTTCTGAAAAATATCAAATTTGGTCCATGTTTGGTGCCGAACCGGTCCGCCATACTTTAGTACTAGACTGGTCTTCCTTTTTTTCTCCATACCAGTTTATCGCATATACACTTGGATTTGGTTTTAACTCTCGTCTAACCTCATACTTGTGTTGGTGAATGCTTGGAAAATTAATAGTACTTTTGTTCTAATCTTTTAAAAGTCCTTCAAGTGTTACTTGTTGGCTAGTATTACATGTTGAAATAACTAAATATTTTCCCTAGAAACCATAAGATCTCTTGATGGGAAATATAAATAGAATTATTTAAAGATATGACAAGTTATGCATGTAATCTAAGATTGTTCCTTACTCGCAATGAAAGTGTGTTACATAGAAGATTTAAACAATACTAACAATTTGAAACATTAAGATGTTCATAAAGTACTTTTGAACCATAATGGAAGATAATATGTAACGCGCGAATACTTGCTTTCAACATTGATATTGGAAGGTAATGTTTGGACACACATGACTACAACATGTTTTTTTTTGACTTTTCATTACTTCACATGTATAAAAGTATATTTTAATGTTTATTGGGAAGCTTATTTTGAAAACTTGTAGTCCAAACAAATAGTGTTTTTCCAAAGTCTCCTTTGTAGTAATAATGTATTTTAAAAAGAAAGTTTGCTACTCTTGTAATGGTTCCTTCTTTGGTTTGAACACTCTGGTCGTGTCTGATGTAGCTACTCCCATGAACGAAGACGTATAATGACTTTCGTGTCGAGTTCTAGGCAATTGAACAAATAATTTTACCTCTTCCTAAGACGAGTTATGAATAGCGTCTGTCTTTATAGACCATTCAATTGGGAAGCTCATCCTAGTTTACATACCTAAACTCGAGATTGGGTCTTCGCTTAACTCGTGTCCACTCTCGTTTGCTTGTCAGGTTATCGAAAATATTTTATTAGACATTACAATACTCTAGTGCAAGGTGACTATTGCCATAACTTTTTCTTGTCTCGTTACCTTTTGAAGTTGGTTGCTTGTGGCTTCTAGTGATCCGTTGGGCGGTAGGTTTCCTTGAAATTATAGTATGGGTCATTTCTCAATTTGATTAGTTGGTTGATCCTTATGGGCGACTTGGGAGTCAATAGGGTTGATAGAAATTCCTTCACCAGTTATCTTTATTTCAATATCTTCAATTTTTTCATGAAAAAAATATCCTTTGGGTTAACACTTTCGTACTTTCGTCTTCTTTCCTATATGATATCTGGAGTTGGTTTCTTCTGTGGTTGTCAAAGGGGACTTTGAATTGATGATGAAGAGAGATAATAATGATTGGAACGTCAAAGTTAAAGTAAAGTTGAAGAAGAGAAGCTTAAGATTAACCGTCAAACGAGGCAGGAGGTTGCCTTGTGTATTAAGGGTTCATTCTTGGTGTATGGATTGTTATCAATGGGGCTGACAACAAAAAAATATAATAAAATTAATAATAATAATAATAATAATAATAATAATAATAATAATAATAATAATAATAATAATAATAATAATAATAATAATAATAATAATAAAAAGGTTTATCTAAGCTACTAATATGCATTATCAAATATCTGGGGTCAGCTTGGAAAGTTCCGTGCAAAAATGGCTTTTTTGCAGAAATGTGTTAGGGATCTCGATGGTCAATTCAAAGCACACAAGAACTTTGATAGGTTCAAATAACGATGAAATCGAGATTATCCAAAATACTAGTATTTATTTTGCTAAACTCCTCAAAGATATGCAAGGGCACCATAATTAAAACATAGCAGATCAGTTGGACCGTAATAGAAAAAGGATAATAAATGGAGATTTCTGGAAATTCGTTCTTATTCAAATGTTGTATACGTCTAGAGACAATGCTAGGAAGAAGATCTATGTATTAATGTTTTATTTTAGTAAATTAACATGTTGACCGTTCTAAAATCTATGAAAGATGAGTAGTGTGCCATATGTACTGGTGAGGTCAAATATAAATTCTAGCTTTGGAAGGCCTGCGAAAGCGGGGATTATTCGTTGACAAAGACATAGAAAAAGATTTACGAATGATCAAAAATTATGTTAACAGGGTTGGCCGAAGAATAATAGGTTATCAAGGATAAGATTGTGACTTAATCAGAGTGCGCAGCGAATGGATGGTACGGAAGTAGATTCACAGAATAAACCAGTGAAGAATAACCTCTTGGTGGAAATCAAAGCTCCAAAATCGGAGTAAAGCCCTCGGGGGATTATATAAAGAATGTCTCGGGCTAAGAAGAAATCTTTATATTTGATTTGGTACCATGTTGATTACATTGGAAAAGTATATCATAATAGAAGTGCAAGTGGAAATTGGATTGTTCGAAAAATAAGTATCCTGCGCTAAAACCGACTAGCTCTGCACATACATGGTTAGTGGTGGAAAGTCTTGTAAAATTATCATGAATTAGCTTGTGTTTGAATTGGAAATTACAAGTGATAGTTGGGGTTCATTAGAGGCAGTGTTATCAGGTTAAAAAAGGCTTCTTGGTTCTCAATTACTTCGAATTATCTCATCCTTGGTTCTCAAAACCTCTTGGTTTTGCCTTATCTAAAAGTCGTGCTTATTTGCAGTGTGATTCTCCATATCTACCATGGTTGTTATGTTCCAAGCTATATATGAATATATATCCTTGGGAGAAATTACATCTTAGTCATTGATGATATGGGAAATAATCTTAACTAAAGTTATTGGAGGTTACGTACTACGTCTTTCTAGTTTCGTTAGATGGGATTACACCAAACCCTTGTCTTGTAAAGTAAACATTTTATTCGTGCGAATGTCTTTATCCATGTAACAAGAAGTAATAGTTGGTCTTCGTTAGTGTCAGCATATGATTTATCCGCTGTGAAAACCCGCGTTTTCGGCTCTTCCGCTTTTTATCTTTTATTTTTCAGAACACGTTGGAGTTTTTATTAATTACAAAAATATGACATTTTGTAAACAATTTAGAGTCGCCAGTTTGTTTTACTAAACAAACAAAAGTTTTGTGTAAAAGAGAAACATTTATGAATTAAACGCTTTCTTAAACACAATTAATGCGAAACCAGACAATTCAAGGGTTCGGGGATTAAGTTACGAATTGGGAAGGGATTAGGCACCCAATTCGCCCTTTCGGTCTCTAAGTAGAATATACGTTAAGTATTATCACAGATTCGCATGCGCATGTAATATTATCTCACTTCAGCCTTTTATTTAGAAAACCGGGATTTTGGGGTGGGGATTGAAGACATGTGCTTCGTTTTTCGCCCTTTTTGATTTTAAAAATCAGTGTGTATGTGTGTGGTTTCACAATTTTTTTGTATAGAGATAAACAATGAAATCAGTGCATTTTTGATAAAAAATCAGAGCTTTTCAGAAGCTAATTTAGTTTGGAATTGGTATCCGGCAATCATCGAGATTTCTTTCGTCAAATAGTGTACCACAATTTAATTACTTAAATTGGCATTTGACAATTTTCATACTCTCACATTGGATATTTAATTCAATGCCCAAATTTATAGATTAAACGGGGCACAAAATCAATTAATTCCGGTGTGGATTGAGACTGATAAAATTGAAAATAACTGATAAAAATATTCCTTCAAAAGGTGATTTTTTCTCAACCAATATTTTCAATGTTAATAATTCAACTCAAATCTAAAATTTGGACTGATTTGGAATTAAAACAGCAGTCTAAATGTGGGACTGATAAAAAATACCCGGATAAAAATATATTTTCAAAATACGATTTTTTCTCAATCCACACCTTTTATAATTAAAATAAAGCTCAAATATGAAATTTGGATTGATTTGAAGATAAATATCACTCTCTACATGCGATTCAATGAAAATACACGGATAAAAATTGAAATTCAGAAAATTACGAAACTTACCAAAAAGCTTTCCCAAGGTGAATATAGTATTTCCAACACTTCTCCCGAGATTTTTCACTTTTTTCCTCCTTCAAAAAGGCACAAAAAGGGGTCTATTTATAGCAAAATTGACCAGTTGTCGTGGGGACAACTGGTGTTGCCGTGGGGACAACTGGTTTTGCCTCTTTTGCGACGGTTTTTGAGATTCCGGCCCAACCGAGTATCGGAATGATCTGATTTTTTGATATGTTGTTCCCCACAATGTAACCTACCTCCTGACCATATTTTAGCTCATTTGGACTTCGGAAAGTGTGCCTTTTGATTCCCGAGGTGAATTCCCGATTTTCTCAATTCCCGGAGATCCGGCTGTCGGAATGTGCTGATTTTTGAGTATGTTCCTCCTTGTAGTATTACCTAATAACCCTAAAAGTTTGAGGACGATCAGATATCCACAGCTATTTAATTTTACCTTCCAGGAGTTTTGACGGTTACCGATTTTCGGCAGTTTCTGGTAATTCTCGTAACTTTCTGTCCGGGTGGCCTTTCTGCCTCATTCTTTGACCTGTATCACATATATAGAGTATATATTCATCCATGAATGTCTATGCATGCCTGTGTGTTCATTTTCTTGAAGTTCGGGATTTGTGCGAGGGTTAAAAAATGAGGTATTCACAGACCCTCTCGGCCTAGGTTCTTTGGAACAAAGAAACTAGGACGATACTGAGAATGCATCATTTTGAGGGGCTCGCATGAATCCTCCATGATATGTTTTTTGAAAACAATGCCATGATAAATGATGCTTGTGCTGTCTATCTCTGCTGGGAATTGATGGGCGATTCAGGACGCGTCCTGTGCTTTGCAAACAAATGTTGAGCTGTGGTACTCCTACTTCGTAGGACGGTTCTGTCAATGAATCTACTTTCTGGGTTGAGCTGTGGTACTCCTACTTCGTAGGACGGTTCTGTCAACGAATCTGCTTTCTGGGTTGAGCTGTGGTACTCCTACTTCGTAGGACGTTTCTGTCAACGAATCTTCTTTCTGGGTTGAACTGTGGTACTCCTACTTCGTAGGATGGTTCTATCAATGAATCTGCTTTCTGGGTTGAACTGTGGTACTCCTACTTTGTAGGACGGTTCTGTCAACGAATCTGCTTTCTGGGTTGAACTGTGGTACTCCTACTTCGTAGGACGGTTCTGTCAACGAATCTGCTTTCTGGGTTGAACTGTGGTACTCCTACTTCGTAGGACGGTTCTGTCAACGAATCTGCTTTCTGGGTTGAACTGTGGTACTCCTACTTCGTAGGACGGTTCTGTCAACGAATCTGCTTTCTGGGTTGAACTGTGGTACTCCTACTTCGTAGGAAGGTTCTGTCAATGAATCTACTTTCTGGGTTGAACTGTGGTACTCCTACTTCGTAGGACGGTTCTGTCAACGAATCTGCTTTCTGGGTTGAACTGTGGTACTCCTACTTCGTAGGACGGTTCTGTCAACGATATGATTGGGTGTTGAGCTGATGTACTCCCATTGGTAGGGACGGTTCTGTCAACGATATGATTGGGTGTTGAGCTGATGTACTCCCATCTGTAGGGACGGTTCTGTCAACGAATCTGCTTTCTGATTTGGTTCTTTTGAAAGGGTGAGGGCAGATGGTCTATTAGGGACTTTGCTTTGTGTTTGAGAGGCTGGGGAAGATGGACTGCTGGGGACTTTTGATGATCAACTGGAGACACTACTTTGGTGTTTCTGAGTTAGGATAAAGGCTGGTGGGGAAATGAGAATTTATGGTATACTAGGAAAATGAGGATTCCTACTGGTCAGGATAAAGGCTGAAGGTTGATGATCTGCTGGGGATATGTTAATCGGTGGTCTACTGAGGATATGATGAATTCTACTGGTTAAGATAAAGGTTTAGGGTTGGTAATCTGCTGGGGATATGATGAATGGTGGTCTGCTGAGGATTTGCTAAATTCTACTGGTTAGGATAAAGGCTGGGGCTTGATGATCTATTGTGGATATGCTGATGCGGGGCTAAGATGTGGGTGATTGATGATGTGTGGTGACAAAAGTTGATTTGCTGAGGGAGTGAGAGTCTCTGAGCGGATATAGAGAAATAGAGAGAGAAAGTTCTGGTGTGATATTTTTTTTTTTTAATTTTTTTTTTAAACAAGAACTTTTGGTTGGCTTCTTTTTTCCTTAAGAAAAAATCGAGCTACGCTCTTTCAATTCTCGAACCTTGTGTATGAATTTTGGACTTTGCCTCTTGCTCAGCTTCCGTGGCATTTTTCTCTTGTTACCAAGGTGCGATTCTGCTTATTGTTTCTGACTTTGTGAGAGAAGAATTTTTGTGTGCCTGCATCATTTTCTGTTTTTTGATGCCCTTATTCCTCCTTAATTGCTTAAAAGCTTTTTGATGCAGCTTGTATTTTTTGCAAAGTGAGCAGCCTTCCTCACCCAAGACGTAGCCCTGGGCTTTTTAGCCTAGCTATCACTCTTGGTGTGGCTCTCGCTGCCATCTTTTTTCCTTTTCTATTTTTTCAATATTATTTTCTTTTGGCACTGTGGGATTTATCCTCTTTTCTAGTCTTTCAATTTTTTCTTGTACCTACTTTGTTTTCTCTCACTTTGTCAGGTTTTTCTGAGCATCATCGTCCTTGCAATTTTGAGAATGTTTACTTTGGAAGTTCACATTTGACATCGTCGTGCTGTGTTTGTGATTTTCGGTCCGAGAACCGTTGGGAGCGTATCTTGAAGACTTCTCGGGCGAGGAGAAGCTAGGCCGAAAGTCCTTTTTGTGGGGGTTTGTTCCCTGTGTTTTTTTTATAAAATATTCTCATTCCAGTCTTTCTCTTTATCTTTCTCTGATATCCTCTCACATGGGGCTTTTTGGTTTTGGAGAAGGCTTGAGTTTGCCTGTCGGAAGGGCTTTGGATTGGTGCCTGTGGAAAGGGCTTTGGATTGGTGCCTGTCAGAAGGGCTTTGGATTGGTGCTTGTGGAAAGGGCTTTGATTGGATTGGTGCCTGTGGAAAGGGCTTAGGATTGGTGCCGGTGGAAAGGGCTTTGGATGGATCGGTGCCTGTGGAAAGGGCTTTGGATAGATCGGTGCCTGTGGAAAGGTCTTTGGATGGATCGGTGCTTGTGGGAAAGGGCTTTGATTGGATTTGGTGCCTGTGAGAAGGGCTTAGGATTGGTGCCTGTGGGAAGGGATTAGGATTTGGTGCCTGTGGGAAGGGCTTTGAATTGGATTGGTGCCTGTGGAAAGGGCTTTGATTGGATTGGTGCCTGTGGAAAGGTCTTTGGATGGATCGGTGCCTGTGGGAAGGGCTTTGATTGGTGCCTGTGGGTGGAAAGGGCTTGGATTTTAATTGGTGCCTGTGGGAAGGGCTTTGGATTTGGTGCCTGTGGAAAGGGCTTTGATTGGATTTGGTGCCTGTGGGAAGGGCTTAGGATTGGTGCCTGTGGGAAGGGTTTTGAATTGGATTGGTGCCTGTGGAAAGGGCTTTGATTGGATTGGTGCCTGTGGAAAGGGCTTTGGATTAGTGCCTGTGGAAAGGGCTTTGGATGGATCGGTGCCTGTGGAAAGGTCTTTGGATGGATCGGTGCCTGTGGGAAGGGCTTTGATTGGTGCCTGTGGGTGGAAAGGGCTTGGATTTTAATTGGTGCCTGTGGAAAGGGCTTAGGATTGGTGCCTGTGGGAAGGGCTTTGGATTTGGTGCCTGTGGAAAGGGCTTTGATTGGATTTGGTGCCTGTGGGAAGGGCTTTGAATCGGTGCCTGTGGAAAGATCTTTGGATGGATCGGTGCCTGTGGGAAGGGCTTTGGATAGGATTGGTGATTTACCTCTCTGGGAGACTTTGAAGTGATTCGCCTCTTTTGGGAAGGCATGCGATTTTATCATGACGATCTGGTCGGTGATGGTGGTGTAACTAATCATACCAAGATGCGGTGGTGAAGTCTGTTCGGTAGGCCATGAAGCTTAGTGCCTATGTATTCTTGTACTGGTGCATGGTACACTTATGCAAGTGTTCATGTGTATGCACTATGCAAATGCTTATGCCATGCTTCCCTAAATTTCGAGTATTCGCATACTTCTTAAATTATCGCACCATCATTTTTAAAACTTGGTTTTGAAGAGGTTGTAAATCTTAAGTTGCCTGATTTATGAAGTATGTTACGTTACTTGAAATTATCTAAGTGCAGATGCATGCATGCAAGACCGACCATTTTCCGAGAATATAGCAACACTGAAAAGGCAAGTATTGATTTCTGGTCAAACAGTGAGTGAGTGTAAGGTGATAAGAGAAATGGAGTGCTTCCGAGTTGAAATTCTGCTGATCTTGCGTTATGCTTCCATCTTTTCTTTCTGCTTCTTGAGTCTTGGACCTGTTAAGATTCATTCGCGTTGCTGCTTTTGCTTATACCTATAGTCTTAGGAGGATTACTGATGTTCTGCATTTTCAGGAGTAGGTGTAGACAGGCTTGATTCTTGAGAGAGGCGGGGGCTTTCAGTTGCTAAACTAATTGATTGACTTGATTCTACCTTCAGGGTTTTTGGTTCTGCTGATAGGACAACAACAGGGTCATGGTGATGTGGGTAGGACATTCTCAGTGCTAATGATGAATGGAGAGGCTAGTCTTTAGAGAGTTTCTCGGGTCTTCTCGTCGATACCCTCAGTAGATGTACCCTCGGCACCCTCAATATGTGCGAACGATGATGGTGAGGCTAGTCTTCGGGGAACTATTCTGATCTTCTTGTCAAAACCCTCAGTGCATATACCCTCTGCACCCTCAGTGTATGCGAGCGATGATGGTGAGGCTGTTC
This sequence comes from Lonicera japonica, assembly GCA_021464415.1. Classification (NCBI taxonomy): domain Eukaryota; kingdom Viridiplantae; phylum Streptophyta; class Magnoliopsida; order Dipsacales; family Caprifoliaceae; genus Lonicera; species Lonicera japonica. Next base: position 39,112,096 of record CM038465.1, on the reverse strand, counting down.
GGGTCTTCTTGTCGAAACCCTCAGTAAATGTACCCTCGGTGTATGCGAGCGATGATGGTGAGGCTGTTCGGGTCTTCTTGTCGATACCCTCAGTAGATGTACCCTCGGCACCTTCAGTGTATGCGAGCGATGATGGTGAGGCTGTTCGGGTCTTCTTGTCGAAACCCTTAGTAGATGTACCCTCGGTGTATGCGAGCGATGATGGTGAGGCTGTTCGGGTCTTCTTGTCAATACCCTCAGTAGATGTACCCTCGGCACCCTCAGTGTATGCGAGCGATGATGGTGAGGCTGTTCGGGTCTTCTTGTCGAAACCCTCAGTAGATGTACCCTCGGTGTATGCGAGCGATGATAGTGAGGCTGTTCGGGTCTTCTTGTCGATACCCTCAGTAGATGTACCCTCGGCACCCTCAATATATGTGAACAATGATGGTGTGGCTAGCCTTTAAGGAGCTGTTCGGGTTTTCTTGTCGACAACCTCAGTGCATATATCGTCTGCACCCTCAGTGTATGTGAATGATGATGGTAAAGCTAGTCTCCGGGGAGCTGTTATGATCTACATCATGATGGCTTGAGGATTATGGTTTTGAAGGGGCTGGTTATGTTTAGAGTTCAGCCAGGCTATTTCGGGATCTTGCGCCGGTGGTACAACGATGTTGGCAAGGGCCACAGGAAGTGGGTGGTTAATGTTGGCAAGAACTGGGGTAATGTATTAGAGAATGTTAAGTGGACCTACTGTCTCGAGTTTGGTTGCCTTCGGTTGGGTATGGATTTGGATTGAATTGGTTTGGTTCAGCAGGTATTCTGACAGCGATTAGGGCTCAAGATGGGCTTGGGTGGCTACTTGGTGATCTTTCATGATGGCTACAAATTCGGTCAGATCATGGATTAGATGCTAGAGGTGTTCACTGGTTAAGGTGCCACCCTCGGTTTGTGGGAGAACGGGACCAGGCGGCGGACCCGCTGCATGAGAAGCTTCACCGTAATTACCCTCAGAGTTGTCGACCCTGGTTTGATGAAGTAGTAACTCGGTGTTACAATGAGGAGGCATGATCGGTGGTGAATCTGATCTCGCGAGTCGTCTTAGTTTGAATATTTGAGAGCCTATCCAACCAGTGCCAGCAATAGATAATTGGAGTGTAGTGAAGAATGGGGAGAAAGAAGTCGGGGATTTGACCGAAAAAATCAATATTTTGCCATGGGTTGCATAATTCTCGGAAAACTATGACTCGACAGAAAAATAAAATCGAAAACCACTTTTTGGTGATTAGCGAAAACAGACCGACAGCAACAACTTGAGAGCCCCGAGGATAGGTTTAGGGTAGGAATATGAATTCCCGGGGTGCCCTTATAACCTTCCGGTTTTGAAAACGCATTTTGAAAACCTATTATATAAAATGACAACATTTTTGGAAAATATTTTGTAAAAATCGGGAAGTTCTCTCCTCATAGAGTTGCTTTTCATGGAAATAGTGATGGGGAAATTCTTACTAGCGGATTCTAGTGAGGGATTTCTACGGAGGAGGTTGGGCAGCCTCCGGCCGTACTTGCCAAACCAAGAAACGGTATGCATGACAAGGCCTTTGATTCACCAATCTCACGACTGACGGTTAAGCAAAGATGCAGAAATTCAAGTGTACTAGGTTGACTCATCCTACATGCAGCGTGGCTTGATGGGTTAAGGTTTAGGCTCCCTCCTATTTGGCTAAGTCTTGCTATATACCCAAGGGCGAGTACGTGCAAGGACCTTTTGATATACATCCCGGGCACGTGAGTGTTCTTTTCACTCTATATACCTCGGTAAGTACTTGGCCAAAGAGAGTGGAAATAAGAGCTTTCGGTTGATGTTGACCCAGACGAGTCAACTCCCTACTTGCTAAACAGTATTTTCGGGTTATTTGATATAATTTCACACTCGCGATAATGCATGATGATAGTGCGTGCGTGCAAAAATAACAATTATTGAGGTATATTATGAAGAACGCTTTATGATTTGTTCCAGTCTTTTCAAATTTTATTTATGAAAATATTTTTCCTCAAACAATAATTATAAATAGAGAAAGATAAATCGGGTATCCACCTGAATCGCATCTATGTTATCCTAAAACTAAGGCCGAAAATAAAAACACGCAATAAAATAATATAAACAACTATCCACGCATATTCTACTCTTGTACAGAGTCTAATCCTCTTAAAAGTTTATCCCCAGCAGAGTCGCCACTGTGAAAACCCGCGTTTTCGGCTCCTCCGCTTTTTATCTTTTATTTTTCAGAACACGTTGGAGTTTTTATTAATTACAAAAATATGACATTTTGTAAACAATTTAGAGTCGCCAGTTTGTTTTACTAAACAAACAAAAGTTTTGTGTAAAAGAGAAACATTTATGAATTAAACGCTTTCTTAAACACAATTAATGCGAAACCAGACAATTCAAGGGTTCGGGGATTAAGTTACGAATTGGGAAGGGATTAGCACCCAATTCTCCCTTTCGGTCTCTAAGTAGAATATACGTTAAGTATTATCACAGATTCGCATGCGCATGTAATATTATCTCACTTCAGCCTTTTATTTAGAAAACCGGGATTTTGGGGTGGGGATTGAAGACGTGTGCTTCGTTTTTCGCCCTTTTTGATTTTAAAAATCAGTGTGTATGTGTGTGGTTTCACAATTGTTTTGTATAGAGATAGACAATGAAATCAGTGCATTTTTGATAAAAATCAGAGCTTTTCAGAAGCTAATTTAGTTTGGAATTGGTATCCGGCAATCATCGAGATTTCTTTCGTCAAATAGTGTACCACAATTTAATTACCTAAATTGGCATTTGACAATTTTCATACTCTCACATTGGATATTTAATTCAATGCCCAAATTTATAGATTAAACGGGGCACAAAATCAATTAATTCCGGTGTGGATTGAGACTGATAAAATTGAAAATAACTGATAAAAATATTCCTTCAAAAGGTGATTTTTTCTCAACCAATATTTTCAATGTTAATAATTCAACTCAAATCTAAAATTTGGACTGATTTGGAATTAAAACAGCAGTCTAAATGTGGGACTGATAAAAAATACCCGGATAAAAATATATTTTCAAAATACGATTTTTTCTCAATCCACACCTTTTATAATTAAAATAAAGCACAAATATGAAATTTGGACTGATTTGAAGATAAATATCACTCTCTACATGCGATTCAATGAAAATACACTGATAAAAATTGAAATTCAGAAAATTACGAAACTTACCAAAAAGCTTTCCCAAGGTGAATATAGTATTTCCAACACTTCTCCCGAGATTTTCCAATTTTTTCCTCCTTCAAAAAGGCACAAAAAGGGGTCTATTTATAGCAGAATTGACCAGTTGTCGTGGGGACAACTGGTGTTGTCGCGGGGACAACCGGTTTTGCCTCTTTTGCGACGGTTTTTGCGATTCTGGCCCAACCGAGTATTGGAATGATCTGATTTTTTGATATGTTGTTCCCCACAATGCAACCTACCTACTGACCAAATTTAAGCTCATTTGGACTTCGGGAAGTGTGCCTTTTGATTCCCGAGGTGAATTCCCGGTTTTCTCAATTCCCGGAGATCCGACTGTTGGAATGTGCTGATTTTTGAGTATGTTCCGCCTTGTAGTATTACCTAACAACCCTAAAAGTTTGAGGACGATCAGATATCCACAGCTATTTAATTTTACCTTCCAGGAGTTTTGACGGTTACCGATTTCCGGCAGTTTCTGGTAATTCTCGTAACTTTCTGTCCGGGTGGCCTTTCTGCCTCATTCTTTGACCTGTATCACATATATAGAGTATATATTCATCCATGAATGTCTATGCATGCCTGTGTGTTCATTTTCTTGAAGTTCGGGATTTGTGCGAGGGTCAAAAAATGAGGTATTCACATCTGCGTGTGCGGCTTCTTTGTTTGGAGCTTGATAACTACAAAGTGGGTTTTAGAGTCCACATTGTTCCATTTTGTAATTTTCGAATTCAACCTCAAAGTCATTTCCTTCAAAATGTTGGATTATGGGTTCAACTTATGTCCTTTGACTTTATTGTTGTCAATTTGTGTAGGTTCAAATTTCGAGGACGAAATTTCTTAAGGGGGGAAGGTTGTAATACTTCGTGTTTCGATAGGTGTATTTTCGTTAATTTAGTTAGCTATGTGTCCGATTCATTCGTGGACTTAGATAAGTCCGAATGTTCTTACACATCACTTTGGTGTTATGGATAAAAATCTGGAAAACTTGGTTTAATTTGGAACTAGTTTCAGCAATTTAGTGCGATCTTGGAAAATTTGGTGTATTCTTGAATTTTTTATATTCCTACTTTTCTTATATTTGGTTCATTGACCGAGGAAGGTCCAAATTGAGTTTTATCTTTTCAAACGCGTCATATGATATTTATTAAACCATCATGTAAATTTTCTTTAGGTTTGGACTCCATTTTAGTATTTTTTAAGTATTTAGTGGAATCGAATTCGTTCTTTAAACGGTAACAATTCCTACAATTCTCGTTTCTTATTCCAGAACTTTCAGACCACTAAATTTTGTTTCATTTTTTCCAACATCTCCTAAATATCTATTAGAAGTAATTTCGAGAGTTTCGTCATGTTTGGATTGGAATTGAGCAATTTCAGAGGCGTTTTTAGAATCGGGAATATTTATTCAACGTTTTAGATCAGTCAATTTTTGGAGACTTGTAACTTTCTCATATTTTATCCAAATACCACTCCACCAACTCCTATTTCTTCACCATATATCCTTCTACAGTTTCGTGTTTTGAACGAAAGCTAGTTCATGCTCCTTGATGGTCAAAACAGAGTGCGAAATAAACCGATTAGCAAAAATTAGATTTTGCTGAATTTTGGCAGAGCAATGTCTTCGATGAAATTATGGTATTAATATATCTAGAATTTGGATAATTCTCATATATGAAGTTGTATATCTTTGAATTAGTTTTTTGTTGATATAAAGTTCATGCCAATCGGAGTCTCAAGCAAAGAGTTATGGCCAAATTACGAATAGTGGACCAGAACACATTTGGTTAATCAGGTTTGACCGAGTCAACTCATTTGTTTTTGTTTTTGACCAGCTTTGACTATCTTCTTCACTCCTTAAAACTCATTTTAGAGCATTGAGACCATCAAAAGATATATACACTTCTAGAGAGAGAAATGGGTGTTAATGGATGATATCTAGCTTAAATAAATGGTTTTCACTCCGAAATTGTGGATTTCTCAAGTTTTTGGCGTGGCGAGTCCATTTCCTAGCTCGATTTTCTTGATCGGTGGCTGTAGGTGATCGCTTTGGGGCTCTCCATTTCTGTCTAGAAGTGATTAAGGTGGGAACTCCCTTTCCTTGTTTCATTCATTGATTGAAATTGGTTGTATGGGTAGGAATACTAGATTTTCGGTACCGAAACCATACCTTCCTTTGCATGCAAATGGTTTGAACTTGATTTACATGATCTGAGCATTTAGTTTTATGTTGTATGATCCCTATGTGATGAATATAAAGGCTGATCATAATGCATATTGGTATACATGGGTTGTTTTGAGATTTTGGTACCGAAATCGCTAGAATCATCACATGCATGTTTAATAATAGAATTTTCATCATAATTTATAAAATTTTATAATGTTAATCATCTTCAAATCATACTTAAGCTCTTGGTTAAACATGCATAAGGCGTTTAATGATATTATTAGCGGATTACTCCTCTTACTAGTCTTCACTAAATGTTTGAAATTAAGAAATTTTACTAGTACAAATATAGTTGATGGAGAAATATGATATTTTGGATTATGTATTTCTCCTATTAATGATTTTAGTGTTGGCCCTATTCGGTATTATGAATATATATATATGTAAAAGAAAAGTGCTACTCAGCTAAAATGTAGCGTTAAAGCAATAAAGACTACCTTTGTTGTTCTCGAAATTCTAAAACACATGGGTTGAACTGTTAACTTTAATAAACAATCCCTTGAGCACAACTACTACCTGCTTTTATATGCGGGTTGTTACAGTAATCAAGTGCGTTGAAGGAGGCGACGGGTAAGCCGGGAAAGCGGGAAGCGCTTCGCTAAGCCAACCGTTTTGATCATAGTGAAACACTATCGAATAGTCCCGAGGATTAGTTCTACGCAAGTGGATATACATCGTAAATTTTCAGTGTTGTGTGATTGCTTTTTGTGCGATTGCTTGATATAATTGTTAAACAAGACAACACAGGTTTTGACAGTAAAATTGATTAGACCTAGGGTTTTAATTCCGCTTATCAAATCTTAAGTTTTTATTGATAAAGAACCCTAAAATCAATTTAGGCAATATGATCCCCAATTTTTTTCATCTGTTGGTATCAGAGCAGGTTTCTTTAATTTGCTAGAATTTGCAAATAAGTTGATTTACGTCTATTTGTTTGTTTTGTTTTCCATGGCTATTATGAATAGTTCTAGGAATTCACTTTCTGATGAAGAGGAAAATTTTCCTCATCTTCAATCGGTCTATGATGCTCTTCTACTAGAATGTCAATTTTTTTTGTAGAAAATTCAAAACTTACGTTCAAAAGTAAATTTCTTGAAAAGGAGATTATCGATTTGAAAAATGATAAAGTAAGTTTTGAAAATACAAAGGCTGAAAAGACCGAATTTTTAAAGAAAATTAGACAACTTGAAAGTGATAACGAAAATTTTCTTGTACTACTTAGTTCTTTCAAAAAGGCAAATTTAGAGTATGAGGATAAAATCAAATGACTAAAAGAACGCGATTGCGATCTAACTCAACAACTTAAAAATACTTTAACTGTCAAAGTTGATTTAGAAACTAGTTCTTAGAAACTTGAATCAATGCTTTTAAATCAAAACACTGGAAATAACAAAGAGTGACTTGGATTCTCAAATTCTGAAGCTAAAAAGAAAATGAAGACCGTTTTTGTAAAGGCCACTTCCTAAAATTCAAGTTTTAAGTGTACTGGTTCTTTAAAGTAAAAAACTTTCTTTGATAGAACTTCTCAAACTTCAAAGAAAGCCAAGAACATCCAAACGGAAAAATATTTTTTTTCTCAAAAATCGGTTTATCCAAAAGTTTCCCATTTGAAAGTTCTTGAAGATCAAGTAATACCTTTTGATGTGTACAAGCACACATTTCCACAACCTTCTTGGTGTGAGTTTTACGATAGAAGAGGTCACTTGAGAGAATTTTGCCGGCAAGCTTTGAAACAAATGCCAAATAGTATTCCAATTCCTAAACTGAAACCTAAACCAAGCAGGATAAAGAAGAAAAACAAGAAGGTTAGGATTTTGGATAGAAAGGAACACAAAAATGATAGGACTCCACTTATTAGGAAGATTTGGGTCCCGAAAAGGATCATTGCACCTACTTAGGCGATACGAAGTCTGCCTAGCATGGAATCGGATGGATGGATGGCTATGCTAGGTGAGCTTGTTACTTCGGTCGATTTAATCTCCCTACGTAGGTATCGAAGCAAAGTGAATTTTGGTTTTGAATTTTCAATTGTGATATTGCCTGATTTCCTTGGAAAATTCATTATTCGCATGCATGTGATTGTATATGCTTTCTATTCTGTATATCTCTAGATTTTTAAAATTAAATGCTTAATTTGGATATATATGTGCATAATGCTTTGACAATTCGATAATCGGTAGCATGTTATTTCAATCACATGAGAGTTTTTGTGTATATCCCACACACTATACTGCACGATCTACATTGATGTATGTTGAATAATTACTTGGATTAGGCACTGGCTTTTAATTTGAAACTTTAGAAGTTCCCATAAACTATTTATTTAGGCAGAGAGAGTCTAAGAAAACCATTGTGATTAATGTAGTGAGCTTTTGGTAATGTAGTTATGAGCGAATAATTAAAAGACAAGCATGCGACTAGAAAATGCAGAAGGGATGGAAAAGGGCTACCATAATGGAAGGAGAACCGAAATCTACCAAAAGGGAAATAGCAGACCTCCACTAGGGGTGAAAGCCTCCATCGAAAAGCAAAAGAAAAAATGCTTGCACAAAAACATCACAAGTTTGAATACAAAATGGCATATTTTTTAGAAAAAAATATTCTTGTACTCTGTGTTGCTTGGCGTATATATTATTCGATAGCACTTTGTATGATCCACATTTATAGCACAATGAGATATATACTTGTACTCTGTGTTGCTTGGCGTATATATGCTGAATTGTTGATGAATTGTTATATGCATAGTACACGTTTCATATTTTTGGAAATCACGTGTTTTGAAATTTAATTGTTATTTTCCGAATTTGCTACATGATACATAGCTATGCATGGTAAGTATGTGTCCTAAATTTTTTTAGGCAATTTTGCTCTCGGAACTCCGAACCAAATCCACGAAAAAGTTGGGAATTAGTGAATATATTTACTAGCTAAAATCTCTTTGTTTGAATAGGATTTGCAATTGGTGTCAATTGATATTATTTGCTTTGCATAACTCTTGTTTTCTATGCTTTACTGCTTTTCTTGCTTATTACTTTGTCTATTCCTATGACAAAAAAGGGGCAGAGAGATAAAGGGGGATAATGCTCATGTGAGGTAGAGCAGTAAAGTATGAGTGTTTTGAAGGCAATAGATATATATTTTTTTGCTTATTTGATTTTTGTATCTCTTTATGCCCATGCTTTACTAGGTGTTTGTTGAGCTTTAATGTTTCAGGATTAACAGGTAGATTTTCTAGCTCGCTCTTTGGCCTTGTGAAGTGTTGCAGCCGACATCGAGACTTAGAGTTAGGCATGTCTTTCAGTCTTGTTGTTGTGGACTAATTCGACATAGAGTCTGTAATGAGATGTTAAAAACATCGCGTCGAAAGTGTCTGTATTAGTTGTATGTGTTTTGCAATCAGAATAGCCAAAGGGGGAGATTGTTAGGTTTATATTCTAGTTGGCTTGATTCTGATGCCAAAAACACATTTTCCATTGTAATTGTTTGTGTTGCATTGAAGATTTAAAGACCTGAGAATTAACAGAAGCTGGCCGAATTTATCGGATTCGTCGAACATAATTCTGGACCTCAAGTAAGTTAAGTATATATGGTTTTCTTCAAAATATAGGTGGTGGCTGAGTTTAAAATTCGTATTTAAAATTCTTTGGGGTTAAATATATCTTTAATTATTTATATCGAGTTTCGCCGAAACACGAAAAGCCCCATCGACATAAATTGTTGAGGAAACTTATTTTTTTCATGTCTAACATGTTCGATAAAGTTGACTCTGAAATTTAAGTCGAATTGGTGTCCAAACAAATTTAATATGGCGAAATAAAGTAAAAATAAAATAAAAAATATTTTTAAATAAATGATTTTAATTAAGTTAATAAAAAGAAAAAGTTTTGAAAAAGTTAAATTGTTTGCAAAGCAAAAGATGCTCCATTCTTTCTTTGAAAACCCACGTGTGCATACCTTAGCCATTTAATGCTCAATGGACCAAGCACCATCTTAAATAAAGCTACGTGGAAAGCAAATTAAAAAGGATGGCTGTCGTGTATCAATCTGGAGGGTGGAACGTTACACAAATTGCTGACGTGTATCAATCTGGAGGCAAGAATTTCCACATAATTGTTTTTCCTTAATTTTGGACCAGTCCACACTTTTTGGACCTGTACCGGTCCGACACCGTTTTCTGGAGCACGTATTTTTATTGCAAAAATTCATTTTTTTAAGATTTTTAATCTATTCCAAAAAGGATTTTGACTATATATTTTTTCTATAAATATAACCAATAGTTTAAGTCAAAAATATATGATTCTAGAGATCTTTTTGAGGCAAAAATATTGAAACGTTAGAATCAATTTTTGAGAGTTTTGAAACACCACCTAGGTTTTATTTAAATGCCATTGTAGATTATATTGTTCTTCAATTTTAAGAACTAGGGTTCCAAACTTTCACGGTCCTACGGGAGTGTTTTCGGTTGCGATTGGAGACGAGGTGAGCAAAGTGGCTAACGCGCGATAAGAAAGATCGCAGACGTGGGTGAAGTATTGTAATCAAGTGAATGGAAGGAGGCGACAGGTAAGCCGGGAAAGCGGGAAGCGCTAGGCCAAGCCAGCTGCGATTGAATTCTACGTTAAAGTAATTGACGGGACTATTGTGTAAATTGCGGGGAAGCAATTTTTGTAAGTTATAGAGTATGTAATTCCGTTTTGATCATAATGAAATACTGTCAGATAGTCCTAAGGATTAGTCCTATGCAGGTAGGGATACCTCGTAAACTCTCAGTGTTGTGTATTTGCTTTTTGTGCGATTGCTTGATATAATTGTTAGACAACACAACACAGTTTTCGACAGTAAAATTGATTAGACCAAGTGTTTTAATTCCGCTTATCAAATCTCAAATTGTTATTAACCCTAAAATAAACCTAGGCAATATGATCCTTGAATTTTTTCATCAGTTGGTATCAGAGCAGGTTTTCTTAAGTTTTTAGGATTTGCATATAGGTTGATTTGCGTTTATTTGTTTGTTTTGTTTTACTTGTTTGTTTTGTTTTCCATGGCTGCTATGAATAATTCTAGGAATTCACTTTCTGATGATGATGAATATTTTTTGGATCTTCAATCGGCTAATGACGCTCTTCTACTAGAATGTCAAAAACTCTTTGTCGAAAATTCAAAACTTACGTTCAAAAATAAATTTCTTGAAAAGGATATTATCGATTTGAAAAATGATAAAGTAAGTTTTGAAAATACAAAGGCCGAAAAGACCAAATTTTTAAAGAAAAATAGATAACTTGAAAGTGATAACGAAAATTTTCTTGTTCTAATTAGTTCTTTAAAAAAGGCAAATTTGGAGTATGAGGATAAAATCAAACGACTAGAAGAACGCGTTTGCAATCAAACTCAACAACTTAAAAATTCTTTAACTGTCAAAGTTAGGTTACAAACTACTTCTAAGAAACTTGAATCAATGCTTCCAAATCAAAAGAGTGGAAATAACAAAGAGGGACTTGGATTCTCAAATTTTGAAGCTAAAAGGCAAACCATGACTGTATTTGTGAAGGCCACTTCCCAAAATTCAAGTTTTAAGGGTACTAGTTCTTCAAATCCAAAACCTTTCATTAATAGAACTCCTCAAACTTTAAAGAAAGCGAAGATCCAAAATGGAAAACAAGTTTTTGCTAAAAAATCGGTTTATCCAAATGTTTCCCATTCGGAATTTCTTGAAGATCAAGTGATAACTTTTGATGTGTACAAGCACACACTCTCACAACCTTTTTAGTGAGAGTATTGCGATAAAAGATGTCATTTAAGAGAATTTTGTCTGCAAGCTTTGAATCAAATGCCAAAGAGTGTTCCAATTCTTAGACCGAAACCTACACCAAGCAGGAAAAAGAAGAAAAATAAGAAGGTTAGGGTTGTGGATAGAGAGGAACACAAAAATGATAGGACTCCATGGATTAGGAATGTTTTGGTCCTAAAAGGGATCATTTAGGTGATACGGAGTCCGGCTAGCATGGAATTGGATGGATGAATGGCTATACTAGGTGAGTTTGTTACTTCGGTCGATTTTACATCCTTGCATAGGTATTGAAGCAAAGTTGATTTTGGTTTTGAATTTTCCATTGTGATATTGCCTGATTTTCGTGGAAAATTCATTACTTGCGTTCATGTGATTGTATCTGCTTTCTATTTCGTATATCTCTAGATTTTTAAAATTAAATACTTTATTTGGATATATATATATATATATGTGCATAATACTTTGATAATTCGATAATCGGTAGGATGTTATTTCAATCACATAAGAGTTTTTGTGTATGGGACACACTATACTGCACGATCTACATTGATGCATATTGAATAATTACTTGGATTAGGCACTGGCTTTTAATTTGAAACTTCAGAAGGTCCCATAAACTATTTATTTAGGCAGAGGGAGTCTAAGAAAACTATTGTGATTAATGCAGTGAAATTTTGGTGATGTAGTTATGAACGAATAATTAAAAGACAAGCATGTGAGGAAAAAAGGTAGAGGGGATGGAAAAGGACTACCATAGTGGAAGGAGAACCGAAAGCTACCAAAAAGGAAATAGGTAGCCTCCACTAGGGGTGAAAGCCTCCATCGAAAAGAAAAAAGAAAAGATGCTTGCACAAAAACATCACAAGTTTGAATGCAAAACTGAATATTTTTGAGAAAAAAAAGATTGCTTCTAAGGGAGAAATTAAATTAGTTGAAAAATAATGGCTTAGAGGCTTTCTAAATTCTCTTGTATATGGATGCGCGAATGTTTCAAAACTCATAATTATTCGATAGCGCTTTGTATGATCCATATTTATAGCACAATAGAATATATACTTGTACTCTATGTTCCTTGGCGTATATATGCTGAATTGTTATTTGCATAGTACATGTATCATGTTAATGAAAATCACGTGTTTTGAAATTTAATTGTTATATTCCGGATTTGATACATGTTACATAGTAATGCATGTCAAGTATATGTGCTAAATTCATCGAAAAGTTGGGAACTGGTGATGATGGGTTTCTTGAGATCTTAGCTAAAAAAGTTTTAGGATTAGTGAATATCTTTACTAGCGAAAATTTCTTTGTTTGAACAGGATTTGCGATTGGTGTTAATTGATATTATTTGCTTTGCATAATTCTTGTTTTCTATGCTTTACTACTTTCCATGCTCATTACTTTGTCTATTCCTATGACAAAAAGGGGGGGAGATAGAGATAAAGGGGGGAGTGCTCGTGTGAAGTAGAGTAGTAAAGTAGGAATGTTTTGAGGGGGAGAGATATATAATTATTTTCTTATTTGATTTTTGTATATCTTTACGCCCATGCTTCACTAGGTGTTTGTTGAGCTTAAGTGTTTTAGGATTAATTGGTAGATTTTCCAGCTCACTCTTTGGCCTTATAAAGTGTTGCAGCCGACATTGAGACTTAGAGATAGGCATGCCTTTGAGTCTTGTTGTTGTGGACTAATTCGACATAGAGTCTGAAATGAGATGTTATAGACATCGCATCGAAAGTGTCTATATTAGCTGTATGTGTTTTGTTATCAGAATAGCCAAAGGGGGAGATTGTTAGGTTTATATTTCTAGATGGCTTGATTCCAATGCCAAAAATACATTTTCCGTTGTAATTGTTTGAGTCAAATTTAAGATTTAAAGATGCGACAATTAACAGATGCTCGCCGAATTTACCGGATTCGTCGCACATAATTCTGAACCTAAAGTAAGTTAAGTATATGGTTTGATTCAAAATAAAAGTTGTGGTTAAGTTTAAAATTTGTATTTAAAAGTCTTTTGAGTCAAATATATGTTTAAGTATTTTTATCGAGTTTCGCCGAAATTCCAAAAGCCTCGTCGACATAAATTATTGAGGAAGCTTATTTTTTCCACGACTAACATGTTCCATAAAGTTGCCTCTGAAATTTGAGTCGAATTGGTGTCCAAACGAATTTAATATGGCGAAATAAAGTAAAAATAAAATAAAAAGGATTCTTCAATAAATGATTTTAATTAAATTAATGAAAAGAAAAACTTTTGAAAAAGTTAAATTGTTTGAAATGTTAAATCGTAAATTCCTGGTGTTGTGTGATTGCTTGATATATTTGTTAGACAACACAACACAGGTTTCAACAGTAAAATTGATTAGACCTAGGGTTTTAATTCTGCTTATCAAATCTCAAATTGTTTTTGATAAAAATCTTAAAATCAACCTAGGCAATGCAATCCCCGAATTTTTTTATCATTGGGGTCCGCACACCGCGAGCAGGGATTAGTTGAAGTGAGTGAAAGTTGACATGAACACCCCGTGGGACAACCCTCGAACAAAAAAAGATTGGAGTAGGCTAATTGTATTGTTCTTTGAATTAAGGATGTTTTCTAACTCATGTAAGCATTGCTCTAGTACTACAAGCATACAAGTCAATACGTAGTCGATGATTGGTACAATGATGGAGAAGTATATACAAGCGACTTCATATCTCGTAGAGGAATCCTATTTTCTATTATTTGTCATTAAAATCAGAAGTTGCTGCTAGTAATTTATAAGATTGGGAAAGCTAAATTTAGCAAACCATTGGGCAAACCGACTGTTTGGGTATGTGTACATCCCCGATCAAAGAGGGTTAATTGCACTTCAAAAGAGTTAACGGTATATGTTTTGTGAATTCCTTGATCTCGATGTAAATTGCTTGCCTTTGACTTGACTGAGAAGGGATTAGTCGAGATGTGCGTAAGTTAACCCGAACAACCTCATCGTAGAAAAAAAAATAGAAGAGTTAACGGTACATTTATGAAATACCGCAAAACGCACTCCTCAATGAACATAATTAATGCTGGCTTGTCTCTGTTGAGAAAATATTCAATACAACAGTTACGGCTGCACTTGTTATCACGTATCCAATGAAATTGCAGGAAATCTATGACTCATGTGATTGAGGAGAGAGAAATGCATACTTTCCTGCAATTTCATTGGATGCATGATAACATGTGGCATTACAACAGTTGTATTGAATATTTTATCGTCTTTGTTGTGCTATATAGCATTACAATATAAGCGAATTGTTTTGTGAAACTATGCAATTATATCCAAGCTTGCAACTCCATTGTCGGGCTTAGTATGTCTGCGGATTTGTATATATCTACATATTTGAGACACCAAATATATATATATATATATATATAATTTTTTATAACTTCTTAACGCTACCATTTTGTAAGTCGTATTTCCTAGAATAGATTAATCCTTTTTGCTAATGTGGTGCCCATGAGTTAAAATTATAGTACCCTTAACATGCACCTCCCCATTAGAAATTAAATCCTATTATATTTAATCTTAAAACATTCATATTTAGTCTTAGGATTATAAAATAAAACATTATAAATTAATATCTAAAATATTCCGTACTAATTTACTTACTGACATGTCTAGTACGAATAGTTTTTAGGGGTGATATTCTTATTAAATTTATTAGGGATTAGCTTTTAATAAAACAAGCCTGATTGTTTCGAATTAATTGGGAATTACCGAAGCTTGAGTAGGATCGCGTTGGTGTGCTATAAATAGATCACATGATTGTGCCTTTGTTTTTACTTTTGATGTTAATAAATATTATTCAATTAGTCTGTGAAAAAGTTTGATTTTGTGCACCGTACATAAAATTCACCAACTAAATTATGTTGCTTATAGTGATAAAAATAAATAAATTTATGTTGCTTATCAAAATATCGAATTTTGGTAATAGTTTTAACTTTCTGCAAGTACGTGTATTATATGTAATATCTAATTTATGTTTGTATATATAAGCTAATTTAATTTTTTTTGGAATTATAGTATCCATCTTTTACTTTTTCATACTTTAATGTTACATCTTTTTATAGGAATATTTAGCAAAAATATGTTCTCTTATTATTCATCTAAAGGCAAAAGTCCAAAACAAAAAACTACGTCAAAAAAATAGATGATCAACTTCCGGAGGAGGCAATAAAACAAAATTCTACGAAAATTTCATGTCACAAAGGATGAACATGTAATACACTTATACGTTAATTAATTTGTGACTATGCCTATTTAATGTAGTTATTATTTTGTATTATCTTTCCAATTGTACGCTATCTGCAAAACATTGGCGCACATATGCAACTATCTAATTATTTTATGCCATATTATTATTATTATTATGATGATGATGATGATGATGTCTAAGCCAAAGATAATATAAATTAATGAAGTACTACTACAAAAAAAAGGTTCAAATAGATTGATAAATGCATAATATTGTCATTCATATGCTCATTTTCTTCGGATTTGTTTGACGCGTATATTTTTTTAAAACTTTTCATTTTGCTAACTTATATTGTGATTAGTCTCGTAGCACTTTTGTATTTACATTGCTTGGAAAGGCATACTTTGTATTTAATTTTTGTGCCTCTAGATATCAAGAAATGCATTGGAAAAAGAAAAGATCTATCTAGACCCATGTTTGTTTGTTTATGTCACTTCCCTCCTTTTAGTAATCAAGTCATAACTTACTTGAGGAGATAGCCATAACTTGCTTGAGGAAATGGGTTTGGCTAAGAAAATTGTCATGTCTCATAGAATATATTATTTTATTTAGAGTGGTTGTTTGGGTATGCTAGAGGTTTTCTTACTCTTGGACTATAAATAGAGATGAGAGAGGGCGATATGGGACACACTTAATTTTATTATCTCATTTTTTTAACCTATAGCTTGTAATAGTTTTTAAAGAGAGAAATGGAGTTCACTTATGTACTTTTTGTCTCTACATCTATTATGGAGTAAGTTTCTTTGCTAAGGCTAAAGATAAAATTTGCAATGCATTAATTATGTAAGTTCATTTTTCATTTTGTTGTTAGTATTGTTAAATACTTGTTGAATCATTCATTTTCTCCATTTAATCAACCATTCATAAGCTAGCAAGATAATTCTTATTAGATGATTTGACTTTGTATGCCTTGTAGACATAGATCTCAAGCATTAATCAGGAGATGATACACTTATATATTTCTTACTAGCCTGTGTCCATTCCTTCTATGAATGAGATACTTTCATTACCAAGGATGATTAGTCTTTGAATATTCATGTAAACACTATAAATTTGAGATTTCAATCCTTGAATTCTTTAACGATATGTTGAGTGTTTTTTACACTTCATGTGATTTTAAGACTCAATAATTCTTAGCTAAAGTGTTGCCAAAGAGGATTTCTTAAGTTTATGTCATAACCAACTTCACTAATCATTTTTAGGATTCAATTTGTATTTATCAAATATGTCTAAATTGGATGATTTAATCTCCAATTAGACCTCCCACTCTTTGTAGTTGGCCATTTTCATAATTAAGCCAATTGCTAGGAGAAAACTAACAATGAGTTATCAAGTGCCTAATTTAAATTCATAGCTTTTCTTTTAGTGTATCTAAAGTTTGTATCTTGGTATAACATTATATGGGAATAGGTTGCACTTGCTTCACACCCTTTGTTACAAGATAAAAAGGAGAGATACAATTGTATTGAGTTTTGTTTATATCCTTTATTTATATGGCATTTATATGGGAATGAGTTGTTTTTGCTTCACACCCTTTTGCTTAGAAAAGTATAAGATACTCAAAACTTAGGAATGGCATTGAAGACTTTTAATGAGATTGATGCTACATAACATTGCAAAATTAATGAACTCTATAATGCCATAGCCATTTCTCATCATTTGATACATCACTTTAATTTTTATTATAAGACATTAAAATCAACAACTAAAATCAATTAATCCATTTATCTAAACAAAGCTTTGGACTCGTAATCGTTTAATCATCTTTCTTACTATTCTTGTGGTTCGACACTTGGACTTACCAAGTATTATAACTGGACAACCTACAGTTGGATTCCTAAGCGTGGAAGTATTCTCGCCGCATCATAGATTAAAGGAAAAATAGTATTACACCCGTATTTTTTATTATCTTAATTAGTGGTTAGTAACACTAAAAGATGCAAATTAGTGATAAGCCCCTCTTATCTTAATTATTGAAAACCTACCAATTATTGAATTGTGTAATCGACTAAGGGACCCTTCTTCAGTCACTTTATTGTTTCCAAAAATTTTGGTGTTACATTATGGAATGTTTTTTACTCATAATTTCCTTTTTGATAACCCTTATATTTTGGCTGTATTTATGTGCAATATTTTTATATACATTATATCAAAAATAGATAAAAATTAGATTAAACTATTAATCTAACATATTACTGAAAACCGTATATATGTTTTTTAAGATGTTATAGAAAATAAAATAAGTATAATCGATAAAAATCATAATAGTTAATTTAACAAATTGCAAAAGAAAACATATATATGATTAAATTAAATAGATATATAGTAAAAATTATAACAAATAAAAATTAAATTAAAAAATTAATTTAAAATATTACGAAAAAACATCATAAATACAAGATAGGTGCTATTAATTATAATTTTAACATATTTTACCTTCTTTTTTTTTTACTATCATCTTCATGAAATTCCAAATTCAAAATATTTTTGGTTCCAAAAAGACAAAGCCCCCTTATGCATAGTCCATGATAGGTGGTGTTAATTCTAATTTTATAGTTGATAATTTTAGCATAAATTAATTATCTAGCACATAAACAAAGCCGAGTCAATTTCATTTTTCAGGATATTGAAAAATATAAACAAAGCCGAGTCAATTTCATTTTTCAGGATATTGAAAAATATAACTTGTTTAAAAAGTTTTTTTATAAAAGAACCCGGGACTAATATATTTTTTTTAAAATTAAGGGCCTATATTTGACTAAACTCTAAAAGGAGTGCAAAGTTAACTATGCAGTAGATTTTAAGATTATATTTTTTTTTATTGAATCATGCAAAATTAAGTTTTTACTAAATTTTTTAGCATATTACTATAAATATGTGTTTAATTGATAATGTTTTAGAATAATTTTAACAAATTAGATTTTCAAAAAACATTTATTAATAAAATGCATATAACAATTTTTTCGATGTAATGCAAAATTAAGTTTGCACTCCTTATTTTCTAAAACATTACTATGTACTTGTGTTTATTTGACATTGTTTCAAAGTTTTAAGAATGAAAGATAAGTTTACAGTTGTTAAAAAATATAAACACATCATGCAAAACAAATTTGCATTAATTTTTTTTTTCGAAGTTAAATTTGCACAAAACATAATTTTGTACAAAGTTAAGTTTGCACTTGGTCAAAGCCCTTATTTTAAAAAACAATTGATAGACAAACCCTTATTTCAATATGATAATGATATCTAGGTCTTTATTTCTAAAAAATGTTATTCGTTGGTTTTATTGCGTAAAACATTATCACGCAAAGATCTCTTGAATAACTAAGAAACCGTTCCCGCTCCGGCTAAGACTCGAATCCAAGATCTCTTGAATCCTGTTGGTGTTGTTACCACTAGACTAACCTACTCACTAAATATGTCTATGTATTTGTATATATATATATAAAGAGAGAGAGAGAAAGACAATCAGTCTATGGATGTAGGCTGTAGCTCTTGACAATGAATTACATAAATTTAGTAACTTAGGAAATGAAACGATGGGAGCATAATTTTGCAATTTGTCTTTGGCCCGAACCCAATGAACAGACCTCAGACCTACCCTATCAACATAACTCCTCTTGGCCGATGAGGATTGAAACATCATCTGATCGGATTGCAGGCCGATCAACAAATGACGAGTTATGGGTAAGAGGTAGCTGAGCTGGAAGATAGATACTGGGATACAATGTCATCTAATGGTGTGAATGGGGTTATTAACACCTGTCTCTTTGGAGTATTGATCAAGTTTACCCTTTATAGTAATTTCCCATCTCACCAAACCCTATCCAAATTGTATAAATAGAACAGGATAAACCCTTAGAGGGGGATGATCAACTCTATTAGAAAACAAGCAATCTGTATATTCGCAATAGGGGAAATTGTTATCTTTCTTGGCTATTAGAGCCTAGTGGAGAACACATGCACACACTCAGGGAGGACGTATTTCCTAATTGGGAATAATAGCCATTGGAGGAACCTACCCACA
Source organism: Lonicera japonica (assembly GCA_021464415.1). Classification (NCBI taxonomy): domain Eukaryota; kingdom Viridiplantae; phylum Streptophyta; class Magnoliopsida; order Dipsacales; family Caprifoliaceae; genus Lonicera; species Lonicera japonica. Next base: position 39,092,519 of record CM038465.1, on the reverse strand, counting down.
CCAAACAAAAACCAGTTGTTCTTACTGCTAATTTATTGTTCATCGTTACCACCTTTAGTGAGTTCGGTTACTGACTCTACTTCTTTGGGCCGAGCCAATCTATTCTGGGTTCAATCAAGTTTATACCACCCACAATTTGGCGCCGTCTGTGGGAATCGACAACAGAAAAGTAGTTTTCTGGTAATCAAATTCGTTTTCTGTCTTTACAGTTAAATTTTGCAGTATTTTTTAAGTTTATAGTTGTTCTTCACTTCCATATTGTTTGAACTATTTCTGTTTTGGTATTTCTTAAAAATGGTTCATACAAGGAACCAACCCATAGAGGACTCACATCAGGACGTAATCCCCATTGTTAATCCCACCACGGGACAAACCATGACCAGTGAATCTGGCTTGGCTAGACGCCAAACCAGAGGGGTGAGTGGTTCTCATACACATTCCACTTCCCCATTTGATAGATATTATTTGGAAAAGGGTCTAATGTTTTCAGAGGAACAAAGTAAGGTCTCTAGATTACAACAAGAAAGGGAGCTATTGTTACAAATATTACGTGAACAAATTGTAGCGAATGCAGCTTTAGGGTTACCAAAACCGATAATACCGCCCCTTGTTCCAAAGGGAACCCATATCTCCTCCACCAAGGAGGAACCCATTCACGAAGAGGTGAATTCGCTATATTGAAATAAAGGGAAGGCAACAATGGCCCAAGAGCCACGATGAAATTTGCCCACTGAGGCACAAGCAAACGATCCTGAACTTCCCAGAATTTGATGATAAAACAGATGAGGGTAAATTAGAAAACCAGAATCGCCCAAGTGTCTTTGACTGATTGGGAAGCAAGCCAGAAAAAGTACTTGCCAAAACTGAGAATCAGCCGAAGAACTGGGCTGAGCAGGATCTGAGAAAAATGATATATTCGGCAATTGCTAATAAAACAGATGAGGGTAAATCATCGGCAGAGTTGGCCGAAAAGGCATTAGGGGAAGACCATGGCTCTCCATTTACACAGTGCATTCAGGATGCATTGCCACCAAAGAAATTCGGCCAGCTGAAATTCAGCTGTTATGACGGCCGAACAGATCCAGCAGACCACGTTAGGCATTACAAGCAGGTAATGGCCTATTGGAGGAATGAGGAAGCCTTGATGTGCCGAATGTTTCCTGCAAGTTTAGGACACATAGCTTTACGATGGTTCGAAAAGCTTCCCCCATCCAAGATCGACAATTTTCATGATCTAGCCGAGCAGTTCACGGCAAGGTTTATCACCAATAGCCATATGGTCAAGGGGCTAGAGGCTTTGATGCAGTTAAGGAAGAAACAAGGAGAGAGCTTGTAGGATTATTCACAGCGATACTGGGCTCTCTTTCAGGAGGCCAAGGACTATGATCCCAAATTTGCAGTAAGCACCTTCAAGTTTGGCATGCCTTGGGACAATAATGGTATCTTTAACGATCTGATCCGCAAGTCGCCGAAGACAATTAATGATTTACTGTCGAGGGTTGACGAATTTTCTTAGGTCGAGGAAGATGATCGAGCAGCTAATAGGTCTAGTGTTAAAAGGGATAGAAACATTAATGGTGAGCATAAGGATGATAACCCGGCCAGAAAGAACAGAAAAGAGGGAGTTGATGATGACAAGAATCTGAATGCCTTTAACGGCATCAATACGATCTTCAACAAACCGATAGACAAGATCTTGTTTGAGATACAAGGTGAGCAGTTTTTTAAATGGCCCAAGCCGATGGCGGGGGATTCAAGCACAAGGGACACTACACGCAGGTGCTCTTATCATAAAGACCACGGGCACAAAACCGAGAACTGTAGAACTTTGAAGCAGTTTTTGGAGAGATTGGTGGAACAGGGGCATTTGGCAAAATACATAAAGCCCGCTGGGGCAATGAAAACAAAGGAAAGGCAGTTGAAGAGCAAGTAGCAGCCATTCAGACTGATAGGCAAGTGACCGGGACAATTGAAGCAATTCATGGGTAACTAATAGGTCAAAAGCAACTAGGAATTTCCTTCGCGCAAGGTTTGGCTCGTGCAAAACTGTCGTCCGAAGCTTACCCTGTAACATCTTGTATTTAAACTAATGTTAATTATGTTATATTAACTCCCTAATGTATATATGAATGATCGTTTGGTGATTCGGGTGGTCCGAATCAATTTCGGTTGGTAAATAGGAAGTTTTGGTTCTTCGCGATTTGTTAATTTTGGCTAATTTTGAGCTATTGTAATTTCTTCGTTACTTACCCAATTAAGGTTCTGTCTGCGTTGATGTCTAGTATTCATGCCATTCTACAACTTTTGTGTTTTGGCCGAAGTCCAATTCGCACTCCTCGTTGACCAAAACAGGGCCCGAAGTTGGCCCATCGCTAAATTCTGGTCTTTCGGTGGCACTTTGGCAGAGCGCTGTCTTCGGTGAATTTCTGGGAATTATTGGTCCATAATTTGGAGAAACGTCCAACTAGGAAGTTGTAGATATTTGAAATACCTTTCCGTGCATATAAAGATCACCTCAATCGGAGTTTCGAGCAAACAGTTATGGCCAAAATACAAACAGTGCTCCAGATCCATAAGGCATATGTTGGCAGAGGACTCCATGATCGATCATGGGGGAAACCATGATCGATCATGGTCCAACAGTAAGTCGGTTTTCACCACTTTTACGTTATTTTAAGCCTCTTTCTTCCATATTTTCGAGAGAGAACCTCAGGGGAAGTTAGAGAGAGGTGGGAGCTCGTTTTTAAGGGTTCTTTGAGAGCTTTTTACACATCTTTCCTCCTCAATCCAAGATTTAAGCTTCAAATCTTTCAAACCTTCATCTCATCCACTTATTCACTATTCATCATCATCTTCGTTGGGATTTCGTCAGGTGGGCTCCGATTATCATATTTTCTTCTTTCCTTTGGCCTATAAATTGAGGTAGGGGTCCTATGGCTTTCAAAACTCGATATTATGCTTTAATTACTCGAGAATCATGATTTTTGATCATTATTCGTAGGAAAAACTTGAAGATAAAAAGGGGTTATATTGTTGTTTGATTTATAATACTATGTTTGCATGATTTAAAGCATGATATGCCTTACCCACTGGTTGTACTGTGTTATTGGAATCATATATGATATCTCTTGGTGGTGTGGGTATTGGTTGTGGGAAAAATAAAACTATTGATTGATTTATACACACCAAGAGATATATAATTGATTGTACTTGAGTGGGTATGGCATAGTTTGCTTGATGGTTGTATAAATGAGCATGTTTGCATCCTGTATACATCATTATTGTGTCAACCAAAGGCTCGGAAAGATTATGGCAAGCTCTGGATCAATTTCTCGATTCATGGTTCTATTATTTGCCTTTGTGAAGTATTCTGCGGTTCGTAAATATGATGGAGAGCTAGTGTCTCTCAAGACCAGATGGTTATATATATATGGTGCTTGCCGGGATGGGAAAAATAGGCAGGGCTCAGTGCCCTTGGGTTGAAAAGCCCTAAACCCCTGGGGGAGCAATGTATGGCTGCCTATTAGCCACCGGTGTGGAGCCTGGGAACATAGGCAAATTGGAAAGGCACTGTAGTTCCGTGGTTATGATTCTATTTGAGGACTTTAGGTCCAAGAATTGTGATTTATTGATATATTCTGAGGTCGATGGGCCGGTCTATTCTATAAGGCTGTTAGGCCAATTTATGACTGTTATCGGATGATGGTCGGGCAACCTTGCATTTGGAATCAACATTAGCAAATTCGAGCTACGTGATTCTATGGTTGACACATGGGAGGTAACCTGCATTGGCATATGCATTGCATTACCAAATGAATACATGTTTTCCACGGAATGGTGTTTTCTCTGTGATTATTTACCCCTACTGAGCGTACAGCTCACCCCGTTCTTTCCCTAAAACCTACAGGTACTCAGGAATCCAAAGAAGGCAAGGACGCGATGGGTTCGGGAACGAATTAGAAGCTCTGATACTTGTATTTTGATAATTTTGATTGTGTATATCATGGTACGGCAAGTCACGGCTTGCCTATAATACATCCACTTTTAATTAGTCCCCTTTTTGATATTTATGCATGTATATATGTATGAACTTGACCTACCCCATATCATTACTATGCTTATGAAATCTGCACTACATGGTACATGTTATAATGCTTTACCATCATTTTTGTATATTGTACCCATCAATGCTTAATATAAGTATGTTGTTGACTTATATTATTTGTATATACCCAGCTTAGTCCTACTAAGATGGGTCAGTGACGCCCCAGGCCTTAACTACGGGTGTTATCCTGTACAATTAAGGCGGGGGTGTTACATACCCTGTGTGAGAATCCGGACCCGCAACCCGAGAAGAAGAGCCCTCGTTCTCGGTTTCCTTTGAAAACGCGTTTTGTAGAGTCGCCAGTTTGTTTTACAAGAAAACAAGCAAAAGATCGTACGAAGGATAATTCGAAAACGAACTATCTTTCATACGTTTGAAACTAGAGTTTAAAATATACTTTGCTAGGGTTCGGGAACTACGTTACGAATTGGGAAGGTGTTAGGCACCCAATTCGCCCTTTTGGTCTCTTAATGGATCATGCATTTAATTCCTATTTTAGATATCTTGCAAGTAGTTCAAATGGTTTTCAGAATAGTCCTTTCCGGATAAATTTAGTTTAAAATAATATTTTAAAATCAGACTCGAGCTTTGTGAGCGCCTACGTATTCATTCGTAGAATGAAATCAGAGTCTCGTAGTTCCTTTCTTTGGAAACTATTTTTGTATTTTTGTTTGTTTTGAAAACGTGTCAAAACGAGTTTTAGTTTTCTTGTAAAATTTAGAAAGGATTTATTTTGAAAGTAGTGAATTTCTTTGCAAGTTATCTAATTTTCTGTATTAAAAAGGGAATTTAAATGCAGTTTGAAATTAGTAGAGTGGCAGAATGACGTACCTGACGCGCCTGAAAAAATGAGAACCTTGCCCTGATTACCTTGCTTGCCTTCTTCTCTCTCTAGAACCTTCTCTCTCTAGATTTCTCTTACTAACTTTCTCTCACTAGCCTTCTCTCTCACTAACTTTCTCTCAGAATTTCTCTAAAAATGACTCTCTAACGACTTTGACAGAGTTCCTACTTACTAAAAATACTATTGAATGTTGATTCCCTTAAATGAGAGCCCAAAGGTCTTATTTATAGCTAAATTTCCGCCAAAAAAAAGCTCCAAAAGAGGCCAACCGCAGGGGTAGCCGCATGGGGTGCGGCTAGGGCGTGCGACAGGGGGTGTGCCAACCGTACGGTTGGCAGGTAGCCGTACGGTTGGTCGTGCGACAGGGGGGTGCGGTTAGGAGGTGCCAACTGTACGGTTGGCAGGTAGCCGTACGGTTGGGCGTGCGGCTGGGGGGTGCGGTTGGCAGGTAGCCGGGTAGGTTGATCCCCGTCCTAGTAAGCGAAGAGGCAACAAGGGTTATCTTCGACTCCCAACGCGTCCGGAATTGGAGTCTTTCCTATCAGTCTTCTACATGTATGACAGCTCAAAATGCAAGATGATTGCTTTAAAAGAAAATCAATATTCGCCCGAGAGTCGTGGATTGGGGTGTTCACACCCTGTCAGAGAGGTGTTGACAATATCGACCACACCGAAAAGAGACCGAGACGATAACCCACTATACCAGCTGTCATTTTTCAAGTAGGATTTGGAGGGAGTCGATCTACTCCATAGTGACGCTCTAGTAATCGTGGTCAATATTTGCAATTTTGATGTAAAACAAGTGTTGATATATCTAGGGAGTTCCTCGGAGGTCATGTATTTGAAGGCGTACAATCAGTTGTTGCCTTTTATTTCTGCTAAGAATGTCAGGTCAGTGGACGCCCCAATATATAGCTTTAGCGGAGACGCTGTTTGGCCGATATGTATTGTAAGCATGCCGGTTAGAATAGGGAAAATGGTCTCTGTGCTGGATTTCTTTGTCATGAATATCGACTCACCTTATAATGCAATTCTGGGAAAAAACTGGCTTGGAGAAATGAGAGCGGTCGCATCCCCTTTTCACCAAAAATTAAAATTTTCGATGCCAAAATGAGTCTGTGTAGTGAGGGGAAAACAAGAAGATGCAAGGTTTTGCTTCAATTTTTTAGTCAGAGGATCATTGTCTAAGAAGAAAGAGCCAGATTCTAAGGAGACAATAGCCTTAAAGAAGAAATCGGAGGAAATGTCGATCGACAACGAAAGAAATGTGCCCGAATCCTCGAACAAGGGGAAGGGCAGTGAATTGAATAAATAGCAATTAGAAAATGGTCATCCCATAAATGGTGAGGCCAGAGGAGGACCAGAAGAAAAGTTCTTCGAAGACCTCGTTCAAGTCCCCGTAGTTTTAGATTCGAAAGAATTTTTTTTTTGATTAGTAGTAGCTTGGATGTCGATGAAAGGGAGGCATTAACTGTGTTCCTTAGAGAGAATCTGAACGTTTTCGCCTAGCAACCATACAATATGTCGGGGATTCCGGCTGAAGTCACATGTCACAAGCTCCACATTAACCAAAATTTCAAACCGGTTAAACAAAATCCTCGTCGAACGTCAACAGAAAAGGCCGCAGCGGTAGAAGAGGAGGTTCAGAAACTACTCAAAGCAGGGGTAATCAAAGAAACATAATTTCCCAAGTGGATCTCCAACCCGGTCATTGTTAAGAAGAAGAATGGGAAATAGAGAGTTTGCGTTGATTTTACTGACCTAAATAAAGCTTGCCCGAAAGATAGTTTCCCCTTATCAAGGAAAGACCAACTAGTTGACTCAGCGGCTGGCCACCAGAGACTTAGTTTCCTTGACAGGTATTCGGGATATCATCAGATTCTCCTGTTTGGACCAGACCAAGAGTGTACATCGTTCATTACTACGATTGCTACAAAGTTATGCCGTTTGGATTAAAAAATGCGGGGGCTACGTATCAACGGTTAGTGATGAAAATGTTCAGGGATCAGATCGAAAAATCGATGGAAGTCTCTGTGGATGACATGTTGGTGAAGAGCAAGTTCGCATTCGACTACATCCGTGATCTGGGTAAAACTTTGATATCTTGAGGCATTATCGGATGAAGCTCAACGCTGTGAAATGTACGTTCAGGGTAAGCTCGGGGAAGTTTTTGGGTTTTATGGTGAACAATCGGGGAATAGAGGCGGCTAATCCAGAAAAAGTCCAGGCAATCCTTGATGTTCGAAAATCGACTAACCTGAAAGAGCTACAAAAACTTACTGGTATGGTTGCTGCACTAAATTAATTCATTTCTAAATGTTCTAATAGATTCATGCCTTTGTACAAAGCATTAAAAAGAATGAAAGAATTTATGTGGTATGATGAATGTGACAAAGCTCTCAATGAGATGAAATAGTATATGAGTAGCCCACCCCTAATATCTATCCCAGAACCCCACGAACAACTTTATGTCTACCTAGTTACCTCTGATCGGGCAGTAAGTTCTACCCCAATCAATGAACATGATAACATTCAAAAGCCTGTGTATTTTACTAGTGAATGTTTGATAGGGCCAGAATTGAATTATTTGCCTTTAGAAAAACTTGTACTAGCACTAATCATAACATCAAGGAACCTGTGGCACTACTTTGATGCTCATCCAATTAAAGTCCTCACATCTAGCCCGATCAAATTCGCACTGAGAAAGGCTGATTTATCAAGAAGAATGGAAAAGTGGTCTGTCGAACTGAGAAGATTCCATATTGAATATGAACCAAGAACAGCTATAAAAGGCCGGGTGCTAGAAGACTTTATTGCAGAATTCATCGGAATAGCTGCTTCAGGCAACACGTTACCTACCCCAGTTGCGGGGCCAGCAGAACAGGCCACTGAAACAATTGAAATCGAATAAACGGAGCCTCACACTAATCACATAGATGAAAACCCGAAAGCGTCAACTTCCTGGTCGTTATGCATAGATGGATCCTCGGTAAGCTATTATTCAGGGGTTGGTATCGTGTTCAAAACCCCAGAAGGAGGGATAATCGAACAAGCAATCCGATTGGGATTTCGGGCAAGTAACAACGAAGCCAAGTATGAAGCATTAATCCTCGATATGAGGAAGGCGAAGCTCTTATTTTGATTCCTAGCTAGTCACTAATCAGTTAACTAGGGAATATGCAGCCAGGAATGAACGGATGGCCAATTATATGAGAGTTGCTCGTAAAATGATGAAAGAATTTTCTTCGGCATACATCAAAAGGTTCCTTAGAACGAGTAATTCACATGCAGACGCCCTCGCAACATTGGCGTCAGCCGTTGATTCTAAACTATCGAGAACCATCGAATTAGAATATTTACCAAGTCCTAGTATTGAATCCGATGAACAACGAATGATATATGACATTGAGGCTAATTTGGGGGTCTGCTAGAGGGATCCGAATATTAGCTATTTGAGAGATGGTACAACTCCAGAAGATAGCAGAGAGGCATACAAAGTAAGGGCACAAGCAAATAGATATTGGTTATCACCCGAGCAAAAATTGTACAAAAGGTCCTTCTCTGGGCCTTACCTCAAATGTATTGACCCGAAGTTAGTTCAAAATACCCTTCATGAGTTGCACGAGGGAAGCTGGGGAAGCCACACTGGGGGAAGATCACTGGCTCACCGAGCGAGATCCCAAGGTTATTGGTGGTCGTTCATGCAAAAAGACGTTGTTCAATATGTGAAAAAATGCGATAAGTGCCAAAAATACGCCCCCTTGGTATACCAACATACGACAGCCTTACATCCGATCATCAGCCCTTGGCCCTTTTCCATATGGGGTTTAGATATCATGGGGTCGTTTCCTCGTGGGCCAGGCAGCAAGAAGTTCCTCCTGGTCGGCACCGATTACTTTACCAAATGGGTAGAAGCCACTCCTCTAGCGAACATAGCAGAAATTAATGTCAAGACTTTCTTGTGGAAGAATATCATCACGCGATTTGGCATCTCGAGAGCCTTGGTTTCTGATAACGGGACACAATTCAGAAGTCTCATGATCGAACAATTTTGCACCTCCTACGGGATAAAGCAATATTTTTCCACCGTATCATATCCCTAGGGAAATGGGTTGGCAGAGGCGTCAAATAAGGTAATTATCTTGGATGGCCTAAAGAAAAGGCTAGAAGAAAGAAAGGGAAGGTGGGTACAAGAACTATGGGCTTTCCAAAAAACACCTCGTCGGTCTACAAGAGATACATCCTACTCCTTCACTTATGGGACAGAGGAAATTATTCCCTTTGAAATCGGCTTGCCCACTTTGAGAACCGCTCAAGCTAAATCTAGAAATAATGATGCCGCCCTAAAGGAAGCACTTGATTTCATCAAATCTTGAAGAGAGACCGCAGCGATACACTTGGCGAATTATCAAAACACATTGAAGAAACAATATGGGATGAATACCAAGTCCAGAGAATTTAAAGTAAAGGAACTAGTCTTAAGGAAAGTATTGGGCACAACAATACAATCCAGCCATGGCAAACTCGGACAAAATTGGGAAGGACCATATATGGTAACGTCGGCCAGTGGAACTGGATCCTATCATTTGCAAGATATGGATGGCCGATCAATCCCCAATCCGTGGAATGTATTTAACTTGAGAAGCTACTACCATTGATTATAACTTTGATGGAAAGTACAAATGTACAGCTTTTCCAATATCATTGGAAATCAATTTGCATTTTTAAATTTGTTTTCATGAAACATGTTTAAGACTTCTTCCCCTCTAAAGGCGAGCACAACGTAAGACCTTGTCCATCAAGGAATTGAATTTTATAAGACCTTCCCTTTTCAGAATGGCAGAACTTGAGATTATTCATAAGACCTTTTATTACCTAAAGGCAAAATTATTTTCGTAAAACCTTGCTCGGCAAGGCAAATAAACAATTAAGACCTTTTATTACCTAAAGGCGAAATTCTTTTAGTAAACCTTGCTCGGTAAGGCACATAAACAATTAAGACCTTTTATTACCTAAAGGCAAAACTCTTTTCATAAGACATTGTTCGGCAAGGTAGATAAATATTGAAGACCTTATATTATCTAAAGGCGAAATTCTCTTCATAAGAGCTTACTTGGCAAGGCAAATAAACAAATAAAACCTTGTCCGAAAAGGCAATCAATTTCGTATAAGACCTTCGATAAGGAAATTTACTCCTTGAAACCTTCACTTAATCAAAAGTTTTTTATCAAAATTCGATGAAAAATGATGATTGGCAAAGCATTTATATATTGAAGACAGGACTACAGTTAGTATGTCAATTTTATTAAAAAACTCTCTTTTGGGGGCAATATATGTTCATCAACCTGATAAAGTAAGTGGATCACACAGTCTGCAAGTGTATGTCGTTCATTTAACAAATCGATAAGTAAACAATACAAACAATGGAATTGCAAAAAATAAAATTGTTCTTCATTGATTCAGAAACATGTACATGTGGAAGGGCTTCGTGGCCCTATTACAATGAAACTACTAATTGCCTAGCCCTATTACAATGAAACTACTGATCAGCTACATCAAAGCTTGCTGCTGCAAAGAGCAGATACAGTACAACTAGAAAAAAAAGGGAGGAAAAAGAAAAGACAGAGATGAAGGAAGATGAGAAAAGTAAAAAAAAAGAAGGAAAATTGATAACAAGGAAAAGAAATGGAAGGAAAGAGATGAGAGGATGGAGAGGAAGCAAAGAGAGAAAGGAAGGGAATAAAGATGGAAGTTGAGTTTAAGAAGGGAAGGATACGGTGAGATCGTTATTATCCTGCCACCCCTCAAACACCACCTCTAAGTTTGTCTCTCTCTTCAGAGAGACATATGCGAAGTTAGCCTTCAGACGATTATACCGCCCAGCAAGGCGGTGGTAACAGTCCTTGAGGAGACGATGCTTCCTCTTTAGTTGACGGAGACTTTCTGCCATAGAGTCTACCTCGTCCTCCAATCTGTCCACCCTCTCAAAGAGGGAAGTCTAGTTAACTGCAGGGGGAGGAGGGGGAGGAGGGGGAATAGGCGCGCCGGCCATTGGAGAAGCGGCGTCAGACATCAGTTCGTCGTTATCCGCCATGTAATATGAGGATGATGTGTTTCTTGGACTTTTGTTCTTAAACTAGAATTATTATTTGTTCTGAGTTAAGAATGATGAAGATAGAATTTTTTGATGAATAGAGGGGCCTTATATAGGAGGCACTGGATACTTAGGCATTTATAATGGTTTATCGAAATAGTCGCATCGGTAAACGAAACACCCATATGATCATTGAAAATTGGCGCCATGACGATGGCAGTTACAAACTTAAGCATCACCCTAACCAGACTGTGCCACATGGCATGGCGACGAATGAATGCTCTGAACTTGGCCCTAACCTATTGCCGAACATATTCGATGATTGTTTCGTACCAATGAAGATACGGTTACTTTGAATTTTCAAAGGGGGAATAGAATGACAAATTATAGGAAGTACATAAAGGGCATGAACCATCAAAAATCCAGAGTATGAAAGAAGCATGAAAGTATTTCACCAACAAAAAGGAGCATATTGTAAGTTCAATTCAACACAAATGAGAAGAGCAACAAGAGCACAAACCAAAAGTATGGGGATTTCATTAATTTCATTGGTTCATTACAAAAAGAATGAAAGAAAAAATACAAAACAAACATTGAAGCCCTAAAGCTGCTCAACATTGGATTCCTCGGCCAAAGAGCCCAAACAAATGTCCTTTCACTGATCATCGCCGCCATCCCCAACATTAATCACCCCCTGGTCTGCAGGGACTTCTCCTACCAAATTCCTGGAAACTTCAACCCCTATTTCCACTACTTGTTCAACGGGCTTAGTTACTGATTTCCTCATTTCGTGATCGGCAAGAAGATTGAGCTGGTCTAATGCAAAGTTGTAGCCATCCTGAAACTCTTTAACCAGCTTTATCGTGACCTCATCGGCACAAGAGTCGAGTGCCTTATCTATCCACTCTTCTTGCAACGCTGGCAGTGAATCTTTCAGCTGCTTGAGCTCCTCCTCGATTAACTTATGATTTTGCTCGGCAAGTTGACGAGCGTTCTTTTCGGCTTGAAGGTCCATCTCTAGCTTATCGAACCTTGCCTACAGTTCTTCCTTTTCCTTGGTCCTGAGCTCCAAGGCACCCTAAAATGTACGCACATCGTCCTGTGCATCTTCTTTCTCCTTCTTCAGCCGGAGCCCTCTTTTTTCAGCTTCTTGACATTACGTCGCTCAACGCTCAAATCAAACTCGAGCCGTTCAAGGCGGTGAAGTCTATTTTCCTCCAACTCATGGAAGTAGACAGTAGACTGCACAAAATATTTGAAAATTAATGGATTGCATTAAGTAGAAAAATATATATATAAAAAAAAAAAACTAAGGCTTATACCTTAATCAAGCTGTGGAACGCCCGACTACGCAAGCTATCTTCTGACATAGCTTGGGCTCTTTCCTTATCTATAGGCAACATAGCGTCACCCAAGTGGTTGTATGCCAAGCTAGCAGAGTTAATGACCGAATCTTTTATGGTCAATGCTCGGCCTAAATGAAAGAACGATAGGGTGAATATCGCAGCACCTCGGCAACCTCCATAATTTGGACTGATGACTCCATGACCTGATCCTTTTCAAATTCCGTTGATTCACCCCCCAGTTGGGGCTGCATCAACCTTGACAACCTCCAAAGACGGAGACTCAGAGGCACTCCTCGGGCTTGAAAGAGGACTTTTATGTTTTTCAGCCGCTTTATCCGACAAAGTTGATTTCTCGGAAGCATCCTTTGATGTCTGAATCCTCTGGCGTAACCTTTTAGGAGCAGGTTCTTCAACCCCTTTGCTTAGTGACTGACCTTTCTTTTGTGCGAGTCTTTCGGCAAACAATTTGATCGGCATACCGTCCGAGTCTGATTCAGTTTCACCGGTCTCGTGTGGTTATCGACCGGATGTCAATGCCTCACTTCCCTCCGAATCAGCTGATTGATCAACTAATTTTAAGGGATGAGTTGATGGCCGATCAAGATCTGGCTCAACTTCCTCCTTGGACTTAGACTTCGCCTTTTTCCTATGGGGGATAGTAAGTTTTTCTCCCCTTAAAATGGCGTTAAAGCTAAGAAACCTGCCAAGACCCTTTCTTTTAAGAAAGACTGGGACAGGCTATTTTAAACCCTTGGCGACTATAATGGCCAAATTCTGCTTAACTTTGAAATGAGATTTCCCTTTGTCCTTGAGCTCGAACCAAGGAATGTCTAAATAATTTGGTCGGCACTCAATATCGTCTCGAACAACTGGGGTAGGAACGGGATCACAAATTATTCCTTGGCTCCTTTGGCGCAATTCGAGGATTATTTGGCAATTATGATGTGTGTTCTCTATCTTGTATTTTCTGAACAACGTCTCATTTTTCCAAAAGATCCACTCAGGCCCAAGCCAAATGCTGCTCCGATCCTTCTTGAAGAAGGATATGCGTGTGCAGGGGTATCCAAGCAGATTGTGCGCCATCCTCGAATGAAGAGATGGCGTGGATGGAATACTACCACCATTATGACTAGCAACGGTGTTGATCTGGTCGATCTTAACGAAGTATTCTGGGGGTTGGTCAAATTTGGTCAAGTCACCTGTAAAAAGATAGAAGATGGAGGATTAGACAAATGCCGATAAAAAGCAAGACAAACAAAACCAATCGAAATAGAACACACCAGGTCCAAAAGCTCGTCGGGGCACTGGTTTATAGATTGGACTAGGTTCGATGTCCCCGATTAGAATAATTGCATCCAGAATGGTCCCTTTGTGAGAATCAGGCAAAGCTAACACAAGGCTAGGGGCATCCTGCCTAGCTTTCAAGCTGTATCCGAACTCCTTCTTAGTGAGGATATAACAATTTTTAAGTTCTTCTAGCCCTAATTTGGTACCATGGATTTCATTAAGCCTTTCTATTCTGCAAATGATTCAGACTACATTTGGGGAAAGTTACCCTAGGGTCAAATTGAACTTCCTAAAAAAATCCACCATTAATTGACCTAACGGAAGCCTAAGACCACAATCTTTGAATAATGATAAATGAACGGGATATTCATTATAAGTGAGTTTGTAATCTTCAGCGAAAGGATTTTCACCTTCCCCCAATTCTCTCAAACTAATCTCCTTAAGGATGTGTGACCTAGTGAACTCAGCTTTTTGCTCTTTAGTTATGAGCACGTATTTTCCCATGTTCTAGAAAAAAACACTACGAACAAACAAGAATAAAAATCGAAACTCGAGAATCGATTTTAGAAACTTACTCGAATGCCCGAAATCACAAGAATAAGTAGGAATGGAGTATTGAAGCCACGACTAAAAATTCAACAAAACTACTAGAAGCAGACATGAACCTAAGCGAAGAACGACGGAGGCTTGTGTAGTAGCAGAACGAACTCGAACTATCTGTCAGACGAGAAGACAAATGGAGAAGAATGAAAGGATTTCAAATGTTTAAATATCTTTCTGTCCTTTCTACCGCCTCTAATCACATTGGAAAGTGAGATTAATGATGGAATGCATTTAATGTGCAAGGGGCCCACCTTGCATCCTACCCATTTTTCTAACATAAGGTTGACCAAGTAGACGAGCTACAACTGTAAACCACTAATTCCCTACGCAAGACGTGTCCAAGGGAACCAGACATTTGAATCCATTTTTACGCCGAATTCAAATGCTTGGGGGGGGGGGGGCAATTGTGGTAGCATAATTTTGCAATTGGGCTTTGGCCCAAACCCAGTGAACGGACCTCGGACCTACCCAATGGATAGAACTCTTCTCGACCAATGAGGATTGAAACATCATTTGATCGGATTGTAGGCCGATCAACAAATGATGAGTTATGGGTAAGAGGCAGCTGAGCTGGAAGATAGATATTGGGATACAATGTCATCTAATGGCGTGAATGGGGTTATTAACACCTGTCTCTTTGGAGTATTGATTAAGTTTAACCTTTATAGTAATTTCCCATCTCAGCAAACCCTATCCAAATTGTATAAATAGAACATGATAAACCTTTAGAGGGGGATGAGCAACTCAATTAAAAAATAGGCAATCTGTATATTCGCAATGGGGGAAATTGTTATCTTTCTTGACCATTAGAGCCTAGTGAAGAACACACGCAAACACTCAGGGAGGACCTACTGCCGGATTGGGAATAAGAGCCACCGGAGGAACCTATGTACACCAAAAAAAAAAACAATTGTTCTTACTGCTAATTTACTATTCATCGTTACCACCTTTAGTGAGTTCGGTTACTGACTCTACCTCTTTGGGCCGATTCAATCTATTATGGGTTCAATCAAGTTTATACCACCCATATAAACTATTAAATTGAGACGGCTATCAGTCATTCCCATTTTTGTGGTCCGACTATAGTATCAATACAGCCAAATCAAGTATGCGGATCCCAAAAACCGTATGCTCCTTTGATTGGACACACATCATGGTACTATATTACTGTTGGGAAGAGAGACGGACGAGGAAAAAAATGAAAGGGCGCTTCATGCTTTCAAATTTGAGCTTGTGGAATATGTGAAGAAAATGGTATACAAATTAACATATTACATTGAAATGAAAATAACAAGGCAAGTTAGAATCCTCTATTAATAGAGAAATGAGTCGAAAGTCCTTCCCCCATACAGATATCCACTCGAAAGATGAAAAAATATTCAATACAACAATTATAACGACATGTGTTATAACACATCCATTGAAAATATAGGAAATCAATGACTTATATGATTGAGGAGAGAGAAACACACACTTACTGTCTTTTCATTTGTGTGTTATAACACGTATTGTTATAACCATTGTATCGAATATGTTGACCTTAAAGTCAATTAATCTTATTTTAATAATTACAATAAGTTAATAAAATGTTATTTAACTCGGTTGTTCCAATGATGATAGCCATTTTAACCGATATATCTTATGACCAAGTGTAACTTCAAACCGAAGCAAATCTCACACAAGCTTTACAAACGCCTCTACTCACAAGAAATGAACTCAAGTGATATACATGTGCTATACAAAGCCAAGAGAAGATCTAGATCATCAAGCAAGTGAAGATAAGCACAAGAATGATCTCCACATCTTCTATAAGTTATCAAAACCAAGAAAGGATCAAGAACATCAAACAAGTAAAGATACGCACAAGAAAATCAAGCATCACGAAGACTCAAATTATCATTAAATGGAGTGAGTGCTTAGATTTTATGTAAAGATACTTTATTGATCAAATCCCTATAGCTCAAACACATTCTTGCATCTTTTAAAGATTGATTCAAACTAGCTTGAAATTGAATTTATTTGAAAAACATTATTTTACAAAAATCGAGTTTCAAAATAAATTCATATTAATTTTAAATGATCATATTTTAAGCTCTAATAAAAATAGATATCTTAGAAACATATCTTTGAGGTTCAAAAATCATTAGAATTTTATTTGAAACTAAATTGTTAAATTGCAAAAATATTTTTATTTTACATTTAAAATTCGCTCAATTTTTGTCCAGTTTTGATCTAACGGTAAGATGGAGGCCTTCCCAAACACCGATCATTTTGCAATTTTTACAGTAGTTAGACAACATCCCCTGCAAAGTTTGATTAAAATTTGAGCACGATCCAACGGTCTAATTGGGAGAAATTAACAAACCAATTTTGCATTTTTTTGTCAAAACTAGCTGTTGGAAAGTTTGAAAATGTATACCTTGGAGCCAAAACCTCTCTTAATCATCCCCAACGGCCATATGGTTTTGTAAGCTATATATATGATGTCTTAGACATGTTTTAACACACTTGAATTATTCTACAAACTTATTTTACATATATACAAAGTTATTCAAGTATTCAATTCATTTTATTGATCATATTCTTCATTTTTGAGCTATATATTTTGATCAATTTTGATATCTCTTAGTGTGAGCTTCATTTGTATTTTGTCATATACAAGAGAGATATTGTACATTGGTGTTTGTCACCAAAACTCATTTGAATCATAATTGTGAGAGGTGTATCTCATAGATTAGCAAGAGGGATTTCTTGTGAAAGTATTGAAGGTGTTTTCAATACTTGTGAGAGTGTGTGTTAAGAATACACTTGTAGAGGTTTGATCTTCACCCGGAAGGAGATCGGTTATAGTGGAAATTCTCGGAGAACTAACCGAGCGCGGAGTAGGGGGAACAAGCCGAACCGTGTGGACAAAAAATCTTCAACTTCAAATTGGTTCAATCTTTCTTACTCAATCTCTTTATTTATTTGTTATATTAATTGATTGAAGTTGCTTATATTATTGCTTATTCTTGGGATTGATTATTTAATTGATTGTTTTTCTTGATAAACTTATTTAACTAAGTTGCTTTGCTTAAATATTTTAAAAACGTTTTAATTCCGCATTAAGTTTTTAAAAACCCTATTCACCTAGGGTATTTTTCGACCTACAATTGGTATCAGATGTTGTACTCTTGTTTTGATTTAACAATCTTAGAGTTTACGATCATGTCTATTTATCAAGGAACCGGAATTAACGAAGGTTCTTCCACCGCTAGACCGCCGCTATTTGATGGCAAAAATTATAGTTATTGGAAATGTCGTATGTGTACTTTTCTTCAAGCTAGTGATTTTGAACAATGGAAAGTTACACTCATTGGACCCTATGAAATTACCAAAACCGATGAAAAGGGTAAAGTTACTCCTAAGTCTATTTCTGAATATGATGAGAATGATATTAGGAAAATCCAATTTAATGCTAAAGCCTTGAATGCCCTACATTGTGCATTGACTATAAATGAATACAACAAAATTTCTAGTTGTAAAACCACCAAAGAAATTTGGGATAAATTAGAAGTTACCTATGAAGGAACCTCACAAGTTAAGGATGATAATATTAATATACTTGTTCATGATTATGAACTTTTCAAAATGGAGCCTAATGAATCACTTGCTTCTATGTATAGTAGGTTCTCTATTATCACTAATGCTTTAGATCTTCTTGGAAAGGAATATTCTAATGAGGATAAGATTCAAAAGATTCTTAGAACTCTTCCCAAGAAATGGAGACCCAAAGTAACGGCTATTCAAGAAGCCAAGAATCTCAAGACGCTAAGCATGGATGAACTATTGGGTTCACTTAAAACCCATGAGAAGGAATTGGCGAGAGAAGAAGAAAGTGATTCAAAAGCCAAAAGGTCTCTAGCTCTCAAAGCAACTCAACTAGATGATGATGAGGAGTTGATGATAAAAGATGAGGATATAGCTCTTCTTTCTAGAAAATTCATAAAATTTCTAGCCAAGAAGAAGAAATTTCAAGGAAAAATAAATAACTTTGATTCTTCATCAAGAAGAAACAATAATCGATCTATTCAACCAAGAGTTGAAAATGAAGAAGAAAAGAAGTGTTTCCATTGCCATGAACCAGGGTATTTCAAAACAAATTGCCCGGTTAGAAGAAAAGAAAGAAGAGACAAAAGAGACAAAGCCTTCAAGCAAGTAAGACACGCCCTCAAAGGCACTTGAAATGATTCCGAAGAAGGTGAGTCCAATGCCGATTCTAGCGACGAGGAAATGGCAAATCTTTGCCTTATGGAAAGAGACGATGAGGTACACTCTTCTTATGACTCATCTAGTGATGATAATGTCTATTAATAATGATATACATGATGAGAATGACTATGAAGAATTATATGATATGTTTGAGGAATTGCATAAAAAATTTAAAAATTTGTCTAAAATGTATGCAAGCCTCAAAAAGGAAAATTTGATTATTTCTAGCAAGTGTGAAAACTTTGAGAAAGAAAATGTATTTTTGAAAAATGAAAACAAAACCTTGAAGAAAGGAAAAAAGAACGAAACTCCAAACTTACTTGTATTAGAAAATGTCAAATTGAAAAATCAAGTGGATGACTTAACTAATAGTCTAGCCAAGTTCACCAAAGGAAAGGATAACTTGGATAAATTATTAGGAATGCAAAGGTGTGTTTTTGACAAAGCCGGTTTGGGCTATAACCAAATTGACAACCAAAAGGATTACAAAAACTTTTTTAAAACATACACACCTCATGATCCCACTCATCTTTGCTCATATTGTGGTAGAAATACTCATTATGTGGGTCATTGTTTTTATTGAAATGAAAATTTCCCTAAAAGGAAGCTTGCTTGGGTTCCAAAAGGAACCATTATGTTTGCTAACTCAAAGGCACCCAACACATTTTGGGTACCAAAGGAGAAGTTACTTAAAGTTATGGTGTAGGTGTGCTTGAAAGCCAAAGGTAGCAAAACCAAGTGGTTCTTGGATAATGGTTGCTCAAAGCACATGACGGGAGACAAGAACAACTTTTTAAGTCTTATTCCCAAGAAAGGAGGGAATGTGACTTTCGGGGACAACGCCAAGGGCAAAATCATTGGTATAGGTAAGGTTGGTAATAAATCTTCTTATATTGATAATGTTTTACTTGTTGACGGTTTAAAACATAACTTGCTTAGTATTAGTGAATTGTGTGATAAAGGTTATGAAGTTATTTTTAAATCCGAATGTTGCATTGTTAAAAATATTAGTGATAATTCTATCTTGTTTGTTGCTTATAGATCAAATAACGTATATACTCTTGAACTTGATGATTTATCTCAACAAGATGTTAAATGTTTATCTGTGTTAAATGATGCTTCTTGGTTATGGCATAGAAGATTAGGTCATGCTAATATGGATTTAATAAATAAATTATCTAAAAAAGAATTAGTTAAAGGATTACCTAAAACTAAATTTGCTAAAGATAGAATTTGTGATGCATGTCAACTTGGTAAACAACACAAGTCTTCCTTTAAATCTAAGAAAGATATTACTACTACTAGACCACTTGATATGTTACATTTAGATTTATTTGGACCTAATTCGGTTGCTAGTTTAGGTGGTAAATTGTATGCCTTTGTGATTGTTGATGATTTTTCTAGATTTACTTGGGTATTCTTTCTTGCTCATAAAAATGAAACACCTCATGTATTTGCTAAATTCTGTAGAAAAGTTCAAAATAAAAAGGGTGCTTCTATTATACATGTTAAAAGTGATAGAGGTAGAGAATTTGATAATATTGATATTGAGAATTTTTGTGATGAGCATGGTATTAATCATAACTTTTCGGCACCTAGAACTCCTCAACAAAATGGCGTGGTTGAAAGGAAAAATAGATCTCTTCAAGAGATGTCTAGAACCATGTTACATGAACATTCTTTACCGGAATATTTTTGGGCGGAAGCCGTTAATACCGCATGCTATGTAACTAATCGTGTTATTATTCGTAAAAAGTTAGATAAGACAGCCTATGAATTATGGAATGACAAAAAACCAAATATTGCATATTTTAAAGTTTTTGGTTGCAAATGTTTTATTTTGAATGATCGTGATCACTTGGGAAAATTTGATGCTAAATCCGATGAAGGATTTTTTCTTGGGTATGCCACTAATAGTAAAGCATATAGAGTTTATAACAAGAAAAGTTTAGTAGTACAAGAATCTATGCATGTTGTATTTGATGAGACAAATCCTTTCTCACCCATAGTACGTTCCGATGACGATGTTGAAATTATCCAAAAGGTTTCGGATATTCAAATTTATGATACATCTAAGGAAGAAACTTCGAGTGCTCAAGCTCCTCCTAAGAAGTTAGAAAATACAACCGAGCAAAACTCGAATGATTTGCCTAGGAGTTGGAAATTTGTGTCCAACCACCCTATATATTGATCAAATTCTTGGAGATCCATCTACTAAGGTTATGACTAGATCGTCCTTAAGAAATGTTTGCAATAATGTGGCATTTGTTTCTCAATATGAGCCTAAAAACATAAATGAAGCCGAACAAGATGAATCTTGGATGATGGCTACGCAAGAAGAGCTCAATCAATTTGAGTGAAATAAAGTGTGGACACTTGTTCCCAAACCAAATGATCATACTATTATAGGCACTAAATGGGTATTTCGAAATAAAAAGGATGAAAATGGTTTTATTGTTAGAAATAAAGCTAGACTTGTTGCCCAAGGATATAATCAAGAGGAGGGCATTGATTATAAAGAAACATATGCACCCGTAGCTCGTTTAGAAGCAATTCGCATGCTACTTGCTTATTCATGTTTTAAGAATTTTAAATTATATCAAATGGATGTGAAAAGTGCTTTCTTGAATGGCTTTATTGAAGAGGAAGTTTATGTGAAACAACCTCCCGGTTTTGAAAATCATATTTATCCGGATTATGTATTTAAATTATCTAAAGCATTGTATGGTTTAAAACAAGCACCTAGAGCATGGTATGATAGATTAAGTTCATTTTTAATTAACAATGGTTTTGTTAGAGGCAAAATTGATACTACCTTATTTATCAAAAATCATAACAATGACATGCTACTTGTACAGATCTATGTTGATGATATTATATTTGGTTCTACTAACGACAATCTTTGCAAAGAATTTTCTACTTGTATGCAAAAGGAATTTGAAATGAGCATGATGGGAGAAATGAACTACTTCCTTGGATTACAAGTGAAACAATGCAAAGAAGGCATCTTCATTAATCAAGAGAAGTATGTGAAGGAGCTTTTAAAGAAATTCGACATGGAAGGAGCCAAATCCATGAGCACTCCTATGAGTTCAACATTGAAACTTGACAAAGACGAGAAAGGTAAAAGTGTGGACATCAAGAAATATCGAGGTATAATCGGTAGCTTATTGTATTTGACGGCCTCTAGGCCGGATATTATGTTTACTGTATGTCTTTGTGCACGATTCCAAGCGGATCCTAAAGAATCACATTTACTTGCCGTAAAACGAATTTTTCGTTATCTTTCCGGTACTAGTTCATTGGATTTGTGGTATCCAAGAGAGAACACATTTGACCTAATAAGTTATTCTGATGCGGATTTTGCGGGTTGTAAAATCGATAGGAAAAGTACTAGTGGCACATGTCATTTTCTAGGACACGCACTAGTATCTTGGTCAAGTAAGAAACAAAATTCGGTGGCCCTTTCAAGAGCTGAAGCGGAATACGTGGCGGCCAGAAGTTGTTGTGCACAAACTTTATACATTAAACAACAACCAGAGGACTTTGGAATTTGTCTTAGCCACATTCCTATAAAATGTGACAACACAAGTGCCATAAGTTTGACCAAGAACTCCATACAACATTCACATACTAAGCACATTGAGATAAGATATCATTTTATTCGTGATCATGTGCAAAAAGGTGATGTTGATATTGAATTTGTTGGCACCGAATCGCAATTTGCGGATATATTCACTAAACCACTTTCGGATGATCGTTTTTGTACTATTCGACGTGAACTCGATATGACTAGAGCTTGTGATATCTAGTTTATTCCAAAAAGTTCATAAAAGGGATTGATAATGCTTAATTTTGAGCATACATTATTTAATTATGCTTAATTTTATTTTCATTTTATATAAAATTTGCTTGCATTAATGTACACATTATTATGAGTATTAACAAGTATTTTTGCAGCTTTAGATTGATAATTACTGATTCCCTCCTTTTTGATGAAGAAAAAGGGGGAGAAGTATGTGTGTTATGTGTGTGTGTCATGAGTGACAATGGTACACACTTGTTTATTTTATCATTTATTTTATTATGCTATGATTGATCAAGAACTACTAGTTTGTATATTTGTTTAAGTACTTTTCGAACTTATTCTTTCGGTTAAGTTGTTTGAACTTATTTTATCTATGCAAGTATTTTTCATTTTAATAATTGCTTGTACATTTTTATCTATGCACCTATTTAGAGGGAGCATATTATTCATATGCTTAAAATTATTATCTTTTTATAAACACACATTAACTCTATTGTCATCATCAAAAAGGGGGAGATCGTTGACCTTAAAGTCAATTAATCTTATTTTGATAATTACAATAAGTTAATAAAGTGTTATTTAACTCGGTTGTACCAATGATGTAGCCATTTTAACCGATATATCTTATGACCAAGTGTAACTTTAAACCGAAGCAAATCTCACACAAGCTTTACAAACGCCTCTACTCACAAGAAATGAACTCAAGTGATATACATGTGCTATACAAAGCCAAGAGAAGATCTAGATCATCAAGCAAGTGAAGATAAGCACAAGAATGATCTCCACATGTTCTACAAGTTATCAAAACCAAGAAAGGATCAAGAACATCAAACAAGTAAAGATACGCACAAGAAAATCAAGCATCACGAAGACTCGAATTATCATTAAATCGAGTGAGTGCTTAGATTTTATGTAAAGATACTTTATTGATCAAATCCCTATAGCTCAAACATATTCTTGCATCTTTTAAAGATTGATTCAAACTAGCTTGAAATTGAATTTATTTGAAAAACATTATTTTACAAAAATCGAGTTTCAAAATAAATTCATATTAATTTTAAATGATCATATTTTAAGCTCTAATAAAAATATATATCTTAGAAACATATCTTTGAGGTTCAAAAATCATTAGAATTTTATTTGAAACTAAATTGTTAAATTGCAAAAATATTTTTATTTTACATTTAAAATTCGCTCAATTTTTGTCCAGTTTTTATCTAACGGTAAGATGGAGACCTTCCCAAACACCGATCATTTTGAAATTTTTACAGTAGTTAGACAACATCCCCTGCAAAGTTTGATTAAAATTTGAGCACGATCCAACGGTCTAATTGGGAGAAATTAACAAAACAATTTTGAATGTTTTTGTCAAAACTAGCTGTTGGAAAGTTTGAAAATGTATACCTTGGAGCCAAAACCTCTCTTAATCATCCCCAACGGCCATATGGTTTTGCAAGCTATATATATGATGTCTTAGACATGTTTTAACACACTTGAATCATTCTACAAACTTATTTTACATATATACAAAGTTATTCAAGTATTCAATTCATTTTATTGATCATATTCTTCATTTTTGAGCTATATATTTTGATCAATTTTGATATCTCTTAGTGTGAGCTTCATTTGTATTTTGTCATATACAAGAGAGATATTGTACATTGGTGTTTGTCACCAAAACTCATTTGAATCATAATTGTGAGAGGTGTATCTCATAGATTAGCAAGAGGGATTTCTTGTGAAAGTATTGAAGGTGTTTTCAATACTTGTGAGAGTGTGTGTTAAGAATACACTTGTAGAGGTTTGATCTTCACCCGGAAGGAGATCGGTTATAGTGGAAATTCTCGGAGAACTAACCGAGCGCGGAGTAGGGGGAACAAGCCGAACCGTGTGGACAAAAAATCTTCGACTTCAAATTGGTTCAATCTTTCTTACTCAATCTCTTTATTTATTTGTTATATTAATTGATTGAAGTTGCTTATATTATTGCTTATTCTTGGGATTGATTATTTAATTGATTGTTTTTCTTGATAAACTTATTTAACTAAGTTGCTTTGCTTAAATATTTTAAAAACGTTTTAATTCCGCATTAAGTTTTTAAAACCCTATTCACCCCCCTCTAGGGTATTTTTCGACCTACAGAATCGATATAAAACATTCATGTAATGGGCGGAGGATGTTTTCATGTTAGTGTTTTTTTTTTTGCTTGGTTATAAGTATAAATGATTATAGAATTCCTAAATTACTAAGATACCCTTTCTTATTCCAATTACATACAATTCACGCATATTTTATCCATTATATGAAGAAAACCATCATTGAGAACAAGAAAGCATCGTAGATCATAGAGATACAAATGTACGACAGAAATAATATAAGGGAAAATTAATGATGGAAACTATTAGAGATAAGAATCGCTTCGCTCGATAGATGTCGCATTTTCTAGATATGTATCAATGTTTGGATTGAATCATCATGTTTTTCAAACTTGTGAGATGTGGATATTATTCAACTAAGTTGAATTATATTACCATTGCTTTTGAGTTTCTTCATGATGATCTATTCAAGTTTTGGAGTTTTTTGATAATTTTAAAATAGGTAATTCAAGTTATTATTTGGGTTCAAATGAATCCATGTACCAAGGATTTTATCGTTACGCCACTAATATAGGACACATGCAGGTCATTACTATATCTAACATCGAATCTATATCATGCAACGTAATTTTTTAACAAAATTACTAACCTAACCTAACATGCAGGTCAATCCACTTTTATAACAAAAGGATTTTCCAAACTTGCAGTCCACATGCTTTCACTAACCTAACCTATTTTCATGTTAAATTGAAAAGGTTAAGTGGCAATTAATTGAAAGAATATTTAATAATAAGTTTTCTCATTCGAGTTTTGGTTCAATTTTGTAATCTTATATTAGTAAATTCACACTAATAGTCTTTTACGGTTCATGTCAAGAAATCGAATCTTAAGTTAAGATACTCAAACTTTACATGTAAAATTTACTATTTTGACATCCATGATCAAAACAAAAACTTGAACTGAATGGGCATTAAAAGTAAATAATCAGCCCAATAATTAGAACTATAGACAAATTCATTTGAGTTGAACGGTGTTGGCTCTCTAAAATGTATCCAAACTTAATTTATTTGTTACACAAATAAATTTCGAAGGAGTTTTCACTCAAATTATAACAAGTAGAGCTCGAGTAAATTGGTTCCTTTTAGAATAGTAAATACAATACATAATATTGCGAGTGTTGCTTCATATATCTCACTCGTAGTTTCAAGTATTGAAAGAATTAGCAAGTATATAATTTTTGTATATACATTTAGGAATATACGTATTAATAATGGGTGGATTGGGGTGTTAGCCACATCTAAAATCGAAAACATAATAATAAAATTAAAATAACTAATCAGCAATTAATTTTTTATTCTTTTATAGTAATTGTCACACTATTACATTTAATAAAGGCACACTTTTACGCAGAAAGAAGTAAAACATTAATAATGACAAAAACAAATAAATAAATAAAAAGGGCACCCCGAAGACCTTCATTTGATCCTCTTCTAATTTAATCGGTCACTAAACAAATTATTAAATTGGTGTTCATTTCTAGTTAAGGGTGTTCATTTCTAATGTGGTGGACGACTGCACGCTTTACCACCCGTTATTGAAGTTCCAATGCACCCATTTCCAGGTGGGGCATGGGACTCTTCTACAAAGATTGCTTTAACAGATTTTTTTTCTTCATTTCTGAACGGAGGATTCTAGTTGCTCCATTGGGTTCAATGTTTTACAAAAGAACTAATGATATAATAATGACTAAAAAAATGTTTAGAGATCTCATAATCAATGATATGATGATCTTAATTAATGGTAGTGGTGGTGATGGTTCAAGTATTTGGTAATTAAGACAAATGGAGTAAAGGTGGCAATTAAATTAATGTGAGAAGATATGAATGAAAGTGTGATGATGATGGAGTTAGGGTTGTATATAAGGGATATTTATATGCACCAAGTTATTATAAAAATAAATGTAATTAAGAATTTTAATTTTTTTTTTGAAGTATTTGACCTGCTTAATTGAAGAGCTTGTTGTTTTGACTTTTGATGGGCTTAACTTGTAACTCAAGGCCATCTTTTTTTTCTTTATTTTACCATCTACATAACGTTATTGATTCTTTTTTTTATTGAAATTTTGCTCTCCTATGGAAATTAATTTTGTTTGCTAACAGAACAATTTTTTTCACCTAAACTTTTAAGAAAAAACAAAAAAGCAAATAGAAAAATGAATTCATCTCCATACTGTTATTGACGCCCTTTTTTGGAGAGTAATATTTTGGAAATGTGAAAAGATTGCATAGTTCTAATTGTAACCACGTATTTTATAGACAAAAATGTTTGTGCTTGTACATATATCTCCGGGAGCTTTTGGAAATTTCGACCCTCTCCTATTATATTATATTATATTATATTAGTTTTAAAACCGTACGATGTACGGACCTCAATTTTTATGTGTAATACATAAAATTTAATAGGTAGAATTTTGATAGAGTAAAAAAAGTACGTATATATTATTAAAAAAATAATGTACAATGA
This sequence comes from Lonicera japonica, assembly GCA_021464415.1. Taxonomy (NCBI): domain Eukaryota; kingdom Viridiplantae; phylum Streptophyta; class Magnoliopsida; order Dipsacales; family Caprifoliaceae; genus Lonicera; species Lonicera japonica. Next base: position 39,065,562 of record CM038465.1, on the reverse strand, counting down.
ATGATATACAAAAAATGCAAGCAAGCTTTAATTTTATTTTGCAAAAAATAAAATCATTCTCGTTTCATTAAGGGGCTAAACGTTTAGATCAAGACATATTTTCCTTAACTGGCTGCCTATTATTTAGGTTCCAATGGGCTTCGCTACTTTTTATTTAAAGTCTCAGCTGAATGGATGTAGGAATGGGTGAGGGCCCAAGTTGAATACAATAAATTTTAGGCCTTTTTAAGTTGCAGAATTTTGTGTCGCAATTTCAAATTTCGAGATAGCTGAATTTTAAAAGGTGCTGAGCTGCAAAGTTGTAGTTCTCAAAATTCTCTTGAAATTAGGCTCAAAAATCGCATGATTTGGAGTTCTGAGTAAAAAGTTATGCGTCCAGAATTATATTGAACCATTTTAAATGTCATCACTTGCTAGAACTTCTCTATTTTTCTTGATCATATCCAATTCTTTTCTAGCACATGAGAAAGCATTAAAAATATAAATATTAGTGATAATATATATTGTCAAAAGAAAAAATTAGCATGATAAATTATACTAATTTCTTGGCATATCACCAACTCCAAGGACTAACCCACCTATTATTAAGAGAGTATTACTAGCCAATCTACATTCAAAATTCTTCTCAAAGAAAAAGGCCATTCCGAAAACACCGATACACCTTTCCACACCGAAACTACATCCAATATTTTAGTAAATCTTGGTTTTATTTCTTACAACCCAACTCACTTTCAAACCATGTGTTAAGATTTCATGTAGTTTCTCTCTATCTTTTAAAACCCAAATCACACTCAATCATTGGCTTGGAAATTTGAAAATAAGAAATATCATATGTTAAGGCTTCTCTTTCTCTCAATCTAGGTCTTGAAATTTGGTAAGTGGCTTGATTTGGGTTTGAATTTGCTGGATTGAGTGTGATACGGGTTCAACTTGGGTTTGATTAGGCAATTCGATTTGGATAATTAGATGTGTGTGGTTGGGGGTGAGAAATTCAATTGGGTTTGGATAGAGAGAGATTGAGATTTTACAAAGAAAGAGGAACAGAGAGAGAAACAGAAGAGGAATGAAGAGAGAGAAACACCATTTTCATAAGTTAAAAGAGAAGAAGAAAGATAGAGGAAAGAATAGATAGAGGGAGAGGAAAGACAAAGAAACATGAGCATTTTCATGAAGAGAGAGAGAGAGAGAGAGAGAGAGAGAGAGGAATGCACTGGCAACTTTTTGGACCAATCCGCATGGATTGATCTGTGTAAGAAGTGCACCGTATAAATATTTACATATTGTCCAAAATGTAGAAACAAATTTTATAACCACACAACACTCGCATTATGTTAATAAGCTTGTATCGATTAAGAACTCATCAATGCTCATCTTCGCCGTATTTGAACAAATATATAAGCTCAAAATGTTAACGTATGTATCAAGCCAGCTTGAACCACTATTTGGCCCAACTCCACCTGTTTATGGCTCTAATCACATGAGCTAGTAACTAAAACTTTGCAACCTGCGCGATGTGCAAATGTCATATAATTTATTTTAATTGTGTATTTAAATTAATAGATATTATTACATGCGGTGCAAGTAATGGTGAAGTTAGGATTCGAACAGTGAGGAGTTAGTACTATAATACATATTTTTTCTGAAGCAGTTAAAACAAGATTTCATTTTTAAAAATATTTCAAAAATTCTTCATTCTTAATCCTCTTGAAAATGGATTATTCAATGTATGTCACCAAACAATCATTCATAAATTCATCTCCCTTTCGATTACGTAGTGCACTCTTAATGATTTTCATCACAGAAAATGCTCTGCCAACACATGCCGCTGCTATGGGTAACATTAAGGCCAACTTCATAAAAAAAAATGCACTAATGGAAAACCAATATGTTTACCGATCTCAACCATTTTTTGAGCAACCTCAGCAACTCCCATTAAATTAGCAAAGTCGTCATTAGACACTACAACTTTATATTATATATATAAGCAACCTCAACAATTCCCATCAAATTAGCAAAGTTGTCATTAGACACTACAACTTTATATTATATATATATAAATATAATTCAAAAAAAGAGGGAGGGGGTAGGGGTGGGGGTGGCGGGGTGTCAATTGACCCTTTTCCCCAAACATAGTTTCTAATTAATGTTATCAACATTAATTAGAAAAGTTTATGTCAAATTTAATGCTATTATGCCACTTGTTATTTTTATTGTATGCTTTATTATCCTTATTTTATACACAAATAATAAATCTCAATAATCTAAATGTATAGAATTTTGTACACACAATAAATACCGAAATGCATTATATTTATAATCCTCTGTTCAGAAGAAATTGTTTCATATTCTACGATTTGATATTCACTTTGTACTTTATTTAAAAAATTAATTTAATTGAACTTAAATGTTGATAGATATTGTTTTCATTTATTCAATTCATCTGGAAAGTTCTATTGGCCCCACATTGATGCCTCATATTATTTAGAAAATAAGGCTCCATTTGATAACCATATATATATATATATATAACATAGTTGATTTTTGTGAAAAGTTAAAAAATAAGTTGAGACATGTGAGATTTCTATTTACTTTTTTGACTTTTTCAGTATAAATTTTTTCTTTAGTAGTTGAGGAAGAAAAATAAATTCACAAATAAAATAAGTAAAGATTGAGGATATTAACTCATTAAATGAACATGAGATGGAAATCATGTCATCAAATGCCCAACTTATTTTTGTTTTTACTTTTTTTATAAATCAAGTCTCTCTCTCTCTCTCTCTCTCTATATATATATATATATATATATCTAAATTATCAAATGGGGCCAAATAGTCCAGTATGTTATTTCTTTAGTTGGTCAATATAAAGTGACAAAGTTGAATTTTATATAAAATTTATATTAAAATTAATGCTTCCGAAAATTGATCTTGAAGTATTAAATCAATCCCAAAATTATTTCAATAATAATTTTGTATTTCTAGATCAAGAGACTTGGTTATTTGTTATTTCTTAACATGCGTATAATGATCGAAAATGCTAAGGTGCATCATCATTGAACCGAAAAGAACACCGAAGTTGACGTGGCCATCCACTTATTCCCTCTCTCTTGAAGCGTATTTGACGTGGCCATCCACTTATTCCCTCTCTCTTGAAGCGTATTTGACGTGGCCATCCACTTATTCTCTCTCTTCAAGCTTATTATTAGTGTGAGCGTATGCGCGCGCGTGTGTGATTTTAGTAATCAAAACAATTTTGTGGGGTTTCGTATACTTAGCTCAAATCAGGGATGAAGTTAAGATTTGAACAAGGAGAATCAAAATTTAAAATGCATAATATATAACTTTATAACAATATATAATATTTTAATACAAATATAATAGTATTAGTCTTTTATACAAGCCAATGTAAATATTAAAGTGCAAATATATCAATAATATTCTTTGGGGTTTCATAATTTAAAAGTATTGTAAGATTCAGATGCAATTGACCTAATTTCTCCTGTTTTATGTAAGTTGGACACAATTTTGGTAAATAAAGCTTATTAGAATTAGGGACTTAGGGTTCAATTTATCAAAATTATAGCTATTCGATCAAAGTAAGCAAACAAAAATAATAACTATATTTTTTGTTCATAGAGTATTAAGCCACCTAAAAGCTTTACTCGATTTGGTTTTAAGTTTTAAGTTATACATATTGTTCGCTTGAATGGTGCAAAAGAGGATTTGCGGTTCTGGTAAGGTGCAAAAGCACTTTTGCACCCAGAAAATTGCATTCTGGAATGGTGCAAAAGCGCTTTTGCAGGAAAACTGCAAAAGTCGTTTTGCAGCTGGGCGAGAAATATGTTTCCTTATCAAACTTGGTTTCCTTGTTTATTTTGGTTTCTATTACCTTGTTAATAGTTTCCTTATTTACGTAGGATTTTTGTTACCTTATTCTAGATTGGATGGACTCTATTATATTGTTATATATAGATAGAATCATTCAATAGATTAGGGCATGAGAGATATTCTTCTTTCTGTGGGATTTGTGGGAGAGTTCATCTTGTTGTGAGAGAGGGGTTAAAGGGCTGTTGATTTTCTTCTTCTGTGAGAGCTTTGAGTGCAATAATTCTTGTGATAGATTTTGTAATCGTTTTCAAAGAATTAGTGAAATCTTCGTTTGTCGAATATTGTGTGTTCCATTATCTATCTTCTTACTTGTTTCTCATCATTATTATCTTTAGTTATTAATATCCACTATTTGAATTACGATCCGTGGCGTGATTTATTGTTAATAATCACAACAAGTGGTATCAAAGGGTGGTATTCAAGGAGGTGTGTGTTATAATGGAGAAATCTTATAGGATGGAGAAGTTCGATGGAATCATCGATTTTAGCCTATGGCAGATGAGTATGAAAGACTATCTCGTAGTGCTAGATTTGGATGATGCCCTAGAAGGTCCACCAACGGTAGAACAAAAGAAGAAGGATTTGGATGATGTGGAATGCTCAAGACTCGAAGCTGTAGGTGAAGAATTGAAAGATCATGATAAAGCCTTGCAACTAATTTGGACTCTACCAGGTTCGTACAAGACGCTAATTCAGAACTTTATGAGTAGATCATCTTTCACCACCTTGGAGGTGTGTCAAGCTCTGTCTGCGGAAGAGATGATGAGAAAAAGGGATCGAATCAATACCGTTCAAGAAGGCGCGTTTGTAGCGAATGAAAAGAAAGGTTCTAGCAAAGGACGGAAGACTATCTTTAAAGAAGATTGCTTTAAATGTGGTCAACCGGGCCATTGTGCTAGAGACTGCCCAAGAAAGAAGGATGACATCAGGGAAAAACCGGCTACTAACCCTGATGGAGCCGCAACCGTTGCGATGACTTCTTATGACAAAGAAGCCGATCTTATAGATGTCCTACTGATGCCTGCAAGCCTTACTGGTCAGGGAGGATGGTTCTTGGATTGCGATGCCGCTGTGCATGTTTGCAACAATCGTTCATTGTATAGCACATATGAAGATTGTAGCGGGTTTGTCTACATGGGGGATGGCTCCAGATTGCTAGTTCGTGGAGTTGGTGAAGTCCGCCTGGATTTGTTTGATGGCTCAGTTCAAACAATCATAAATGTTAGACATGTGCCGGAGATAAAGTGGAATCTAATCAGTCTCTCTAGATTAGAATCACTTGGAATGTGGTACTCTACTCGAGGTGGAGTAATGAGCGTGTGTCATGGCGACGATGTAGTCTTGAAGGCAAGTCATTGCGGGGGCTTGTATAGATTACATGAGAGAGTTGTACATAATGGTGCTAGAGAACCAAGAAGCATATGTTCCGGTGGTGCATACGCAACGAGGATGAGTTATAGCTTAGGTGGTGGCTCTAGACGGTTGACAACTCAGAGTTACGTGCCAGTGATGGTGTCCAATACGGACATGGTCTGATTATTGACATAGATAATCGGATATGGCTCGATCATTGACATAGATGATTGAGTGGCCCTTGTAAAGGGTGAGACAAAAGAAGATTTCATGTGTCATCAAGGCGAAAAAGAAGAAGAAGATAGCGGTTGGTTTTGTTACCTTCGCAAAAGGTGGTGATTGTTGTGTTTTTTGCTCGGTTCCAAACCCAAGAAAAAGATGAGTTTTATTGGGAAATCATATTGTTCGCTTGAATGGTGCAAAAGAGGATTTGCGGTTCTGGTAAGGTGCAAAAGCACTTTTGCACCCAGAAAATTGCATTCTGGAATGGTGCAAAAGCACTTTTGCAGTTACGCGGGAAAACTGCAAAAGTCGTTTTGCAGCTGGGCGAGAAATATGTTTCCTTATCAAACTTGGTTTCCTTGTTTATTTTGGTTTCTATTACCTTGTTAATAGTTTCCTTATTTACGTAGGATTTTTGTTACCTTATTCTAGATTGGATGGACTCTATTATATTGTTATATATAGATAGAATCATTCAATAGATTAGGGCATGAGAGATATTCTTCTTTCTGTGGGATTTGTGGGAGAGTTCATCTTGTTGTGAGAGAGGGGTTAAAGGGCTGTTGATTTTCTTCTTCTGTGAGAGCTTTGAGTGCAATAATTCTTGTGATAAATTTTGTAATCGTTTTCAAAGAATTAGTGAAATCTTCGTTTGTCGAATATTGTGTGTTCCATTATCTATCTTCTTACTTGTTTCTCATCATTATTATCTTTAGTTATTAATATCCACTATTTGAATTACGATCCGTGGCGTGATTTATTGTTAATAATCATAACAAATATATATATATATATATTTCAATTTTAGAGGTCTGATAAATAAAGTGAATCTGGAACTAATATCAATGATGTAAGCTCTTCACTAATTAACACACGTAGGGTTGGTTTGTTTAACTAAAGATTCACATAATTGTGCGCATGTATATCGATCACTATGAATTATGGTGATGATGATGGATACCTATGGCAAGACAATTCATTATAATGGATGGAATATTCTCCTTGTAACGACCCGATCCCACCTCAGTACGATATTGTCCGCTCTGGGTAGCGTCCTAGACAGGCCTCAGCCCCAGGACATCTACCCTCACGGCTTTGTTTCTGGGAGCTCACGACCAGCTTCCCATCCCTGGATTTCTCTGGCCCAAGCACGCTTAACTTCGGAGTTCTCATGGGATCCGAAGCCAGTGAGCTACCCAAAAGGCTTCGTACTTAATTAGCGACCATATCTTACTTATATGGGTCTCCAAGGATCCCCCAACTTCCGGTGTGGGATGCCCCCTTTGAGCTACCATTCCTCCACACAAGAGAGTACTCATCGCTCGAGCTACCATTCCTCCACACAAGGGAGTACTCATCACTCAGGGCGTCACATCCTTCCCCCCATGGGAATCGACGTCCTCGTCGACACACCGTACTCTGTGGGGTCCGCTCTGATACCATTTGTAACGACCCAGTCCCACCTCAGTACGATATTGTCCGCTCTGGGTAGCGTCCTAGACAGGCCTCAGCCCCAGGACATCTACCCTCACGGCTTTGTTTCTGGGAGCTCACGACCAGCTTCCCAGGGGGTCACCCATCCCTGGATTTCTCTGGCCCAAGCACGCTTAACTTCGGAGTTCTCATGGGATCCGAAGCCAGTGAGCTACCCAAAAGGCCTCGTACTTAATTAGCGACCATATTTTACTTATATGGGTCTCCAAGGATCCCCCAACTTCCGGTGTGGGATGCCCCCTTTGAGCTACCATTCCTCCACACAAGGGAGTACTCATCGCTCGAGCTACCATTCCTCCACACAAGGGAGTACTCATCACTCAGGGCGTCACACTCCTTCTGTTCCCCTACCCATATCATATTCTGCATTGGTGATAATGTTGGATCCTTTGACGAGCAACATGTGTGTTGTGTGAGTCATGTTTGTTTATTTTCTATATTTATATATGTAATATAAAGGCACGTATTTACGTCGTATATTTATTGAATACTAGACACTGCATAAATATGAAACAATATATATATATATATAAAAATATTTATAGTATTATTACTTAAAATTAGCACTTGTATATGCATCACAAGATTCTAGTGAAATCACTGATATCTATGCGTAAACGTGACTTTGATGTCCTTTTTACTCCATTGCGGAAAACCATTGAAGTGTTTCTTGGAAGTGTTTTGGAAGGAGAAAAAGGAAGGAGGAGAGTGAAATGAAGTAAAACCAAGCTCCTTCCATGTATATTTGATTACTTTATTATGTCTGCTAAGAGTATGGATCATGAAATGAAGTAAAACCAGGCTCCTTCCATAGATATTTGATTACTTTATTATGGTCTTTTCTCTTTGAGCATATATATAAATAAAGCTAAGAGGTAGACTTGTAGGCCTAGTGTAGTGGTAAAGTCGATGTTCCTGTGACTATTCTTGTATTGGGGGTGTGTTTTCATTATAATAGATACTTGCAAGTTACATCGTTAGAAGAAATTCATTCATGTTGCCTAATTAAAATAAATGATGTAATATGTGGTTACTAGTTCTTCCCTATAAGTGATTTTTTGTTGTGTAAAATCGAAACAGTGCTATTTTATTAGGAATTGAGCTAAATTGCTATTAATATATATAGACAGAGGTTCATTGATTGGGAAAAACAGTGTTATTTTGTCTTGGAAAACTATTGTTTATGGACATGGACGTACTTTCGATGCATATACAAAGCATTTCCGGTAAGGATGACTATTTAAGGGCCACTATCACAGACCGAATAATTAGACACGCTTCCCAATAGAATATTTTGATGAAATTTGGTGGGAATGTTTTTCAGCATATTTAAAATATCTCCACCAAACTTCATGAAAAAAATCAACTTTGATGTTTACTTTTGTGTATATTATTGGTGTTAAATGTTACATAATAATTTTATTTTTTTGACAGAATTCTATAGTCATGATGGATCTTGTTTAATTAATCATGATTAGTAGATTTTGAATATTAAATTTTTATTAAATTTTGAATTTTTTATTTTAAGTTATATCATTTTTAATATAGAAAAAATTATTGGTGTGTGAGAATTTATTTTGTGTATATTATTGGTATGAGTGTTTTAACTTTGATGTGACATCTTGATGTGTGTATAAGACTCATCCAAGGGTCTAGAGTTAATGCACACCATAATATATATATATATATATATATTTAACCATTAGATTTTTATACTTTTTGAAAATAAATTTGGTCAAACATGGTGTTTTATAATATAGATTATGAGCTAGGATGGTTGACTAGTTTTGGGTAATGCTCGGCTGGTGGTGCAAAGGAGTAACTTAAGTCTTTAGCTAATGTCTTTTGAAAACTACCCATTCATTTTGATTGACTATGAGCTGCTAAGGCCTTTTGAAAATTATGAGCTGACGAGGCCTTTTGAAAATTATCCATTTATTTTGATTGATTATTCATCCCGTAGATATAATATGATATGATATCATTCTTCTATAAAAGGCGGACGGGATATAGATTATTCCAGTCCCCATTTTTGTTTTTGCGTTTAAGTAGTATAATTGCCCTATTTTATTTTAAAAGTATTGTATTTTAATGTTAAATTATACTTAAGCCTAGTGTAAAAAATATGATTTAACTAGAAATATATCTTTAGAAGTATTTTAATTATTCTCGTTGTTTTGAACGATCATTCCTTATTACAATTACAAGGTTAAATTCGTAAAAGGAGAATATAAAATTTGTTTTTCCTATATAGGGGGTGAAAGAGAGAGAGAAAGAGAGGTGGAGAATGTACAAATACATATATTTGGAAAATTTTAAGTGCAGAATACTGTTCATGGTCTGCAATACAAATTGGCCTATTTGAGGGGTCAAATAGATGCATTTTTTAATGAAACTTGGTGGAGATAATCTCCATGATGTGTAGATCATCTCCACTAAATTTCATCAAAAAATTCAACCGGTAATTAGGTTAACTACAAGATTAAAATACATATACTTGGAAAATTTTAAGTGTAGAATATTGTTCACGGACTGCAGTACAGATTGGCCTATTTGAGGGGTCAAATGGATGCATTTTTTAATTGAACTTGGTGGAGATGATCTCCAAGATGTGTAGATCATCTCCACCAAATTTCATCAAAAAATTCAACCTGGAAGTGGGTTAACTACAAGATTAAAATACATATACTTGGAAATTTTTAAGTGGAGAATATTGTTCACGGACTGCAGTACATATTGGCCTATTTGAGGGGTCAAATGGATGCATTTTTTAATTAAACTTAGTGGAGATGATATCCATGATGTGTAGATTATCTCCGCATATATATATATCAATCTTGTAGTTAACCCAATTTCCGGTTGAATTTTTTAATGATATTTGGTGGAAATACTCTACACATCATGAAGATCATTTAGACCAATATTTATTAAAAAATACATCCATTTGATCCCTCAAATGCTATAATATCACTTTTTTCAATGCTCATTTGCAAGCTACCTCTTGGTTCAGGTTTTGCAGAATTGTAACCATCCTATAGTGGTAACAATTGGGATCAGGTTCTGAGGTGTGCAACTATGCTTTTTAGGGGAAACAATTGGAGGCTCGATTGGGAAATAGTATGGATAGGGTTTGTTGTTTCTTTTGTAATAATTAATGATCCGTTGCCTTATATTATATGGTTTTAGATGTCTGTAGCTTGTTTGGTTTGTCCTTTTGGTTTTTGTTGTAACATCAATTTTGTGGAGCTGTGTCATAAATTTTGTACCCTTATTGCTGAAACCAGGGCCCTGGTCGTATGGCTAATATTACTAGAGATCTTCTGCAAGTATTGTTATATACCATAGATGCGGAATTCACAATTATGTAGCAGCCTGACTTTGACTATACCACTAAAGTAAACCCCAAACTCACATCCAAAATGACATTTTAATATAAATAACATAACATGTAACAAATCCGTTTTTTTCTTTCTTTTCTCTTTTGTTTTGATTAATGATTCAATTGTATATTTATTAATTTTATTTTCTATTGTATATGTATTAATTAGAAAACTCACAATGAGGTAATATCGTTTTTGTTTAATGTGTGTTTTGGCTAGCTCTATGGCAGGCTGGAAGGCTTCTTGGGTATTTGAGAGAGTAAAGACAAGATGTTTCCACTTGAAGTTCGAAGAGAAAGGTATTTTTTGATATGATAGAATATTATATTATACTATACTTGCTAAGAAGAAATGGTTTGGGTTTTGTGTGTAGGTTATAGGAACATGTGTTTTGATGGTTTGTACAAAGTGGTTCAAAAATTTAATAGTTTTAATATTTATGATTTTGGGATTTTCTTATTCACCCTATATATATGGATTACATTCAAGTATTAAAAAAATATTGGAACGGTCTTTATAGGACTATTTTTATCCATTTATGTATTTCACTAGCAATGTTCTTATAGGATTATTCGTGCACAATATTTTTAGGAATACACATTATGCGTTGTTTTTAGGAGTGCATTTGAACTTTTTAATTCTAATATTAGTTATTATTGTATATGCGTTTGGTCTTTAAATTGGTTAAATAAATTTTTAATTTAAAGCCATATCCCTATTATAAAGATACATATATAGTTTAATTTAGTTTTTATTGTGCTTGCTAATGATGATATCTTTTGTGTTTGATATTTCATTAGGTTAAGTATCTATAGATAGAAGTTGGATTGAATTAGCCGATAGGTTATCTGTAAGATATACAGATGGGGTTAAGAAGTTTTTCGGATTTGCTTACGCTAAAAAACAATTTGATTTGCCTATCTATTGTCCATGTAAGAAGTGTGTCAACTGTTACCAGTTTACACGGGATATTGTGAAAGAACATATACTAGTGAATGGTTTTTTACGCAAGTACAAGAATTGGACTTATCATGGAGAATCTTATGTTTTTTTGAATGAAAACCAAGATAGAGAGGAAAACAATATATCAATAGATTTAGATGCACGGGGTGACATGGTAGAAATGTTAGAAAAGGTGATGGGGTTGCCGAGAATAGATAGTAATAATGGGCATGACGAAGAAACTAAATCATTTTTTAAAGTTACGGAATATGCTAAAATTGATTTGTATCCTGGTTGTAAGAAATTTACGACTCTCTCATTCATTGTTCGCTTACCACACATCAAGGTTTTATGTGGATGGACGAATAAGTCTGTTGCAATGTTATTGGAGTTATTGAACAAGGCTTTTCCTGAAAATGTTAAATTGCCCTCTTCCTACTATGATGCTAGTAAAATAACTTCTAACATGGGTTTCAATTATGAGATTCTAGAAGCATGCCCTAATCACTGTATGTTGTTTTGGGGGAAGGCTAAGTATCTTAATATATGTGAGATTTGTTGTGAGTCAAGATATAAACAAGGCGATCAACCAATTGATGGTAAAAGGACACCTGCACAGCAAGTGAGGTATTTTCCATTAAAGCCGAGGTTAAAAAGATTTTATATGTCATCAAAGACCGCTTCTCTAATGAAATGGCATGTTGAGGAACGCTTAAATGGTGGCGTGATGAGACATCCAGCAGATTCACCGGCTTGGAAAGCCTTTGATGAGAATACTCCTTTTTTTGCTAGTGATGGGCGGAATATTAGACTTGGTTTAGCATCTGATGGATTTAATCCATTTAGGACCATGTCTATTGTTCACAGCACGTGGCCTGTTGTGCTTATACCATACAACTTGCCACCGTGGCTATGCATGAAGCAACCACATTTTATATTGTCGATGCTTATTGATGACCCCAAAGGACCTGGCAATAAGATTGATGTTTATCTTCAACCATTGATTGACGAACTGAAGGAGTTATGGTATGATGGTGTAAATACTTTTGATGCATCAACAAAGCAAATGTTTCAATTACATGCGGCTTTGTTGTGGACAATCAACAACTTTCTTGCCTAAGCCAACTTATCTGGTTGGAGTACAAAAGGTGCATTAGCGTATCCTAACTGTAATAAGAAAACTCGATCTTTTAGGTTAAAAAATGGGCATAAGTTTTTTTTTATGGGTCATCGTCGATTCTTGATATCGGCTCATAAATTTCGAAGAAATAGGGTATCTTTTGATGGAACTCGTGAATTGAAAGGCAAGCCAAAGTCATTGTCGGGATCCGAGTTGTTGCAACAATTGAATGACATTCAAGTGCTAACCGAATATAAGAAAGATGATTTGATCAAGAGGACGGAGAGAACAGGAGAAGAAGGAGAACTTCAAAAGTCATATAATTGGAGGAAATTAAAAAAAGTATCTTTTTTGAACTTCTATATTGGGAGCATAATCTCATTCGCCACAACCTTGATGTAATGCATATTGAGAAGAACGTGAGCGATAACGTACTTTTTACTTTATTAGGGACTTCTTAAAAGTCTAAGGATATCTTGAACTCTTGAAAGGATCTTCAAGTGTTGAAAATTAGGCAATCATTGCACCCCTAACAACAAGGCTCTAGTAAGATGTACTTGCCTCTGCATGCTTTACGATGGATAAGAAAAAAAAAGATACTTTTTGCTAAGTATTAAAGGGTATCAAAGTTCCAGATGGCTATTCTTCTAATATCTCAAAGTACGTGCATTTGAAAGATCATGCCATATCGGGTCTAAAGAGTCACGATAGCCAAATTCTAATGCAACAGTTATTACCTTTGGCTATTCGCACAATCTTGCCTAAGAATGTAGTTGAAGCCCTGATCGAATTAAGTAATTTTTTTAGACAATTGTGTTCTAAAGTTAATACGGTGCCCGATTTAGAAAAAGTTTAAGATCGCATAGCAATGACTCTTTGTTGGCTTGAAAAGATATTTCCACCTTCTTTTTTTTCGACATAATGGAACATTTACCCATTCATTTAGCTGAGGAGGCACTAATTGCTGGGCCAGTGCAATTTCTATCAATGTACCCAATAGAGAGGTGCATATATTTACAATATAAATCTAGTTAGCTCAAAATTTGAATTATATTGTATTCTATTATTTTTAATTTATAGGCATCGTCTATTATGATTGAAACAATACGTGCATAATCATATCGAGCTCATCCAAAGGCATCGATTGCAAATGGGAACATAATGGATTAATGCGTGACTTTTTGTGAAAGATACTTAGATGATGTGGAAACTAAGTCTAACCGACCAATTAGGAACTTTGAGGGAAGTGATAGGAGTGGTCGTGCCGTGGGAAAAGGAAGATGCTTTTTGCTTGATGCTATTACGCAAGCACAAGTACAAGTACATAGATATGTGCTTGCCAATATTGTTTCCGTGACTCCTTTTAGAGGGTAAGTGTAGCTCTAAGGGTACTGGTCAAAAGCTACACATAGTTTAATAACTATATGCAAGCATATGGTCCCAATCAACTTCATCTTAAAAAGCATCTTGGGGTCATATCTCGGAATGGAGAGCAAGTTCCAATAATATATGAGCAATGGAAAGATATGCCTCAAGATATATTGGATTATATATGGAAAAAGGTGGAAGTAAGTGTCATATGCTTAAATTTATTAATTTATATTATAGTGCACTTATTTAATATATTTTACTATAGTCATTTAATAATGATTAAATTGAGTTTTATTTATAGGATAATACGAATGCTCCTCTAGAGTATAGAGGAAATTGCCTAAAATATGTCGGTGATATTTGGAGAAAATGGAAGAGTCAAGTGAAAACGCAGTATTATGATATTTGGGAAACCAATGAACAACGCTTAAACAATAAGCCACTTAGGGTGGTTCAATATCAGTGGAAGACACTTGTTACCTATTGGCGGACTGAGAAGCAACAGGTATCTAATAAATTTGCTTGATAGTTACATCAAATCAATAAGATATAAAATTTGTAAATTAGCCTTGGAAATTTTGTAGGTTATTTCCGCTCAAAACAAAAAAAAATCGTCAATATCAAGATCTAAATCATAGGACTGGGAGAACGCCATATGCTCAGATTAGAGTAGATGTAAGTTTTATTATTGATCATCAGTTATGTTACTCTCATATTGTTGGATTATAATCATATTGCTTTTATAAATTAATAAATGGAGGAAGCAAGGGAGGATATTAATCGAATTAAAGTGTTTAGAAGAACACGAACTCCAAAAAATGGCGGCCTTATGAATCCAGAGATACAAGCTGTTATTGTGACTAATAAATGTTTCATAAATTTATTGGATTTCATTAATATTGTTAAAAAAATATTTTACTAAAGTATGTTTATAAAAAATTCATATCAAATTGTAGACGGAGATGAAGAGTCGAAGGGGTGTGGTGCCAGAAGAGGAACGAACTCCTGAGTCTATAGACAGTGTATTTACCCAAGTTGTTGGTCCTGATGGACATGGGTGTGTGCGAACATATGAAAAAGGTGTCACTCCACAAGTTATTTTTGGCAAAGGAAATAATACTGAAGAAGACAAAATCAACAAGATACACGAGGAGACTAGAACCTAATTCAACACAAAGCTTGATCAAGAATTAGAGAGCGTGATGCAGAGATCAATAGAAGAATTGAGGAGGCTATAACAACCATGCGAGCTTCTATTTGAGATGAAGTTTTAGCAGAGTTGCGTGGCAGAAACAGCCCATCTAGCATTGGCAATGTAATTTTATTTATGTCACGTATATATTATAATTTACATTCAAAATAGTTATATTTATTGTAAGTTTCTGATAACTCAAATTTATACGCGCGGGTTCCTACTTCATCAAGTGTTCACCGCCCAAACCTTGACCTAGACCTAGACGAAAGCTTTTCTCCTGAGATTAGTGTATTTTCTAATTCAAACTTATACTTGAAAATATCCACATACACTTAAAATGTACTATAAGTAATATTATTTATTTATTTTTGAATTGTGTTGCTTAATTTTACAAGAATATTATAAATGCCCAAAGTCCCCCTAATAGTATTTGACCACTTTATGAGATCCGATGTAGTACTTAATTAGTAAACAGGGATCGATACATTTTTTTTTCAAGAATTTAATGTTACAAATATTACTTTAAGCTATTTAATGCCTGATAACCTTTATTTTTTTTATTTTTTATGTTTTAGGAAATGAATGAAGATGAATGAAGGTTGTGCAAGCAAGATTACTATAATGGACTTCTTTTTGGAATTCTTTTTAGGAAATATAAACAATGGTTTAATTCGCTTTAGACTATGTTGTTGCACCTTTTTTATAATTTTGGATTGATATTGAACAATATATGCTCCTTGGTGGATAATACTTTTAAATATTGTATTTTGGTATGGTTTAGACTATGTAATGGAGATTTTGTTGATATTATTCAGATTTTCCTTATTCGTGTTCAATTAGTTTATTGTAATTAAAAATTTAATAATAAAAGCATTCAAGTATCAGTCGGACAAAGCAACAATGCTGTGACGATGCTCAACACTTTCTGTGACGGCTAATATAAGTTGTCACAAACAGGGCACAACACTCTTTTCCGACATCTAATATAAGTTGTCACAAACATGGCAAAACACTTTTTGTGACGGCTAATAAGCCATCATAAATAAGGTACATGGTTGTTTGTAACGAGAATAATATGTCACAAATCCATTATTTCTGACTGACAAAATTACATATTTGTTACGGCAATTGTCGCCACAATAACAATATAAGTAGCGCTTCAAGCCGTCACAAATAGACTGTGACAACAAATTGGCAAAAATGACGGGTTTTTTGTATCACCAACAAACCCGTCATAAAAATATATTTGTGCAGAATTTTGCCGTTACCGAGTTTTTGAGACACCCCTAACTTGTAACTCTTTGAATACCAATGCAAAGCCATCACAAATGTGTTTTTGTGACGGATTTTAACCATTTATAATGGTTTTTTACCCGTCAGAAAATGCCCTTTTTCTTGTATGGTTCTAAAAAGCTTGTAGCTCATTTCCCCCATCTATGGACCTTTTTCCTCTTGGTAGAGATTATGAAGTGTTCTTAAAATTTCATAGATGATTTATAAATTTGTTAATCTAATCTTTGATTTACTTAATGATATTTTGAGTGCTTCATACACTTTACGTGATATTTAGACTCCTTATTGTATTTCTTAAGCGATGATCGATTAGTTAATGAATTTATTCCACAAACTTCATTCCGTTCCATTGTAATGATTCACTATCTAATTTGCATTCTTTTAAACCATGAGATTTCACATACATGCTTAATATAAAATATTGTTACGACGAGGTTCTCATTTCTACCTCGGATTAACTTCATCGAGAATGGGTTGCTTTGCTTCACACCCGTAGCTAAGAGATAGAGAGGATGACTTCATCTTTGGTGAAATTTTGTGGTATTCTCTCTTGATATAGCTTCAACCCGGGAATGAGTTGCTTAGCTTCGCACCCTTTGCTATTGAAAGTTATCACAACATTCCCCATTCTTGAGAATATTATGTTAAAATCTATGTATGAGATTGCAAATACCATCTATTGTATCACGAACAACTTCAAATACCTCAGTGCTTCCTTAATACCTTTCACAACCTAGTTACATTATCACTATTCGACAACCAACCCAACTTACCAAACTAGAAAAATCGTAAAATCTGCAATCCATTCCATTCATTTTCAATTATCAGTGTGGTTCGATACTCAGACTTTTGAGACTTTATTACAACTTGATGTGCCTGTACTTGGGCTACCACAACGCGATATTCTATCAGCGTCAGTTGATAAACACTTAATATTGTCATTCATACGCTCATTTTTAGAGTTGTTTGACGCATTTATTTCTCTAAAACTACTCGGTTTGCCAACTTGTTTTGCAATTAATCTCGTAGCACTTTTGTATTTAACAATGCTTGGAAAGGCACATTTTGTGTTTATTTTGCTGTCTTTAGATTTCAAGAAATATTGTATTTAATACAATGGTGAAATTTTTCATGGGACAAAAGAAATCCAAGAAAGTGGAAGTTTCCATGTGATTAAAGAGCATCTAATAAAGTAAAATTCTCCATGTGATTAAAGAGCATCCAAGATAGTGGATTTATCCACAAAAAAAAAACATTGTTTATTTTTTGGTATCCAACACAACACTCCTATTTATAGTCTTTATTGTTACTTTAGAGAGGAATCCTTTTATTACTTCTCATCTCTCAATTTATAGAAAGCTTGTAATAGTTTTTTTCTAGAGAGAGAAATGGAGTTCACTTTTATAATTCTTGTCTCTACATTTATTATGGAGTAAATTTCTTTGCTAAGGCTAAAAGATGAAATTTGCAATGCATTAATTATGTAAGTTCAATTCTCATTCCATTGTTAGTATTGTTAAATACTTTTTGAATCCTTTATATTCTCCATTTTTTTCAACCATTCATAAGCTAGTAAGATAATTTTCATATGATGATTTGACTTTGTATGCTTTGTATATATAGATCTCAAGCATTAATGAGGAAATGATACACTTGTGTATTTCTTACTAGCCTATGTCCATTCTTTCTTTGAATGAGATACTTTTCATTACCAAGCATGATTAGTCTTTGAATATTCATGGAAACACCATAAATTTGAGATTTTAATCTTTGAATACTTTAATGATATGTTGAGTGCTTTCTACACTTTATGTGATTTTAAGACTCATCATCTTCTTAGTTAAAGTGTTGACAAAGAGGATCTTTTAAATTTATATCATAAACAACTTCATTAATCATTTTAAGGATTCAATTTATATTTATCAAATAAGTCTATATAGGACAGTTTGACCTCCACCTAGACCTCACAATCTTAGACAAATGAAATGTTATGATTTATCGAGCTAAACTCCTTATAGTTGGTCATTTTCATAATTAAGTTATTTGCCCAGGGGAAACTAACAATGAGTTCTTAAATGCCTAGTTTAAATTTATGCTTTTTTTTTGTGTATTTTAAGTTTGAATCTTGGTTGACATTATATGGGAATGGATTGCACTTGTTTCACACTCTATGTCACAAGATAAAAATGAGAGATACACTTGTATTGATTTTTTCTTACACCCTTCCTTTATATGGCATTTATATAGGAATGGGTTGCCTTTGCTCCACACCCTTTTGCTTAGAAATGGGTAAAATACTCAACACTTAGGAATTGTATTGAGAACCTTGAATGAGGTTGATTTTACTTAAGTTTGCAAAACAAATGAATTCTATAATGCCTTAGCCTTTTCTTATTTATTGTTACATCATTTTAATTTTTATTGCAAGACATTAAAATCAACCAATTAATTTCTTTTAACAAAACCTTGGACTCGTAATCATCACATCGTCTTTCCGACTATCCTTGTAGTTCGATACTTGGACTTACCAAGTATTATAACTTGACAACCTGCACTTGGATACCTAAGCACGGAAGTATTTTCAGTGCGTCATCAGTCCAGTTAATCTATATAGATGTACATTATCCATTAAAATTTGAAATGTTTAGGTTTCCATCTATTTGCTAAAATATATTTTACACAAAATTATATATATCAAAAAAATCAATTATCACTTAGCACTTTATCATGAGATTATATTATATCAATTCAATTCAATTCATATTAAAAAATAAAGTATCATATTATATTATATCAATTCTAAAGAAAAATGTTCCACCTACAATTGATAAAATTTGAACCTGAAACGTACTTATTTAGGGGTCTTTTGATTATTATTTTATTATTGACGTAATATTGGAGCTCCATAAGACTCTAACATATGCTAAATATTTTCTTAAAATATCGTTCATATGTTATAGTAATACTGTTATACCGTGAAACCCATTATATAATGCAATATATTATATCCTAATATTTTTGCATGATAGTTGGTAATTTTTGTTTTTTACCTTATCACTATCCACTATAAATTATCGGACTATTTACACATAGTATCCCATGTTGCAGCTCTATCTAATAGTTTTTACAAAAAAAGAAAAAAAAAAATTGAGTTACCCTTTAATTTGCTAACCATTAGTCAAAAAACTATGGTAAATTACTTTTTTTTTCCTTTGCAGAAAATGCTTCAAAAATGCAATAAAGATATATAAAAGTGCTTATAAAATTGATATCTTTGAAGATGAAGAAGTTTAAAATGTTGCTTAGAATAAGGGTGTATATTTTCTTTACTTGATTTCTAATTTTTTTATCACAAGCAGTGGCTCAATGGTAAAAAAAAAATAAAAATTAGTACAATTTTACAACCATCACAATAAAAGGGTGGCAAAAAACCATCAAAAATGGGCAGACTACAACTAACAAAACAAAGTCGACACACAACTACCATAAACCGGTGAACTACAACAATCAATCACGTAATAAGGTGGACAATTTATTTTTTCTTTTTCTTTCCTTATTTTGAATTATGGAAATTGTAATTTAATAACTTCCAAAGTTCATTTCACTATAAATATATTATTATTTATTCTTTACTTTCTTTCCTTTTTTGGTTATTTTTACTTTTATACTTGTAAGGCCATATTTTTGTTTGAGTAAGTTATGTGGGCCGATTGATTCATGTAATAAGAGTTCTTTTAAATTTATTTTTTGCAATATAGAAGAGCCATTTCATTTGAATAAATAAGATACATGTATTTCCTTTTAGTTTATTAAAAAATACAAGAGATTTTTTTTATATAAAATTATTCTGTATTTATTTAGTGATTTGTGATGTAATTAATGAAACTTCATGATTTCAAATAAAAAATAAATGAATAAATAAATTTTTATTGGCCTTCGTATTTTATACTTTATGAATGGTATATTTTAAAACAAATTTGATTAGTTAAATATCAAAACTACTTTAGGAATAGTAATTGTTGTAATTATGAGTTTTCAACCAAACCCTAATGGGTGTCTTGTTTTTTAAATTGTTGTAGTTATGAGTTGTAATTAAATACAAATACGATAGAAATTTGGTCATGTTTGCATTCATGTAAATTTAACCTGTCAAACCCAAACTATCCCATATGTAATATTTTTTCTTTGAATGCTCTTATAGTACTATATAATAGATCGGTGCGTGTCAAGGTCTATGGGTTTTAGGCATATAATAAATATAGGGGCATTAGGTTTTCAAAGTTAACCTCTTCTGGCCCAAAGTCAAGATCGATCGGGCCGATCATATTTTCAGATGGGTCGAGATTCAATTTAGCTAAAACGGCCATCCCCAATTATCTCCAAAGTTATATTTAATATTTCTTTTTGCGCTGTAGGAACAGGCATTACAAGTGTCTATATATATATAGTTAATAATTAAAAATTATATTTTTATTAATACTAAAAAATTTAATATGGGATGTTACAATCCACCCCAAAACCAATTGGCGATGGGTGCGCCCTTTGTTTTTATATATTGTTTTGGGAGAATCCGTTTCACAATGTGAGATTTATAGTCTCCACAATGTCAATGTTTAAAACGTTGGCCCTACATTCGTACCTCGTCTTCTTTAGTTTATTGTGATAATTTCGATTCCTTTTGATCATGACGTTATCTCGCATGTCAAATTTTTGGAGTTGAATGAATGTTACAAGGATCCATAGACTTTAATTCAATTCACAGAGAAACCAAAACAAACTAAAAAAAAATGAAGAATATAACAAAATTATATGTATAACTCTAAGCCTTAGGTTTAAAAACTTGAATTGAATGGGCACTAAAAGTAAATTATCGGCCAGATATAGAACTATAGAAAAATCATTTGAGTTGAATGGTGTTGAGTTCAAGCCAGGCTATCTAAAATGTGTCCAAAGTTAATTTATTTGTTTCACAAACGCATTTCGAAGGAGTTTTCACTCCAATGATAACAAGTAGAGCTCGAGTAAATTGGTTATTTTTATAATAGTATGTATAATACATAATGCGAGCACCGCTTTATCTATCTCACTCGTAGTTTCATGTACTAAAAAAATTAGCGAGTACATAATTTTTGTATATACATTTGGAAATATACATATTAATAATGGGTGGTTTAGGGTATTAGCCATGTGTAAAATCGAAAACATATATAATAGCATGCACTGAATTTATAAATTAATATACCTCATAAGCAATTAATTTTTTATTCTTTTACGGTAATTGTCAAACTCTTACATTTATAAAGGAACACTTTTACTCAGAAATAAATATATAAAACATTAATAATAACAAAAACAAATAAACAAACAAATAAATAACCCCGAAGAGTTTCATTTGATCCTCTTCTAATTTATTTAGTCACTAAACAGATTTATTAAATTGGTGTTCATTTCTAGTTAAGGGTCTTCATTTCTAATGTGGTGGTGGACTATTGCAATTCTTACCACCCTGTTTCGGAGTTCCAGTGCAATCATTTCCAGGTGGGGGTATGGTTCTCTTCTGCAAAGATTGAATCACCAGATTTTTTGTCTTCATTTCTGAACGGAGGATTCTAGTTGCTTCATTGGGTTCAGTGTTTAACAAAAGAACTAATGATATAATAATGACTAAAACTATGTTTAGAGATCTCATAATTAATGATGATCTTAATTAATGGCAGTGGTGGTGATGGTGGTGGTGGTTCAAGTATTTGGTAATTAAGACAAATGGAGTATGGGGTGGGAATTAAATTAATGTGAGAGGATATGAATGAAAGTGTGATGATGGCGGAATTAGGGTTGTGTAGAGGGGATATTTATATGCACCAAGTTATAAAAATAAATGTAATTAAGAATTTAAAATTTAAAATTATTTTTTTTGAAGTATTTGACCTGCTTAATTAATTGAAGGGCTTGTTTTGACTTTTGGTAAGCTTAACTTGAAACTCAAGGCCATCTTCCTGTTCTCTTTAATTTACCATCACCATAACGTTATTGATTCTTTTTTTTTTTATTTATTGAAAATTTTCTCTCCTATGGAACTTATATAATTTTGTTTGCTAACTGAACAATTTTTTTCACCTAACTTTTAAGGGGAAATAAAACAAAAATCAAATAGACAACTACATTCATCTCCATACTGATACTCATGTCCTTTTCTTGAGGTAATATTTTGGACATGTGAAAAGATTGCTTAGTTCTAACTGTAGTCGCGTATTCTGCAGACAAGAATGTGGGGTGCTTGTGCATATGATAGGTTGATTTGCTTAATTTAGTATAATTGTAAGTAGATATAAATATCTGACATAAAAATTGACATATGAAATGTGATCATTACATATTGGTTAAAATAACCGTGTCACTTTATTTTCTAACTTAATAAATGATTGACACACTGATATGTCCGTTTTGTATTTTAGATTTTTATGTCCATATAAAATCACTCTTTAATTTATTGTTTATTGAAATTTTCTTTTCATTTTCGCAGAATTGAAATACATCCTTCCTTACCGTCTCTCGCGCATGAACCTTATCAATCAAACTCGACCAACACACAAAATTCTCTTAACATTGGAACGAGTTTTTTTTTTTTTTTTTTACACAATTTGTTCTCCCACTGCA
The DNA here is from genome assembly GCA_021464415.1 of Lonicera japonica. Taxonomy (NCBI): domain Eukaryota; kingdom Viridiplantae; phylum Streptophyta; class Magnoliopsida; order Dipsacales; family Caprifoliaceae; genus Lonicera; species Lonicera japonica. Next base: position 39,042,648 of record CM038465.1, on the reverse strand, counting down.
GTAGATATGGGACTAATCCATACTCATAGTACGTGCAAGGGAACCTGCTGTTGGCCCAATGGTGTTTGTACTCCGGGGGAATCGAACACATGATCTAATGGTAGACAAGCCACTAGACCAGCCCTATAGATTATAAACAATGTTAATCAAGCTATGAAATTTGTAAGGATAAAACATTAAAATTAGTAATAGTAGTTTTTGGTTAGATGAGAAGTATGTATTTAATTACCAATTAACCAATATTGTTCCTAACTTAATCAGTTGTGTTCATCAGGTGTGAGGGTATGAGTTACATCGTACGGACAAATTATTTACATATATAAAAGATTAAATTTTAACTAATAGTTATAATATTTACTAATATTTTAACTAATAGTTAATGATTGCATTAGCAAAGTCAACATTATAGATCAAATTAATTAGTACAAATTAATTATCTAGATTAATGCACTCACTCAACATGTATATGTATATCTCTATTTATATATATATATTGAGAGAGAGAGAGTCTATGGATGTACGCTGTATCTCTTGACACTGAATTACATGCATTTGTATTTGTATGAACATGCAGAGAACAACCATTTAAGCTGATTAAAATGTTTGTATTTATGATTTTTTTTTGCTCTATTTTACTAAAATGCTTGCATGTGCATGTTTGTCTAATTATACTTAATAAACTTTATATTTGTCTTTTGTAAATAAGGTTTTAATACATGTAGTACATCCAAAATACACATTAAAATTACTCCAAAGTATATTCAATTGCTTATTAGTATGACAGATAAAGTGTTAGAAAATTACACAAGGCCCATGACCAAGAACAAAATTTCAATTAAAAGAATTCAATCTTCTTCCAACATGTAACGTAAAGAAAATGGAACAGAAAAGAATTCAAGTAAAACCATAGTATTCAAGAGTCAAAATAGCCCTTCAAGCAGGTCAAATACTTCAAAATAAAAATAAAAATAAATTAAAACAATTGATGACTTGGTCGCGTATATATAAATAACCCTCTCCTCCACATTAATTCATTATCACACTTTTATATCCTCACAATAATTTAATTACTCAATCTTACTCTCTGTATATAGTTTCAAAATTTCAATTACCAAATAATTGTACCACCACTACTCATCTACTTCTACTATTATTTGCTTACTTAGTTGCTCAATAACTAAGATTATCATTATGAGATTTCTAAGTATTGTATGTTTGTTTTATTTATTATTATATCACTAGTTCTTTTGTTAAACATTGAACTCAATGGAGCTACTAAAATTTTACGTACGAGACAAAATCTAGTAGCGCAGTCTCTACTGAAGGCCAGATTCCTGTGCCCCATGGAAATCGGTGCACGGGAACTCCAAAACAGGTTGGTAAGCTGTGCAGCAACAGTGATACCATTAAGCTGATGAACTTTATTGGTCATGTTATTATGGCTCATTTTGATAATTGTGTGATTACAAAGATTATCAAAATGGGTATAAATATGACACAAAATAAACCTTTCCCTCATATATGGTATGTTTTGAAAACAGTACAATAACTAAAATAATATCCATAAATCATACGCGACAAATAATAAAATCTTAACTTCATACCCATCTTTTATTTTATTTTATTTTTTACATGTGCTGCTGCTCACCAGCACATGTAAAAAATAAAATAAAATAAAATAAAATAAAATCAAGGACAATGAAGAATTGAAGACTACATAGTCACGGGGACGTTTGTGCATTTCTCAAGTTGTTCTTAGACTTGTGATTCTTCAGTGACGACTCTTGTCCCTTGAGACTACCAACTACTACAAGCTTCTTTTACTTTGTTCTTAAATAATTGTTTTACTGCATCAACTCCTGGTGACTGTATAGATACCACCATATCAAAATTACCTGGTCGAAATATACAGTGAACTAAAATTTTCAATTCCTGGTTGACACATTGTGCTGTGGGTGTATCTTGAATTTCATGTAGGTTGTGTTTGATTGCAAAGTTGGGAAATGACAGAAAAAACAACTTATTTTTGTGAAAACTTAGAAAATGGGACATGTGGTTTGGTGAGACGTTCTATTATATCTTCGGTTTTCCTTGGAATTTATTTGTGGGTGGTGGCCAGTGGGTTAGAAAAATTCTCCACTAATATAAGGAAAAGATGGAGAACATCAAACCAAATCACTCATCAGGTTTTCTATCTTACTTCACAAAAAGTTATTATTTCTCAATCATTTTCTACCTTTTCAATCAGATGGGCTGCTAGAATCTATAATATTAAACAGGGAGCAAGAAAGAGCTGGAGTGGGTACAGGAAATCGACCATTTTGTTAACATGAAATTACGACATTGCCCTTCTTATTTCATAAAGATAAACAATAATTTTAACGGAGTCTTGGACCTGTGATCTCCACTTTAACAGAATGAAACTTAACCACTTGATCAAACAAGGTTATATTGCCTAAAAAGATTCTAAGAATAATTTAATTAGTAAAAAATACTAGGTACGATATTGTGCGTGCATCGAGTGTGCTGCATGTTCTAGTGTCTACATATATAGCCTTGATAGTTTTCCTGCTAGCACTTGAATAATATTGATCTCAAAATTCTTCCATAATTTGTCACTTGGATTTCATCATGGCAATCTTGATACTTATGATTAAATGATTGAATATTGACAGAACACAGATATGCAGAACAAAATCTACCCTTCCAATGACTTTGAGTCCTAGCTCTTCATCGGTGGCTTTGAATGACACATCATCAAGGACAACATTGCAGACTCGTGAAAATTTAACAAAGCTGGAACTAAGTGATGGAAATCATTTGTATGCAAAGTTGGTGGTAATTACAATATTCTTGCGACTATAACTACTTTGTATAAACTATACTGAAGATGGAAAGGTTGCCAGAAGCTATGAACTTACATAAATTGATGGTTCCACTTCTCTTTTCAGAGCTTCTCAAAATGATATCCTATTTTAATTTTGGGACATAATCATTAATTCCAAATATCACAATAGATGGATTATTGACCATTGATCAAGTTGAAATTATTGTTTCCTTAAAAAGTAGGTGACACTAATTTGAGCGTTTTTATTAATCATTTACCCCGCTTATCAGTCTATATTTTCTCTTGAAATAGAGGTACTAATTCACTCTTCAATTTCCCTAATAAAACATCGAAGTTTAGATCCTTGATCTTTTAATACTTCATAGCATGTACTTTGCAGATCAGTAATCCTTAACCTTGGATATGAATTGATTAATTCATCATATTTCATTTTTACTAGTTGAAGATGTTCTAAAATGATACTTATAGTATTTTATTTTTGATCTGTTCAGTTCATAAGATTTTGGTTATGTGGTTTATATCAATATTTTTATTCTTATGTGATATCATGTATTTTTTATTTTGATGCCTATCAATGGTTTATATCAATATTTTTATTTATATTTCTAATGATATTTACATTTACAGTATTTTTCAAAAATAATTCCTTTGTTTGTCACTGTCAGAGACAAACAACTGTCATAATATTTTTTTCGAAACTTATGACCGTTGATAATAGTCACAAGTTTTTTAAACTACCACAGCTCATCCACTAACTTATGATTGTTACCGATAGTCACAAGTTTGGAAAATTACCACTGTTTAGCCAGGACTTTATAACAGTTGGAAACAGTCATAAATTTGTAAAATTATCACTGTTCAACCACCAATTTATGATAGTTTGAAATAGTCACAATTTACAAAATCGTGACTGGTTTTAGCTATCATAATGATGAATATTGTGACGATTATTGGCCGTGACAAAACAATCACAAGCTTATCACTTATGACCATTCCATGCTGACGCGCTGAAAATACTTCCATACTTAGGAACCCAAGTGTAGGTTGTTAAGTTATAATAGTTGATAAATCCAAGTGTCGAACCACAAGGATAGTCGGAAAGATGATGCGGTAATTACGACTCTAAGGCTTTGTTAGGAGAAGGAGATTGGTTGATTTTAGTTGTTGATTTTAAAGTCTTGCAATAAAAATTAAAGTGTGTTATCAATTGATAAGAAAAGGTTAAGGCATTATAGAATTCATTTTCTTTGCAATGTTATGTAAAATCAATCTCATTCAAAGTTCTTAGTACAATTCATAAGTGTTAAGTATCTTACACTTTTCTAAGCAAAAGGGTGTGAAGTAAAAGCAACCCATTCCCATATAAATGCCATATACAGAAAGGGTGTAAGTAAAACTCAACACAAGTGTATCTCTCCTTTTTATCTTGTAATAAAGGGTGTGAAGCAAGTGCAACTCATTCCCATATAATCCTCAACCAAGATACAAACTTGAGATACACTAAAAGAAAAGGCTTAAATTTAAACTAGGCATTTGAAAGCTCATTGCTAGTTTTTCCTAGACAATTGACTTGATTATGAAAATGGCCAACTAAAGAGTTTAGCTCAATAAATCATAACATTTCATTTGTCTAAGATTGGGAGGTTTAGATGGAGATCAAGTCATCCGGTTTAGACACATTTGATAAATACAAATTGAATCCTTAAAATGATTAGTGAAGTTGATTATGGCATAAACTTAAGAGATCCTCCTTGGCAACACATTAACAAAGAAAATATTGAGTCTCAAAATCACGTAAAGTGTAAAAAGCACTCAACATATCATTAAAACATTCAAGGATTGGAATCTTAAATTTATGGTGTTTATATGAATATTCAAAGACTAAACATACTTGACAAAATATCTCATTCAGAAAAGGAATGGACATGGGCTAATAAGAAATATACAAGTATATCATTTTCTCATTAATACTTGAGATCTATGTATACAAGGTATACAAAGTCAAATCACTTTATGAAGATTATCTTACTAGCTTATGAATAATTGATTAAATGTAGAAAGAGAAGGATTCAACAAATATTTAACAATACTAACAATGGAATGAGAATTAAACTAACATAATTAATGCAATGCAAGCTTCATGTTTCAGCCTTAGCAATGAAACTACTCCATGATAGTTGTATGAACAAAGACCATTAAAGTTATCTCCATTTCTCTCAAGAGTTTCTCTGACTAGCTTTTTTAAGTGATAATGAATAATAAATGCAGGAAATAAACTTGTATTATAGATCTAGATCTCAAAATTACAACCCTTTAAATGATGAACAAAGAGAAGTTTAAATACGGGGAGAAACAATCCCAAAATAGCTAATCTATGACACTTTATCAACAAACCCTGGGGCAAGCACCTGAGCCTATCTAAAAATGGAAAGTCCAGCAGTTTTGGTAAGTTTCAATGCACAAAAAAGTTGAGAAAAGTTTCTTTGAAAGTTGCACTTTATGCTCTGGGGTTTCTCTGATTGATCAGAGAGGAGATCTACACTAAGAGGTTTTCTCTGAATGATCAAAGAAACACAGCTGATTGATTAGAGGGTAGAATCTGGAAAAAGTGGTCTCTAATTGATCAGAGAAGCACCTCTGATCGATCAAAGGGCTGATTCGGGAAGCATTCTTCTTTTCTTTTATCTTCTATTTTCCTTGTACACTTTCCAAAGCTCCCTAACTTGCTTCCAAAGTCTATGGGGACAATCAAGACACTAGAAAAGGCTACTCTGAGCCATGTTAAAGCAATTTTTGATATTTTGAGCGTGTGTGTAAAAGTGAGCTAAATTAATTAATCTAAGCCAAGATAAATGCGATAAACTTAATTAAAAGAGCGTTAGCGCATGCAAAATTGTGCGTTTATCACATGCCACTCTTGGCGACAATGACAAAGTCCGATTATGACTGTTTTTTACTGCAATAATTTGTTTTGTCACAATGTTATCACAAATGGTCTTTATGACTATTTTTGGCAATAACAAAGCACTGATTCTGGTATAGTACAAGTTCAGGTAAATTAACCCGTTTAACGCAACCAACCACTACAATAATAGTTTTTCAAATACGTATATAATATCACATACCTACAGCACATCAGGCTAGGTTTGGACTTGGCGGACCAAGTTTGAGCTTATGCATATAGTGTACACTGAGCATTCAAGTTTTCAAAACCATATCTTAATCAATTAGCTTAAGCTCTTTCTAAGCAAATTTTTCAATTGGCTTTTGTTATTAATATCCAACATCTCAAAATATAAAGTCGGTTTTGGGACCCATTTTTAGTATGAGGTCCATAATTAAAGCACGGTACAAGTTCGGGTTGAGTATATCTAGTCTTATAAAATACAAAGTCTGACTAACTTTTAACCTTTTAAAGTCTATTCATCTAAAGGCGCACATGACATATAATGGTACATAATTAATCAATCTTAGTATTTAAATGTGGCTTCCGCTCTTATTGAAACATCAAATCAATAGCATTTCCATTCACACATAAAACATTCACCCAAATCTCTAGTCTTTTATACGCTTTCTCACTCATCAACCTTTTTTTAAAAAAACAAAATTAAATTAAAGTATCTTAACTTTTAATTGAAAGATAAAATTTTAATAAATTTTACATTTTTAAAATTTACTAATCAATGTCTATAAAGCAAGATGATGGATAGTCACGTTGATCCAATTTCACATAATTTGTAGCGTGATTTTCTTTATACGCTTTTGAATTAAAAACTCATATGAACAAACATTTTGGGCAACTATGTTAGGCAATTTGGTATGTGTTTTTGCATTTAATGTTGTAAGATATGTATTAGTTATGATATACGTTAGTTAGCAATTTTGTTTTATAACCATAAAATAATGCTAGTTTTATTACGAATAAACTTTCTCTGCTTTAATTAAATTTTAATTTCACCCTTATTATTTGTCATGCCATTTTACACGGTACACTTATTTTTAATTATCAATTTTTTTTAAACGTATTGTCTTTTTCGGGAAATACTTAATATACATATACGGTGGAAATGATGCAAATCTCTTTTCTAAGCCAGTTGTACACTTCATATCTAATTGAACATTCAAACTCATGAATTGTACCCCAAATATATGTAATTGAAAAAAGACGTTAAAAATTATGTTAAAAAAACCCTTTGAAAATGCCTTTCTAACTCGGTTGTATCCCGAATGTAACTAAAAAAAACAAAAAAAAAACCATACTTAGACGCACACAAGATGAATCCTTTTTAAAATAGGTAATCCAAATTATTATTTGGGTCCAAATGAATCCATATATATACCAAGGATTTTATCGTTACACCACTAATATAGGACACATGCAAGTAGTTACTATATATATATATCTAACATCGAGTCTATTTCATGCAACATCATTCTATAACAAAATTTAGGTCAATCTACTTTTATAACAAAAGGATTTTCCGAACTTGAAGTACGTGCACATGCTTTCACTAACCTGACCTATTTTCATTTTAAATGGAAAAGGTTACGTGGCAATTAATAGAAAAATTATTTAACAATAAGTTTTCTTGTTCGAGTTTTGGTTCATTTTTGTAACCTTATATTAGTAAATCACACTGTGTCAATAATTTGAATCTTAAGTTAAGATGCTCAAACTTAATATATAATTTACTATTTTGAGATCCATGAACAAATAAAAAACTTGAACTAAATGGGTTCAAGCTTAATTTATTTGTTTCACAAATAATTTTGCCCAAACGAGTTGAATAGTGTTGAGTTCAAGCCTGGCTCTCTAAAATGTGTCCAAACTTAATTTATTTGTTTCAAAAACGATATTCGAAGGAGTTTCCACCCAATCAAAAACTTGAACTAAATGGGTTTTCAAGCTTAATTTATTTGTGTCACAAATGATTGTTTCAAACAAGTTGAACGGTATTGAGTTCAAGCCAGGCACTCTAAAACGTGTCCAAATTTAATTTTGTGTTTCACAAACAAAATTCAAAGGAGTTTCCATCCAAAGGATAATAACTAGAGTTTGAGTAAATTGGTTCTTTTTACAATAGCACGTACAATACAAAATACGTGCGCCGTTTCATATATCTCACTCGTAGTTTCAAGTACTAGAAAAAATTAGCGAGTATATAATTTTTGTATATACATTTGGGAATATATATATATATAAATAATTGGTGGGTTTCGGGCATTAGCAACATGTAAAATTGAAAACATAATAACATGCATTGAATGTTATGAATTACATGTAAATTAAGATACCTCACTAGCAATTAATTTTTTATTCTTTTACAGTAATTGTCGCACTATTACATTTAATAAAGGCACACTTTTATGCGGAAATAAATAAACATTAATAATGACAAAAACAAATAAATAAATTAAAAAGACACCCCCGAAGAGTTTCATTTGATCATCTTCTAATTACTTATTCAATAACTAAACAAATTTATTAAATTGGTATTCGTTTCTAGTTAAGAGTATTCATTTCTAATTGTGGTGGGCTAATGCACTTGTTACCATCGACTTTTGGAGTTCCAGTGCACCCATTTCCAGATGTGGTTCTGGGATGCTTATGTAGAGATTGCATCACCATATTATTTCTCTTCATTTCTATGCCGAGGATTGTCGTAGCTTCATTGCGTTCAGTGCTTGACAAAAGAACTAATGATATAATAATGACTAAAACAATGTTTAGAGATCTCATAATTAATGATGATCTTAATTAAATATTGAGCAATTAAACAAATAATGGTGGTGTTGGTTCAAGTATTTGGTAATTGAGACAAATGGAGTAAAGGTGGCAATTAAATTAATGTGAGAGGATATGAATGAAAGTGTGATGATAGAATTAGTGTTGTGTAAAGGACTAGAGGGGGTATTTATATGCACCCAAGTTATAAAAATAAATGTAATTAAGAATTTATAATTTTTTATTTATTTATTCTTTTATGTATTTGACCTGCTTAATTTAAGGTCTTATTTTGACTTTTGGTGGGCTTAACTTGAAACTCAAGGCCATCTTCTTTTTTCTTTATTTTATTTTACCATCTTCATAACGTTATTGATTATTTTTTCATTGAAATTTTGCTCTTCTTTGAAACTTAATTTTGTTTTCCAACTGAACAACATTTTTCACCTAAACTTTAAGGAAAAGAAAGAAAAAAAATACCATAAAACGTCATAAAGTAATTTTGTTTGCTAACTAAATTCATCTCCATACTGTTATTCATTCCCTTCTTCTTCTTTTTTTTTTTTTAATATTTGGAGGTACCAGCATAAAACATCAAAAATTAATTTATTTATGTTACCTATTTGTTTATTGTTTATCAAACATACAGTGGATATATAAATTTTCTCCGTGTTGAGGTCTAATGGCGGGAATGTTGTTTTTTTGGCTCAATATATACTTGAGTTCGAGTTTTCTCTAAATTGTATAGTGGGGCTAAATCTACAAACTATTTCACGGTTGTAGGAGAAGTTATTTCCTGTTGAGTCCATTGAGTTTGCCATAAGTTCAACATGAAGGATGACCTACTATGTTAAGTATATAAGGGACCAATACTATCCGACAGACTTGTAAAGTAACCCTATTTATTTGTTTTTGTAAAAAAAATAAAAAAAACACATGATATAAATTAAATTTTATTTTCTTCTGTCTTTGTTTGAGTTCTCTTGTGATGGTGAGGGAAATAGTTAATGACTGTTGGGCTCTATGGACACTACCTATTTCTATATTGATATGATATTGTCCATTTTGATTTAGGCTCACATGGCTTTACTTTTGGATTCTGCCGAAAAAAATTCATAAACCCATGACATTCGCCACTTCTAACGAATATGGTTTGCACACAACAATCCTACCCTCAAACAAAAGAATACAATTACTCATGACTCAAGCCTCCCCTCAAACGATAATCCATCCATCCACTCAACTTTGTTTGCACACAACGATCCTAGCCTCCTCTTTTACACTCAGGATTCTTCATCGTGTTGGGGCACTGATGTAGAACAGGTAGCGGACCTGTATTTAACAACACTGGATCTTCGTAAGCCCGCTTGACCCAAAAAGTGACGAGACCAGATTGCTTAGTTCTATCTATAGCCACATATTTTGCAGATAAGAATGTGGGTGTTTGTACCTATGATAGATCTGTTTATTTAATTTAGCAATAATTATAAGTAGATATAAATATCTGACAAAAAAATTGACATATGAAATATGACCGTCATATATTGGTGAAAACAACCATGTCACATTTTATTCTAACCAAAGAGTGGTTTGACACATTTATATGTCAGTTTTTTATTTCAGATTTTTTTGTCCATGTAAAATCACTCTTTAATTTAGGATTCGTTTGATTCGGGTATTAAAAAGTGGGATGGCATTATTAATATCACTTTTTTTATAATACCTTGTTTGATTCGCACAAATGTGCTAGGATTACTAATACCGGTACTAACTTAATACCACTCTTTGTGGTATAATTTAATACCAAGGGGGAGATGGTATTGTTTATCCAGGATTAAGAAAAAGGAATCATATATTTTCAAAAATGCCATTACTACTATAATATTCTAACCAAAAGGAATTGCCTCTAGGGTGGATGATATGCTGGTCCGCCAAGATCATATGGAGGCGGAGATTGCCTCTAGGGTGGAAGTGCATATGGCGGCTCAACAGGAGTTCATACGCCGTCAATTCGAGGAGTTCTATAGTCGATTTCCCCCACCCCCACCCCCACCCCCTGAGATGTGATGATGATGTGGTAGCCTGAAAACTCTTTCAATATTAATATTTATGCTTAGTTTTATTTTATTCCTTTTGGGTTGTATTAGATTCCTGACATGATGATTAACTTTAGAACTTGGTTTTAATGGTTGAATGTTATGGTTTTTGCTTTCGAATTCTAATTCTAACCCGTTTTGTGAATAGTTGTTGTTTATCTCTTATTTTTGTCTCATGGAAAGAAAAGCCAAAGTAGCCCTTCCGTGCGTTGTTATTGTTCTCTTTCCATTGAGGACAATGTTTGTTTCAAGTTGAGGGGGGTACGTTATTTTGTGTTTATTTTGTTTGGCTTGCTAGTGTTCATTTCCATGAGTAGAAGAGATATGTTCAAAAAATTTTTTTTGAGAAGTTTGAAAATTGATGATTGATTGATTGATATTTTTGTTCGATGAAGACTATTGTTTCTTTAGCTTTTGGCATGAATTCTTTGATTTGGATAGGAATTTGAATGATAATCTAAATTGCCTTGCTCCACTTAGTCTCATATCCCGTTATATTCTCTTGCTCCGCATGCTAGATTGCTTCGGTTGTTTCCAATTCGGTAATAACACCTAGATTTATTTTCATTGAGAGAAGAGAAATTTTTGTCCAAAAATGATGGAAGCTCTTTCGAAAAGATCCCCCAATGAGAGGACAAAAGCATAGCACTTTGATAACTTGGATGACTTTTTTTCCTAATATTGACTTAAAGCTTCACTTGACTAAATCTTAAGTCTCTTTGTCTAATATTACGGATGGGTAAAGGTTACCATATGGGAAAGGGTGAATAGCTTCCTTCAAGCTCCAATGAATGAGCAGTAATGAGAAATTTCATAAGTGAGACCGCTGCCCCTCATAGAGATGAAAACCACCCTGATTTAATTTAGCAAAAATTTCCAAGAAAAGATAAAGAGAGTGCTTAGAATTGACAAATCTCGGAGCTTTTGTTTTTGAAAAAGTTCTCTCTTCCTTCTCGAATGACTATGACTCTTTCTGTTTATGTCGAATTGTTTGAATCGAAGTTTAGTATGTGAGCATTTGAGAATATGGGATTGTGTTCTAAAGGAGATAGGCGAATTAGATGATCATTCAAAAGTCCATCGTTCTGGAAAATTGATAGTAATGCCTCTTGCTTTGCAAATTGAAACTTGAATCTTCATTCTCATCATTCATCATGATCAAACTCCTAATGTTTGTAGGTATCATTTCTGAAAACCTTCACGAGATGCAACTCGTCTTCTTTGGGAACTTAGAAGTTAATAACTTTTTGACGCCGCTTAAATAACGCGTTGCGATAGAGCCCAAGTGCAGGCACGTCAAGTAGTAATATAGTCTCGGAAGTCCGAGTGTCGAACCACAGGGATAAGTGAAGAGGAATGGAATGGATTACGGATTAAGTGATTTTCTGGTTTCTGTGAGTTGGTTTGTTGTAGAACAACGTAAATGTAAAACAGGTGCGAAAATAAATAAGAAAGCACTAAGGTAGGTGGAGATTAGTTACGATTTAAGAAACGGTGATCATTAGCTCACACTAAGATTAGAACACAAGGATTCTCGAGAAATGGAGAATGTTGGTGTATCTCTCAATAGCAGAGGGTGGGACGCTAGGCGACTCATTCCCGAATTGAAGCTATATCAAGAGAGATACAAACGACATACCACCAAAGACGAGGTTATCATTCCTACCTCTTAGCTACGGGTGTGAAGCAAGGCAACCCATTCCCGATGAAGCTAATCCGAGATAGATATGACGAACTCATCATAAAAAGATTTAACATCAAGCAAGTGTGGTAATCTCATGATTTAAAGAATGAAAATTATAAAGTGAATCCTAACAATGAAACGGAATAAAGTTTATGGGATAAATTAGTCAACTCATCATTTATCACATATGGTAGAAAATAAAGAGTCTAAGTATCACATAAAGTGTAAGAAGCACTCAATATATCAATAAATGAATCAAAGATAAGCTAAACAGATTTGAAATCCATCTATGGAGTTTTAAGAACTATTCATAATTTCTATGAAGAGGGAAAAACTCCATGGATGGGGGAAAGGGACTACAAGCTTTTAGAACCTTATAAATATGTTGTATGTTCATTAACAACCAAGCACTAAATATACAAGGCATATAAAGTCTTAATATTATGAATATACCTAGAAAGCTTGCAACAATGGAGGAAATGAAGAAGAAAAGGATTTACAACTATTTCTCAAACTTTAAACATGGATTGAGCCATAAATCACCGAATATTATATCGCGGTTCACCTCCGTAACCTTAGTAAAAGACTACTCCATAATACTCGGAACAAGAATTATAGAAGAAGCATTCATTTCTTAAAATCAAAGTAAACTTACAAGAAGAAGAAGAAATTACAAGGTTTTAGCTCCCACTTCTCTCTAGAACTTGTACAAAAACTTAGATGTCTTAGCCTAGAAGCTAAGAGAAATAATATATATTAAAAGGTTGCAAAATATCTAACTAAATATCTAAAATAGCTTGAACCACTAAAATAGCCCATTTTGGGTGTGAAATGGACAAGTTGCCAGGGCCATGATCGATCATGGTTATGCCCATGATCGATCATGGAAGTGCTCTGCCAGAAAATCTTGCAACCATGATCGATCATGGCTTTGCCCATGATCGATCATGGGTCTGGAACTTGTTCACTCAGCACTTTGCAAGCCTCCGAGCTTACTCTTGATCACTTCATGCAATGCCATTGTACTCCAATCCTACAAACACATGGAATACTACAAAATACACACCAACTTGGGCCATGTTAGATACAAAACTCGCTAAGACACTAATCTCAAGATAAGCGGATAATTAGGCAGAATTAAAGCAACAAACGCGTCATGCGACTCTGGGAAAGAGCTTATGCATGACAATATTATGCGTTTATCAACTCCCCTCAACTTATCTCTTGCTAGTCCCTTAGCAAGACAAAAATATATAATTACAAAAATAAAACACTATACAAAAAGATGTTAACTTCTAAGTTCCCAAAGAAGACGAGTTGCATCTCGTGAAGGTTTTCAGAAATGATACCTACAAACATTGGAAGTTTGATCATGATGAATGGTGAGAATGAAGATTCAAGTTTCAATTTGCAAAGCAAGAGGCATTATTGTCAATTTTCCAGAATGACGGACTTTTGAATGATCATCTAATTCACCTATCTCCTTTAGAACACAATCCCATATTCTCCAATGCTCAAATACCAGACTTCGATTCAAACAATTCGATATAAACACAAAGAGTCATAATCATTCAAGAAGGAAGAGAGAACTTTTTCAAAAACAAAAGCTCCAAGATATGTCGATTCTAAGCACTTTCTTTATCTTTTACTTGAAAATTTCGCTAAATTAGATCAGGGTGGTTTTCATCTCTATAGGGGGCAGCGGTCTCACTTATGAAATTTTTTCAAAATTCTGCTCATTCATTGGAGCTTAAAGGAAGCTATTCACCCTTTCCCATATGGCAACCTATACCCATCCATAATATTAGACAAAGAGACTTAAGATTTAGTCAAGTGAAGCTTTAAGTCAATATTAGGATAAAAGTCATCCAAGTTATTAAAGTGCTATGCTTTTGTCCTCTCATTGGAGGATCTTTTCGAAAGAGCTTCCATTATTTTTGGACAAAAATTTTTCTTCTCTCAATGAAAATAAATCTAGGTGTTATTACCGAATTGAAAACAACCGAAGCAATCTAGCATGTGGAGCATGAGAATATAATGGGATATGAGACTAAGTGGAGCAAGGCAATTTAGATTATCATTCAAATTCCTATCTAGATCAAAGAATTCATGCCAAAAGCTAATGAAACAATAATCTTCATCGAACAAAATATCAATCAATCATCAATTTTCAAACTTCTAAAAAAAAAAAAAAAATTGAACAAATCTCTTCTACTCATGGAATGACTGATAGCAAGCCAAACAAAATAAACACAAAATAACGTACCCCCCTCCACTTGAAACACACATTGTCCTCAATGTAAAGAGAACAAAACAACGCACGGAAGGGCTACAATGACTTTGCTCTCCATGAGACAAAAATAAGAGATAAACAAAAACTATTCACAAAACGGGTTAGAATTAGAATTCAAAAGCAAAAACTATAATATTCAATCATTAAAACCAAGTTCTAGAGTTAACATCAAGTCTCAATTCTAATACAACCCAAAAGAAATAAAATAAAACTAAGCATAAATATAGGTACTTAAAGAGTTTTCAGGCTATCACATCATCATCACATATCAGAAGGTGGGGGTGGTGGAAAACGACCATACAACGCCTCGAACTGCTGGCGTATGAACTCTTGCTGAGTCGTCATCTGAGCTGCAACTCGTGCCTCGACCTGAGCTGCAATATCTGCCTCCAAACGGTCCTGACGCAATACCATAATCTCTACCCTCTCGTTGACGCTAGCAAACCCGGTCTGCATCAAAGCAGTCATCTGCTCAAACTGCTCTCTAATGAACTCCCTATTGTCATCCACAGGCCCAGAGCTTGCCCTTCTTCTACGCCTTGACTGACCCGGAACTTCCGCTCCTGCTTCCTCTGTTCCTTCTTCTTCGCTATCCCCCTGTTGTGGTGCGGCTGTATCTTTCTGACATCGGTGTCCCTTTCTTGGACACCCGCCTCCAAACAAATGCGGGTCAGAAGCACACCAAATTTTATCGTTTCGTTATGGGCTACCGTGTCATAGACTTTCATGATTTTTTGCATTATGTAGCGAACCAAACAACACGGCCTATTGCGAGCAATTACATATAGAACATAGGCATGATAGGTGTACAAATGTTGAATGTGCGAGGTGGGATCTAACGCATTGGCTACAACAAGCCACAGGGTCCTGAATTGTGGTGCTAAATTGTTCCTATCGAATTGCGTGCCAATCCAAGTCATTGGACGACCGGCTAAGAACGTAGCCAACTCGTCATCAGTGGGGTATAAAATACGGGCTGAATGAGGGAGGTCATAGCTGCCATCCGGCAATGCCGGAATCCCCGTGACTCTACTAACAACCTCGAGGTTGAAAGGAACAGTTCTCCCACGTACGTGGCAACATAGGCATAAGCAGCATTGGGCACACGCACCAAACTTGCTACAAATTCACGACATAGAGTGAGATTACATTGATTACCTGGTTGTCGCAAATATTGAACCCACCCCTCGTGTCTTTCGAATGTTCCCATTTGAGGGAAATCGTCCAAGGCACCAATAATCACAGGCCTCTCGATCATCACAGCCCGTTCCTGAAAGCGTAATTCCACCAATCGTACTCCTGACGGCTACGGAACCCGCGGTACCCACCCCTCGCGGCTTGAAGCTCTTCTGGCTTGTTAACTGGAGTAATGGCAGCCATTGATGTGGGGAGAGGGAGAAATAGAGAGAAATTTCAAAATTTTGGGGAGTAGGGCTCGAAATTGGGGGTTTGGGGTTTTAGAGAGAGAAAGAGGTGTTGATAGTAGATGGGTTTGGAGTTTGGGGGTGAAATTGAGAGTTTATGGAGGTGGAAAGGCTAGGGGAGGGTTTGATATGATGATTGTTGAAGGTTTGAAGAAGGGAGATGGAGAGAAATGGGAGTTAGAGAGAAAATGGGGCACGATTTTTGGGGTTTAGAAACGGCTGCTCTGTTTTTAAGAGGGACCATGATCGATCATGGCTTTGCCCATGATCGATCATGGAAGTCTACTGCCGCAGGAAAATTTCACCATGATCGATCATGGTTTTGCCCATGATCGATCATGGAAGTGCACTGCCTCCTCAATTGGATCCCATGATCGATCATGCCTTCAACAAAAATTCTCCCATGAGATTTCTTCACTTGAAACACCTTTCCACTCCCCCCAACTTGGTCCAGCTCGATCCAATCTCGCCCAAAAATTCCTGAAACTCAAAAATACTACAAAAAAAACATTATTTACAGAATCGACCTATGCTTGTTAGGCATAAGTCGGGTCTTCGAAAGGGGTGGACTCCTCTCGAATTGGGAATTCTAAAAATGGCTTTAAACGTTGTCCATTTACTTTAAAAACATAGCCGTTTTTGGGATCCTCAACTTGCACAGCCCCAAAAGGAAATACATGACGGACAATGTATGGGCCGGTCCAACGAGACTTCAATTTCCCGGGGAAGAGATGCAGACGAGTATCATAAATAAGAACTTTGTGCCCAAGTTTGAATTCTTTCCTTAAAATAGATTTATCATGAAAAATTTTGGCACGTTCCTTGCTTATCTTCGCATTATCATATGCATCTCTTCTCAATTCCTCGATTTCATCAATTTGCAACTTACGGTCAAGCCCGGCTTTTTCGAAATCACAGTTAACCATCTTAGTTGCCCAGTATGATTTGTGTTCCAACTCTACTGGCAAATGACATGGTTTTCCATATACAATGCGATAGGGAGACATATCTAGAGTTGTTTTGTACGCAGTACGGTAGGCCCAAAGTGCGTCGGTCAGTCTTAATGACCAATCCTTGCGGTTCGGGTTTACCGTTTTCTCTAGAATCTGTTTGATCTCCCTATTTGCCAGCTCGGCTTGACCGTTAGTCTGAGGGTGATAAGCGAGCGATACTTTGTGATTTACACCGTACTTTTGCATTAATGATTGAAACGGTTTATTGCAAAAGTGAGTACCGCCATCGCTTATTATTGCCTTGGGGGTGCCAAAACGTGCAAGAATGTGTTCTTTCAGAAATCGGATCACCACTTTGTGATCGTTTTTCTTACACGCTTGGGCTTCCACCCATTTCGAAACATAATCTACGGCAACTAAAATATAAAGATTACCGTAGGAGGATGGGAATGGTCCCATAAAATCGATGCCCCAACAGTCGAAGATTTCGATCATCAGAATTGGGTTGAGAGGCATCATATTCCTCTTGGAGATCCCTCCAAGCATTTGGCATCTTTGACATGCCTTGCAAAAGCGTTGTGCGTCCTTAAAAAGCGACGGCCAATACAATCCACTTTGCAGAATCTTCGCGGTGGTCTTCTTTGCCGAGAATGTCCTCCGCAAGCCTCAGAATGACAGAAAGATAGAGCTCTCTCCACTTCTTCCTCTGGGATGCACCGTCTGATAATCTGATCCGCACAATACTTAAACAGGTACGGCTCATCCCAATAGAATCGACCCACTTCACTCAAAAACCTTTTTCTATCTTGTGCGCCCCATGACTTTGGTATCTTGTCAGTTACAAGATAATTTACAATGTCTGCATACCATGGGAGCGTCGAGATTGCCAATAATTGTTCGTCTGGAAACGAATCTTGGATCGGGCTTTCTTCAATGTTGTTCGTAAAAGTGAGTCGAGACAGATGATCGGCCACCACGTTCTCGACTCCCTTTTTGTCCTTGATGCTTAAATGAAATTCTTGCAATAAGAGTATCCACCTCAAAAGCCGCGGCTTGGCATCTTTCTTTGTGAATAGATACTTCAATGCCGCGTGATCCGTGAAAATCACAATTGGCGATCCTATCAAATAGGATCTGAACTTGTCTAGGGCGAAGACAATTGCTAGAAGCTCTTTCTCTGTCGTGGTGTAGTTCATTTGCGCATCATTCAAGGTCCTACTTGCATAGTATATCACACCCGTTTCTTGTCTTTTCGTTGACCAAGAACCGCTCCCACCGCATAGTCACTTGCGTCGCACATAAGCTCGAATGGCAAGCTCCAGTCCGGTGTCTGCATAATCGGCGCAGTAGTAAGCATATGCTTCAGAGAGACAAAGGCTTCCCTCGCACTTGGCATCCCACTGAAAGGGTGCATCCTTGAGAAGTAGACTACACATGGGCTTGGAAATGGAACTGAAGTTCTTGATAAACCTCCTATAAAACCCGGCATGTCCTAGAAAAGATCGAACATCTTTGACATTCTTCGGTGTAGGAAGTTTAGCAATCAACTCAATTTTAGCTTTATCCACCTCGATTCCTTCTGAAGAAATGATGTGCCCCAAAACAATTCCCTTGGTAACCATAAGATGGCACTTCTCCCAGTTCAATACCAATTGTTTTTCCACGCATCTTCCCAAGACCTGTTCCAGGTTAGCCAAGCAATTGTCGAATGACTTACCATAGACGGTAAAGTCATCCATAAAAACTTCCAAAGTCCTTTCCACCATATCGCTAAAGATACTTAGCATGCACCGTTGGAAAGTGGCCGGTGCATTACATAGACCAAAGGGCATTCTTCGATAAGCGAAGGTACCAAAAGGACATGTAAAGGTGGTTTTTTCTTGATCATCTAGGTCAATCTCAATTTGATTGTACCCGGAAAAACCATCGAGGAAAGAGTAATATTCATGACCCGCTACCCTCTCTAGAGTTTGATCCAAAAAGGGGAGGGGGAAATGATCTTTACGAGTAGCCTCATTGAGTTTACGGTAGTCAATACACATTCGCCACCCGGTGGTGACTCTTTGTGGAATCAACTCGTTTGAGTCGTTCTTGACTACCGTAAGACCCGATTTTTTCGGTACCACTTGAGTTGGACTAACCCATTTACTATCCGAGATTGGATAGATGATCTTTGCATCCAATAATTTCAACACCTCGTTCCTAACCACTTCTTGCATGTTAGGATTCAACCGGCGTTGAAATTGCCTTGATGTTTTTGCCCCATCCTCCAAGTGAATTTTATGTGTACAAATCAAAGGGCTTATTCCTTGGAGGTCGGCAAGAGTCCAACCAAAAGCTTTTTTATATTTACCAAGCAAATGAACTAACCTTCCTTCTTGGTCATCCGAAAGTTCGGATGAGATGATAACTGGGAAGGTATCTGAAGCTCCCAAAAAGGCATACTTCAAATTGCTCGGCAATAGCTTGAGATCCATTTTTCCTTCAAGCTTTTTGGTGGGAGATTGTGTGTTTTCCTCTTTCTCCAAAAACTCAACCTGTTTGTCACACAAGGAAAACACTTGCATACAATCCTCGAGTTCATCGGAAGTGGTTAGATAACCTTCCATTGACTTCGATTCGAAATTTGCCACAAAGTGGTCTTGGATACATGACTCTATCATGTTTACGTGTTCACTTTCCTCATCATCATCGTCGTCTCTTTGATTGCTCAAGGAGAACACGTTTAGCTCTAAAGTCATGTTTCCAAATGCTAACTTCACAATTCCATTCTTGCAATTTATTATGGCATTAGAAGTAGCAAGAAATGGTCGCCCAAGGATAACTGGAATCTCCTTAGCGGGATTCGACACGGGTTGCATGTCGAGGATGATAAAGTCAACGGGAAAATAAAACTTGTCAATTTGAACAAGCACATCTTCGACTATCCCTCTTGGTATCTTAACGGATCGGTCCGCTAATTGAATAGTAACCCTCGTGGTTTCAACTCACCCAACCCCAATTGTTGATATACAGAATATGGGAGTACGTTCACACTTGCTCCCAAATCTAGCAAAGCATTTTTGATCCTACAATTTCCTATGACACACGAAATTGTGGGGCAACCGGGTCCTTGAACTTAGGGGCTCTTGTGCCTTGCATGAGCGAGCTCACTTGCTCCGCCATAAAGGCCTTCTTCTTAACATTCAACCTTCGTTTTGTCGTGCATAAGTCCTTGAGGAACTTAGCATACGAAGGTATTTGCTTGACCGCGTCAAGCAATGGAATGTTGATTTTCACTTGTCGAAACACATCCAAAATCTCAGTATTAGATTTGGATGGTTGGTTCAATCTCTCCGGGAAAGGGACCTTAATTCCGTTCTTGATTTTCTCAAGATCCTCCTTTCCTTGTCTCTCTTCCTCTCTCTTCTTCTCTTCACTCACAACTTTTTCTACCTCCGACTCCTCAACATGCGTGGGATTAACTATGTCCGCCACCTTGGGGGTTTTAGGAACAATAGTTTTGTCTACCTCCTTACCACTTCTCAAGATTGTGATAGATTTGAGTTCTTCTATCTTGGAGCTAGACTCTCCTCCCTCTACTACTTGAACTTGACCTCTAGGATTCGCTAAAGGTTGAGAGGGGAATTTTCCTTTCTCTTGGGTAGCTAGGGCGTGGTGAGTTTAGACATTTGAGTTTTTAACTCACCCACATCACGATCCGTTTTGTCCACAAATGATCTCAACAAAGCTTCCAAGTTTTGGTTGGGATTTTGATTCTGAGGTGGAACAAAAGAGTTTTGAGGTTGTTGTTGTTGCCTTTGGTTCTGATTATATTGGTTGTGGTTCTGACTTTGATTTCCTCCCCAACTGAAATTGGGGTGATTCTTCCATCCTTCATTGTACCTTTGAGAATAAGGATCGTTTTGTTACGGTTTTGGTTGTACTGGTGTAAAGCATTGACTTGGGCGGGATCTTTGAGGACTTCCCGGAAAGCGGGAATGGTAGGACAATCCTCGGTGGTGTGTCCTGAATTTTCACAAATGACACACAACTGACTCGAGGATACTACGTTGACCTCCTTAAACTTACTTGCTTCCATTGCCTCTACTTTCTTAGACAATTGGAATAACCTCGCACCCATGTCATCCTCATTAGACACTTGGTACAACCCACCCCTTCCTTGAGTTTTTGCTTTGGGTTCCTCGGAATAGGTGTTCCAATTTTGGGCACCTTCCGCTAATTCATCAAAATACAATAAAGCCTCATCGGGATTCTACTTAAGAATTGACCATTACACATGGTCTCAACAAACGTACGCATATCAGGGGTGAGAGATTCATAGAAAAAACTAACAAGGCTCCACGTTTCGTGACCATGGTGAGGGCATGCGTTTAGAAGTTCCTTGTATCTTTCCCAACACTTATAAAAAGTTTCATTTTCTTTTGGCGAAAAATTAGATATCGCCCTTCTTAAAGCATTGGTTCTATGCACGGAAAGAATTTTTTTAGAAATTCCGCTTGAAGTTCTTGCCAAGACCGAATTGATTGTGGTCTTTGAGCATTTAGCCAAATTTTTCCTTTATCTTTTAGGGAGAAAGGAAAGAGCTTTAAACGCATGACATCCTCATTAATATTTGCCTCACGAAATGTGGAGCAGACTTCTTCAAAGTCTTTCAAGTGCAAGTATGGGTTTTCCGACTCCATACCATGAAAAGAAGGGATATGTTGAAGCATACCCGGTTTGAAAGAGAATGCTCCGGCTTGGCCAGCGGGAAGCACAATGCACGAATTCGAAGTTGCCCGAGGCGGTTGAAGGTAGTCTCTCATGGTCCTAACATGAGGAACATTGTTGGCACCTTCCCCTTCATTATCGCTCTCGTGATCCGCGGCTCTACCTTGGTTTGCCATTCTTGGAGATGTGGGAGGGCTAATTCGAATATCCACAAACAATCGCCCTTGCATGGGCTTGGACAATGATTCGAATCACTCCTTGGGAACTCTACAAAATAAAACAGAAAATAAGGGAGAAAAATAAATTAATCAAATAGAGAGAAATACTTACAGAATGGTTTTATACAAAACCCAGAATCCGCCTTTTGCCTTATCCCCGGCAACGGCCCAAAAACTTGACGCCGCTTAAATAACGCGTTGCGATAGAGCCCAAGTGCAGGCACGTCAAGTTGTAATATAGTCTCGGAAGTCCGAGTGTCGAACCACAGGGATAAGTGAAGAGGAATGGAATGGATTACGGATTAAGTGATTTTCTGGTTTCTGTGAGTTGGTTTGTTGTAGAACAACGTAAATGTAAAACAGATGCGAAAATAAATAAGAAAGCACTAAGGTAGGTGGAGATTAGTTACGATTTAAGAAACGGTGATCATTAGCTCACACTAAGATTAGAACACAAGGATTCTCGAGAAATGGAGAATGTTGGTGTATCTCTCAATAGCAGAGGGTGGGACGCTAGGCGACTCATTCCCGAATTGAAGCTATATCAAGAGAGATACAAACGACATACCACCAAAGACGAGGTTATCATTCCTACCTCTTAGCTACGGGTGTGAAGCAAGGCAACCCATTCCCGATGAAGCTAATCCGAGATAGATATGACGAACTCATCATAAAAAGATTTAACATCAAGCAAGTGTGGTAATCTCATGATTTAAAGAATGAAAATTATAAAGTGAATCCTAACAATGAAACGGAATAAAGTTTATGGGATAAATTAGTCAACTCATCATTTATCACATATGGTAGAAAATAAAGAGTCTAAGTATCACATAAAGTGTAAGAAGCACTCAATATATCAATAAATGAATCAAAGATAAGCTAAACAGATTTGAAATCCATCTATGGAGTTTTAAGAACTATTCATAATTTCTATGAAGAGGGAAAAACTCCATGGATGGGGGAAAGGGACTACAAGCTTTTTAGAACCTTATAAATATGTTGTATGTTCATTAACAACCAAGCACTAAATATACAAGGCATATAAAGTCTTAATATTATGAATATACCTAGAAAGCTTGCAACAATGGAGGAAATGAAGAAGAAAAGGATTTACAACTATTTCTCAAACTTTAAACATGGATTGAGCCATAAATCACCGAATATTATATCGCGGTTCACCTCCGTAACCTTAGTAAAAGACTACTCCATAATACTCGGAACAAGAATTATAGAAGAAGCATTCATTTCTTAAAATCAAAGTAAACTTACAAGAAGAAGAAGAAATTACAAGGTTTTAGCTCCCACTTCTCTCTAGAACTTGTACAAAAACTTAGATGTCTTAGCCTAGAAGCTAAGAGAAATAATATATATTAAAAGGTTGCAAAATATCTAACTAAATATCTAAAATAGCTTGAACCACTAAAATAGCCCATTTTGGGTGTGAAATGGACAAGTTGCCAGGGCCATGATCGATCATGGTTATGCCCATGATCGATCATGGAAGTGCTCTGCCAGAAAATCTTGCAACCATGATCGATCATGGCTTTGCCCATGATCGATCATGGGTCTGGAACTTGTTCACTCAGCACTTTGCAAGCCTCCGAGCTTACTCTTGATCACTTCATGCAATGCCATTGTACTCCAATCCTACAAACACATGGAATACTACAAAATACACACCAACTTGGGCCATGTTAGATACAAAACTCGCTAAGACACTAATCTCAAGATAAGCGGATAATTAGGCAGAATTAAAGCAACAAACGCGTCATGCGACTCTGGGAAAGAGCTTATGCATGACAATATTATGCGTTTATCACTTTTTGTATAGCATATTAATTTTTGTAATTATATATTTTTGTCTTGCTAAGGGACTAGCAAGAGATAAGTTGAGGGGAGTTGATAAACGCATAATATTGTCATGCATAAGCTCTTTCTCGGAGTCGCATATCGCGTTTGTTGCTTTTGTTCTGCCTAATTATCCACTTATCTCGAGATTAGTGTCTTGGCGAGTTTTGTATCTAACATCGTCCCGCTAGGTGTGCTTTTGTCGTGTTTCTATGTGTTTATAGGCATAGGATGCAATGGCTTTCGAATGATTGATCAAGAGCTAGTGAAAAGCTCGCAAAATGCTGATCTGAGGAATTTCCCAGAAGCATGATCGATCATGGGTTAACCATGATCGATCATGGTACAAACTGGCATTCAGGCAGAAGACCCCATGATCGATCATGGGTTGGCCATGATCGATCATGGCCCTGGCAACTTGGCCATTTCACACCCAAAATGGGCTATTTTAGTGGTTCAAGCTATTTTAGATATTTAGTTAGATATTTTGCAACCTTTTAATATATATTATTTCTCTTAGCTTCTAGGCTAAGGGATCTAGTTTTTCACACACTTAGAGTTCTAGAGAGAGGAGAGAGCTCATTGTTGATTGTTCTTCATTTCTCCATTGTAAGTGCTTAATTTGTAAGAATGATTTCTTCTTCTATGATATTTGTTCTTGCATCTATTATGGAGTAGTCTATTACTAAGGTTACGGAGGTTGATTGTGATATGATTTTTGGTGATTAATGGCTCAATCCATATTTAAAGTTTGATAAATATTTGTGAATCTTCTTCTTCTTCATCATATCTTCCATTATTTCAAGCTTTCTAGGTATTTTCATATTAAGTTAAGACTTTATATGCCTTGTATATTTAGTTCTTGGTTGTTAATGAGCATACAACATATTTATATGGTTCTAAAAAGCTTGTAGTCCCTTTCCCCCATCCATGGAGTTTTTCCCTCTTCATAGAAATTATGAATAGTTCTTAAAACTCCATAGATGGATTTTAAATTTGTTTAGCTTATCTTTGATTCATTCATTGATATATTGAGTGCTTCTTACACTTTATGTGATACTTAGACTCTTTATTTTCTACCATATGTGATAAATGATGAGTTGACTAATTTATCCCATAAACTTTATTCCGTTTCATTGTTAGGATTCACTTTATAATTTTCATTCTTTAAATCATGAGATTACTACACTTGCTTTATGTCAAATCTTTTAATGATGAGTTTGTCATATCTATCTCGAATTAGCTTCATTGGGAATGCGTTGCCTTGCTTCACACCCGTAGCTAAGAAGTAGGAATGATATCCTCGTCTTTAGTGAAATGTTGTTTGTCTCTCTCTTGATATAGTTTCAACCAGGGAATGAGTCGCCTAGCGTCGCACCCTTTGCTATTGAGAGAAACACCAACATTCCTCATATCTTGAGAAACCTAGTGTTGTAATCTTTGTATGAGCTAGTGATCACCGTCTCTCTTATATCGTAACTAACCTCCACATACCTTAGTGCTTTCTTATTAATTTTCACAACTGTCTTACATTTCCGTTGTTCTACAACCTTTTCAACTTACAAGAATCAGAAAACCGTAAAAATCCGTAATCCATTCCATCCCTTTTCACTTATCCCTGTGGTTCGACACTCGGACTTCCGAGACTATACTATAACTTGACGTGCCTGCACTTGGGCTATATCGAAGCGCGCTATTTCGGTTGCGTCACAAACAAGCTATGAAATTTGTAAGGGGAGAACATTAAAATTAGTAATAGTATTTTTTGGTTAGATGAGAAGTCTGTATTTACTTGTGTTCGTCAAGTGTGAAGATATGCTATATCTTACGGACACATTATTTACATATATAAAAAATTAATGTTTTGATCACTCTTTAATTAGAATGGATTTTGATTAAGATGGTTATAATATGTACCAATATTTTAACTAATACATAACGATTACTGGACCAACACACTTACTAACTCTATTTTAAAATCTCTATGTAAGTGTGCTTATGTATGACAATTGATTCCATTTATAACTTAACATATTTTACCTTATTTTTACTATCATCTTCATGATATTCCAAATTCAAAATATTGTTGCGGTTTCAAAAATACAAAGCCCCCTTATGCATAGTACAAGAGAGGTGGTATTAATTATAATTTTATAGTTGCTAATTTTAGCATAAATTAATTATCTAGCATATAAATAGAGACGAGTCAATTTTTTATTTTTTTTTCGTTTGAAGGTGGACTGGTGGAAGGAAGAGGATATAAGAAAAAAAGATACACCGTCTAAGTCTCTTTAATTCTGTTGCTACAAATAACCAAGAAACCATTCCCGCTAGAGCTGAGACTTGAATCCAAGATCTCCTCAATATACATACCTTTACCACTAGACTAACCGACTTATTAAATATGTATATGTATACACACACATATATATAGGGAGAAAGTCAGTCTATGGATGTAGGCTGTAACTCTTGACAATGAATTACATAAATTTCTATTTGTATGAACATGAAAATAACAACCATTTAAGAACCTTGAGTGTGTGCATGCATGCTTAATTCTATCCCAATGTTCTTGGCTCCAGATTTTAGATAAAAATATTCGAATCTTGACTATTGGCAAATCATTGTAGAATTTAACTAAAAAGTCTCATAATTATTGAGTGAGATTATTGTAAAAAGTTTTATTGATCCATGCATAAAGGTATACATACATGTGGGTATTTTCACACTTAACGAACATTTCACTAAACAAATTTTTAAATTGAATTTTGTTATTAATATCCAACACCTCAAAATATCAAGTCTGTTTTGAGAAGGATTTTTTAGTACGAGGTCCACAATAAAAGCATAGTACAAGTTTGAATTGAGTTAGTAGTGCCCAGTATATCTAGTCTTATAAAACACAGTCTAACTAACTTTTAACTTTTTAAAATCTATTGATCTAAAGGCTCATGTGACATCTAATGGTACATAATCAATCTTAGCATTTAAATATGGTTTCAGCTCTTATTGAAACATCAAATCAATGGCATTTCACTCACATAAAACATACACCCAAATCTCTACTCTTTTGCACACTTTCTCACTCGTCAACCTTTTAATAAAATTTAAATTAAAGTATCTTAACTTTTAATTGAAAAATAAAATTTTAATGTTATTTATACTTCTAAAATTTACTAATCAATGTCTATAAAGAAAGACGAAGCGAGTTGATCCAATTTCAGATATTTTGTAGCTTGATTTTCTTTATACGCTTTTGAATTAAAAAACTCATATGAACAAACATTTCGGGTAACTACTTTGGCAATTGGGTATATGCTTTTGCATTTAATGTTGTAAGATAAGTATTAGTTATGATATAAGTTAGTTAGCAATTTGTTTTAGGGGTAATTAGTAATACACCCCTGTTTTCAAAAGTTATTAGGGGTTAGGACTACCACCTTTTGGAAATTAGTGGTTAGTCCTTCTTACCTTAATTAACCCTAATCTTTTAATTAATGTTATATCATCATGACGAAATTACCCACAACCTATTAATTAAGGCAACTAATATGATTGATCAACATATTTGGAGAAAGTTCCCTATATATTATTACCATCTAAAATAGATTTAATTATGTATATTATTTCAAAATTCAAACATATATAATACAACTAAAAGCATATAAATCGAAATTTCTAAAAGAGATTTAATTATGTATATTGTTTCAAAATTCAAGCATAATACAACTAATAGCACATAAATCAAAATTTCTAAAAGAGATTTAATTATGTATATTATTTTAAAATTCAAACACAATACAACTAATAGGACATAAATCAAAATTTTAAAAGAGATTTAATTATGTATATTATTTCAAATTTCAAACATAATACATCTAATAATAACATATAAATAAAATTTTTATTATAATTATATATTGTGGTATATAGTAATAAACAGATAAATGTATTTATGATGATTATAGATGAATAAAAAACCACATAATAATTAGAAATGAAAATGAAAATTGATATATATATCTATATGTTATATATATATATATATATTAATACAACAGATATAGACGTAATAGAAAAATCATAGTAATCTATATATATATAGATAATTTAATATGAATAATTTATTGTATATTTCCTTGCCTACCTGTTTGTGATGCTTCGAAACGGATATAGTGAACAAATGTGTCTTGATATAGAATATGAACTATCACAACCTTTGATATTCTTGAAACAGTGACGCCCCATCATTCAGAGATGAAGTGAAAGATGAGGACGAAAAAGATGAGAATGAAAACATAGATGATGATGGCAACAACGACAACGATGATGGTGCAGATCACACAGATAGTCCATGATTGGAAGAAATGATGGAACTAGAAATGCAGGAGCAAGAGATAAGCAGTGACTCCCCCATCATCCGGAGATGAAAGTGAGATGGACGGTTTTGACGACAAAGATGCGGCCACAACTCCTCGTTTGAGAACTTATTTGTAAAAGCTAGACTAAGGGTTTGAACATTTAGGGTTAGATGTGATCTCATAATCAAAATTTTACTTCTCTTTTTTTGCTATAAACAAATATGTTAAGTTTCACATACATCAAGACTATTTAGTTTTTAATTATGGACATTATTTTTTTAATTTGTAAATTTGGAAACATGATAATTACTCTTTGATTGCTTCTAAATTTGCATAAGTAGTATTTCAAAAAATATTGTTTTTTGATTTAAAGTACCTATGCTGAATTATGTAATTAAAAAGTTTCCATTTTTTTCTTTTTGGTTCTGAATTTTTTTATATTGTATGCGTGTGCCAAAATAAAATTATGTGTGAGTACGTGAAACATATATAGACCATATTAAAAGATATAGACGAATGTGGATTTATGTAGTATATGTATAGTATACATATATGTGTGTGTACGTACATATATAGCACTGTGCCAATTGCAACAGATATAATCCAAATGTGCAAGTCTTTATATATATATAACAAACAGATATAGCACCGTCCAGATTGCAATAGATATAATCTACGTTAGTTGTTTTGTGTGTATATATATATGTGTGTGTGTGTGTGTTTGTGTTTGCATACAAATAGGGACCCCCATATGCTAATTTTGCATACAAATATGGAACCCGGCCATGTAGTATACAAACAAACAGATATACGCTGTGTGTACAGATATACGCTGCCTGTTTAAGTATTTTTATTGGTAATACGTTTATACATTTCAATTTAAAATTTTATATATTTTTTGTGATATGAATGTGTAATAACAATGAACATTCTATAAAAAAAATAAAATATGTGCAAATAATGATCCCGAGAAACTCATAAATTCACGTCCAATACAACTTTCTATTAAAAATGTAATTAATAAAACAAAACACCACTTAAAAGTTTCCTTATTTACTGTCAAAATTCAAAACCCTTCAATCAAGCAATCTCCATTACTTACTAAAAACGAAAACAGGGGTACAATTGTCTTTTGCATTATTTAATCCAGCTCGACATGAAAGAATTAAATGCTGATTTCAGTCAAAATGTCAAACCAGGGAGGTGATCCTAATTTCACATCTCATGTATTCCTTAGCACTAAATAATTTAAATTCTAAGCGTTCAATCCTAGTTTTCTATTTGTTTTATTATGAAAAAACTTTCTCTGCTTTCATTAAATTTTAATTTTCACCCTTATTATTTATCTTCTCATTTTACGCGGTATACTTATTTTTAATTATCAATTTTTTAAAAACGTATTGCCTTGTACATGCAATACTTATTATATATATATACAAAACAAGACTATTTTCTTTCATCCATTATTGAATTTTCAAATTCTTTCAACGAGTGGTTTATATTGGTTGATAATATAATGGTGCAAATTAAGGAGCTAGATACCAGCCATATGCATTCTCCATGCACAATGTTATAAGAATACACAACCATATGTGGGTAAGAACAAAACAGGGAATTTGATTAGGGCTAATTATAGTACTAAAATAAGTTTCTAATTAAGGGTGGATAAAATTAATTAGTACTACGGCATGAGGATGGGGAATGGAATTGGGATTCACAAAGTTCAAACCACGCACGGTATGATGGAAATGATGCAAATATTTTTAGTTTTTATTGTATAACTTTAAAATCAACAATTAAAATCAACCACTCCACTTCTTTAAACAAAGCCTTGGATTCGTAATCACCACATCGTCTTTTCAACTATCCTTGTGGTTCGACACTTGGACTTACCAAATATTATAACTTGAAAACCTAAACTTGGGTTCCTAAAGCGCGGAAGTATTTTCGGCCAGGTCAATACCTCTGATACCATGTTAACAAGAGAGAGTGAGAGAGAGAGAGAGAGAAAGATGAGAGAAGCATTATAATATTTGATGATTGAATTGTGTACAATGAGAGCCCTTTATATAGGGTTGAGAGAGATACAAAATAAGGAAAGTTAATAAATGGGAATTACACAGTTTATGGAAATACACAAGATATGGTAATACACAATATATGTTAACACTCTCCCCTTAAGTCTTAGACCGTTTATTTTGATCGAGAGTGAAGAGATATTGGAATAACCCTAATCCATTGCACTTCACCTACTTCAAATTCATCACGACATCAATGACTGGATGTATAATCTAGATCAATTTAATTTATGCATTTGATCTTTGTGCTATTAGGATTATTGCAGCATGCTAGATCAGAGGCAGTCCAAGGGAAGTTATAGCCCTAGGCGATAAAAGTAAAATGGACCCCATAAAAGTATTTATCAAATTTTTGTTTTACACATATGCAATATATAAACATGAAAAAAAAATTCGAACAAACTAATATTTTTATATATAAAAATATCATAAAAAAATTTTTTTTATTTAAATTACTAAAAAAAATGGGGCCCTTTGCTACGTTGGGACCCTAAGCGATTGCCTAACTTGCCTTATGGTGGGCCACCTCTGTGCTAGATCACATATATCGGTTAATTGGTATTATTAAAACTCCATTCTTAACTAAATCCGCAATAGTGAATGTGGGGCATATTCCAAACTTTAGATATTGTTAGTTTTTGATTTTGTGGTACTATGAGGAATGGTGGGTCCAACAGTGAACAAGGGGGGAAGAGTGTGAAGAAAGCACTGTGGGCAATTATAAGGCTTGGGAAAGATTGAAGGTCCTTTAATTTTTGTGTTTTGATGTTAATTTTCATATGTAAATCATAAAGCTAATCATATATTTTGTTCTGGTTTGTAAAATGATATTTTTTTGTTTGGGTTAGTTTTTGTTTGTTTAAATCTAATGTGGAAAAAGGTACTAAAAAAGGAATAGTCAATTGGTGTAATCTTATGGATTATATATATATAGCTGCAAAAATAATCGTGCTAATTGTGGTCAATTTCGAGTTAACGGGTTAACCCAAAACACGACTTGCTTAGTGTATGGGTTAAGCGAATTACAAACTAGACCTTGTTGAATCCTTAATCCAACATTGGGCTTATTTATGAAATAATTACATGCTGTAGACTGTTGTATGGTTAAGCCCACTTTAAAAGTGAGCAAATCAGGTTTAAGTTGTTTGGGCTTAAATGTATCTGATAGGGTGTGGACATTTAATGTGTTAAGGGTAATTTTTATTTTTATGATGGGCTAAAATAGAAATATTAAATAAATAGTTGGGTTTACTATATATATATTGTGGTTATGGTCCCCAGATCGCACGTACATATTATGTCCCTGTTGAGCTCCCATCATCACAGAGAGTATGGAGAAAACTTAAAGGATTCTCTAAAAAATACTAGGACATCTGGAAGGCCAACCACTAGCTACAAATCACACGCTATGAATTCAGGTACGCTTCTTCTTATTAATCTATTGATTCTTGGTGATATGACATGAACGATCATATGATTTATAATTATTTTGAATCTAACAAGATCTAACAAGTGGTATCAAAGCAGTCTTAATGTTGAATCATTGAAAATCAAATATATTTTCAATACATGATTATTTTGGTCATTTTCGAATCTAATAAATATTGGTTTTAGAATTATTAGATTTGAGAACTATATATTGGTTTCTGCCGTTTATTAAAAGAAAAAAATATCGGGTTTAGTGATTTCTAGATTTGCCAATTTTCAAAATATATGTTGACTTTTAGTTGATCTATGTATATCTATAATCAGGATGTATGTATACATATATATATAACGATATATATATATGAAGTAGTCCATATACATATATATAATGATATATATATGAAGAATATATATATATATATATAAAAAGCATATATATATGGATGTAGTATGCTGTATGCATAAAGGTCCAAATTATATGTATGGTTAAGTTTTCGATTGTATTTTTTTTAATGAACCTGCGGAATGTTTATACAGATATATGAGGATTTAAAGAATTTGTTTTAATTTTTTTTCCATATACATGATGAGCTGGCAATTCATTATGAGGCACATATGTATAAAAGGTATGTTTATATATATATATATATATATATGTGAGTGTGATATGTTTTATATATATGGGATTTGCCGAATGATTTTATATAAGGATTTGCTATATATATATGCTATATATCAATCTGCCGTTCAAGTATAAATGTATATGCAAGGTTGTTTTATATATATATAGATTCTGTCAAATCAATTATGTACTTATATATATATATATATTTATTTAAATAAATTAAAAGTTAAGTTCTTTTGTCGATCGTAAGGTTATACATATGAATTGTCGGTTTTAATTACTGTTGGTGCTGAATTATATAAGGATATTAATATATATATGGAAAATTTCCTATGCGGATTGGTCTGTACGGACCGGGACTTTTAGAGACGGTTTTTCATCGCTAAAAACATAGTCCCAATGTATTCACAACGGAAAAACGTCACTAAAGGTCCCGGTCCGTATGGTAAATGTACCCTATATATATATGAAGATATATGTATATGTAAGGATTTAAGGTTTTAAGGATACAAAGCTCTGACATTTGATTATATATATTGGTTCTTTTAAGTAAAGTTTTTTAGTTATATATATATATATACATTTTGCCATCTTTGCTTATATATGAATGTACATTAGGAGTGCATAAGGATATTCATATATTTAAGAACCCTAATTTTTCCCATTAGGATAGGCAGGCGCGTACTAATATTTATGTATATTGGGTTTTACCTGTACGAACAAGGCAATAAATTTTAAGGTACTTCGCATATTGGAATAAGTTTTACGTGTTATATCGGTATGCATGGATATATAATTTTTAGGGCCTAAGTTTTGGGTTATATGAGTCAATATAAGGATATAGGTTTATAACCCAATAAGCTTTGACCCAGCTAGTTTAAATTCAAATATTGGTATAGTTAGGCATATATATTTTTTTAGATAAATTAATTTAAACGATATATATGTTGCCAAAGTGACATCTCTCGTGAAAGTTCATTTGTTTTAAAATATAAACAGCTGTGTGCTTGTAACTTACATGAATTTTGATCAGCCCAAAGGAAGGTTGACATCTAACAGAATTACGTGTACACATATGATAATCAACACGTGATGATTAATTGGTTTTTCATGTGACCAATAGATCAGCCCAAAGAAAGATTTATTGTTCGACATGTTCTTATTTTTAGTGTTTGATTACTATAACAAGATATCACTAGCAAGTTAGTATTTTTGTCCAATGATGAAATACTAATAGAGCACCCGTTATCTTGAGATGGGAATTACCTTTATTTGAATTTATTATATTTGTTTTTGAACATTTGTGAGTTTGTTTTGTTTGTTTATTGTTGTTTTCTGTTGATTCAGTTATAAATACTTTGGTAATATTACGGCTAGCATAAACTCTATTCCTATGCTAAATGGTACAAACATCAAATCATGACAAGAGAACCTTTTGATAGTTCTTGGAGTCATGGATATTGACCTTTTGTTAAGGATTGATTCTTCCACCTCTTATAGAAAAGATAAAGAAAAGTGAGATAAATCAAATCACATGTATGTCATGATTATGAAGAATGCCATTCTAAAATAATTAGGGGTCTAATATCTGAAAAGATAACTACGGCTAAAGAATTCCACGCCTCTTGCAGTGTCATACATCATGGAGATATCTCATCTTTCTTTCAAGTTTAAAGCACTTAAGTTAGAACTCTCTGAAGACTTGTTGGTGCATGTAGTTTTAATATTTATCCTAACACAGTTTAGCCAGTTTAAGATGAGTTACAATTGTCAGAAATAGACTTAGTCTCTAAATGAGCTCATTTCATACTGTATTCAAGAAGAGGATATGCTGAAGCAAGATAAGGTATAGAGCTCTCGCATTGTCTCAAGCTTTAAAAACAAGGACAAGGAAGTTATGGATATGGCACTATAAAAGAAACAACAAAACAA
Organism: Lonicera japonica; assembly: GCA_021464415.1. NCBI lineage: Eukaryota > Viridiplantae > Streptophyta > Magnoliopsida > Dipsacales > Caprifoliaceae > Lonicera > Lonicera japonica. The sequence goes on along the minus strand of CM038465.1, from coordinate 39,008,422 downwards.
ACCAAGCGAACCAAAAGGTACTAGATATTACTTTTGTGAATGTGAAGGGCACATAAAAAATTAGCACTACACCAACTTTAATGCATTTCGTGCTAAGAAGGGGTTGCCTAACTTGCTGAAAGCCAAATGATGGTGAAAAACACATCTATATAAGTGATGGTAAGAGGGTTCAAGTTAAAGCAATTAAAAATTTTAGATTATTGTTAAGGACTGGATTTTATTTGAATTTTAATGAGACATTTATTTCACCGTACTTTATATGAAATTTTATTTCAATTTCTATTTTAGAGAAATCTGGATATTCTTATTCATTTAGGAATATTTTTTTTGTAATTTGTTTCATAATTCAAAAGGTGGTTGTTCCGGTTCTTTGTTAGGTTACGATAATTTTTATTCAGTTAATACAATTACTTCATTTGATGAATCCCTACAGTTAAGTGCATAAGGTGTAAAGAGAAAATTAAACATTAAGAATTTAGATGTGTTGTTGTACAGGAAAGTGCTAAATTATTGGATTCTCTGAAAGATCCAGGGGTACAAGTTTTTATGATCCCACATCCAAGTTGATTTTCGAATCATGAAATGCCTGGTTCTTTGAGGATGTCGAGTCTGTAAGGGGATACAGTCAGAGACTTTGTCTTTGAAAAGGAATGCATTGATATTCCCATAAGTGCTATTTGCATTAATTAAGTTTTCATTCCTGACTTTGTTCAAGACACAAATCAAGACAATGTCGGAGAACCTCCCATTTACGAAATTGTTCCAGAAGAACAAACTCTACCACATCAAGAACCTTTGCCATTAAGGAGATCAATTAGAGAAAGAAGAATTGTAGTGCCATATTATTATATTGTATTTCTCCAAGAACATGAGGTTGACGTTGGAGTGATGGAAGATGATATGATCAACTTAAATCAACTATGGAATGTTCTGATTCTCAGAAGTGGATTGATGCCATAAATGACGAGATTAAGTCCATGAAGAACAATGATGTATGTGATCTTGTCTCATTGCCAGAAGGTGCGAAACCCATTGGTTACAAATAGATATTTAAGACCAAGATGGATTCAAAAGGCGATGTAGAGAGGTACAAAGCTTGTCTTGTCGCGTAAAGGGCTTTACACAAAAGGAAGGCATCAACTATAAAGAAACTTTATATCCAGTTTCTTCGAAAGATTCTTTTAAAACTATAATAGCATTGTTAGCACATTTCGATCTTGATTTACATCAGATGGATGTAAAGACGACGTTTCTCAATTGTTACATTAATGAGACGATCTATATGGTGCAATCAAAAAATGTTAAGAGACCCAAGGAATATGGTTTGCAAACTTAAGAAATCCATCTATGGGTTCAAGCAAGAATCTCGACAATGGTATTTCAAGTTTCATCAAGTGATCGTCTCATTTGGTTTTAAGATGAATTTGGTCAATAATTGCATATACCATAAATTTTGTGGGAGCAAGTATATTTTTTGGGTTTTATATGTCGATGACATTCTATTTCCAGCAACGATATAGGCATATTGCACGAAACTAAGAGATTTCTGATTATGAATTTTGAGATTAAAATCTTGATGATGCCTCTTTTTGTGTTAGCTATACAGATACACTGAGATAGTTTCGGGATATTTTAGGATTATCACAAAAGGGCTACATTGAAAAAGTTCTCAAGAGATATGGTATGCAGGATTGTAAATCAGGTGATACCCTTGAGGTTAAAGGAGATAAGGTTAGTCTCAATTAGTGCCCTGAGAATAATTTTGAGGAAAATAAAATGCACATGATTCCTTATGCATCAGTAGTATGGAGTCTGATGTATGCTCAGGTATCTATGTGTTCGAATATTATGTACAGATGCTAGGAAGATATTTAAACAATTAAGGAATAGACCATTAGAAGACTACATGCTCACATATCGGAGGTCAAATTAGCTTGAGATCGTTGGGTATACTGACTCTGATTTTATTAGATGCCTAGATAGTATTAAATACATCTTGTATTCCGCTAATAACAGAAGCTTGATGAAGTCTATGCCTATCGACATCAAGTTTCTAGTTCTTAAAGAAAAAAGTTCAGAGTGGATAGGTGTCTATAGAACACATCGATACAAAGTCCATATTTGCGGATCCGCTTACTAAAGGATTGTTACCCAAGGTGTTTCATGAGCATATTACTCATATGGGTGTCATGTATTTTCATGATATTTAGTTTTAGTTGGAGTTTGTAATTTTTAGTGTTTCTAAGATATAGACATGTTTCCGTTATTTTGGTTTAAAGATATCTTAAAGTTATTTTCTACAGAAATAAAGTTTCGGTTTATTCACACTTTGATTTTGGATATGATTTGATCTCACTAATATTTAAGCAGGACTAGTTGGAAATAGGCATGTTAAGATCACATTGCATGAAATTTCAATCCTACACATCCACATTATGATCCATGTCAGTTGGTTATATAGACATATATGACCATTGATGGGTCAACTTACGATAGTTGCAACAAAGGCCACTCTGATCCTATGTTGATATGATTGATGAACTGGGTTGGATACAAATACATTTAAGTAATGATAGCAACATTGAGCTCAATTTTACAATACATAATTATAAGGTTATACATATAGCCCAAGTAGGAGATTAATGGATCTTTAATCCAACATTGGGTTTATATATGAAATAATTACGTGTTGTGGACTGTCGTATGGCTAAGCCCACTTTAAAAGTGATTAAATAAGGTTTAAGTTGTTTGGGCTTAAATGTATCTAATAGGGTGTGGGTATTTTATGTGTAGATACTTAATGGTAATTCTATTTTTACAATGGGCTAAAATATAAATACTAAATAGATAATAGGGTTTACTATCTATATATATTGTGGTTATAGTCCCTAGATCGCACGTATGAATTATGTCCTTGTTGATCCCCCATCATCATAGAAAGCATGGAGAAAACTTAAAAGGATTCTCTAAAGAAATATGTGTAGATCAAGAAGGCCAACCACTCGGCTACAAATCACACGCTATAGAATCATGTACGCTTCCGCTTATTAATCTATTAATTCTTAGTGATATGACATGAACAATCATAGGGTTTATAATTATTTTGGATCTGATAAGATCTAACAGGCCTACCTATATATTATTACATTTCAAATTAAAAGCCAATGTTATTTAATTAATATTATTATGCTGCTCTCTAGAAACTGAAAAGAACTCCTCTCTCTTTTTTTCTTTTTTTGGTGTTAATTAATTAAACAGATAGCTATCCTTGTTATTTCAATTTTTTGTAAAATGCCCACTTGCTTCACAATGTAGAAAAATGGGTAATCTTTGATGATGATCATTGGTGATTTATTATGGAGTACTCGTATCCTTTTGTGGTCATGCTTTTAGATACATAATATGCTAGTTTATATGTGATTTTTTAGTTTATGTGTTAGAAATGTTAACTAAAATTTAATTTAGAGACTTCTTTTCTACTTTGTTGCGCTAATTTACAAATGTAAATTAAAGATTCACTAAATTAATTTGCATGAAAGTCTATCAATTTAACCCTATATTATGAGTAACATTTATAATGAAGTGTACAAAAACACCCGTATGAACTAAAAGGGTTAGGGACACTGCATGAAACAAAAGAAAACATTGATAAGGGTAAGGGATACCCATATAAAACAAAAGCAAACATTCATAAGGGTAAAGCACACATGTATATGTGTGCTATGGATTTTGAGTTGGAAATGATGTTTGGTTTTGTCTTTTTTTTTCTTTTTCTCCAACTGGTCTTTTGTTTTAATTGGTTTCTTCTCTTTGTATGCCCTTACCTACTAGTTATATAATTTCTTCTCTTTGATTTTAGTAATTTATATGGAAAACAAATTTTAACATAATCCATGTGATCTCCATAGGCATCTTGCACATGGATATTGATACTTTCCCTGGTCTTCTTGCCGAATTGAAGAAGCCGTGGATATTGATGCATCTTGGATGTTGACGATCCTTAGTTTATATTTCTCTCTATCGGATATAGTTTATAGTTTATGATTGTTCATGTTGTTGACCTTAAAATCAATTAATCTTATTTTGATAGTTACAATAAGTTAATAAAGTGTTATTTAACTCGGTTGTTCCAATGATAATAGCCATTTTAACCGACATATCTTCCGACCAAGTGTAACTTCAAACCGAAATAAATCTCACACAAGCTTTACAAACGCCTCTACTCACAAGAAATGAACTCAAGTGATATACATGTGCTAAACAAAGTCAAGAAAAGATCTAGATCATCAAGCAAGTGAAGATATGCACAAGAATGATCTCCACATGTTCTACAAGTTATCAAAATCAAGAAAGGATCAAGAACATCAAACAAGTGAAGATACGCACAAGAAAATCAAGCATCACGAAGACTCGAATTATCATTAAATGGAGTGAGTGCTTAGATTTTATGTGAAGATACTTTATTGATCAAATCCCTATAGCTCAAACATATTCTTGCATCTTTTAAAGATTGATTCAAACTAACTTGAAATTGAATTTATTTGAAAAACATCATTTTACAAAAATCGAGTTTTAAAATAAATTCATATTAATTTTAAATGATCGTATTTAAAGCTATAATAAAAATGGGTATCTTAGAAACATATATTTGAGGTTCAAAAATCATTAGAATTTTATTTGGAACTAAATTATTAAATTGGAAAAATATTTTTATGTTTCGTTTAAAATTCGCTCAATTTTTGCCCAATTTTGATCTAATGGTAAAATGGAGGCCTTTACGAACTCCGATCATTTTGAAATTTTTACAGTAGTTAGACAACATCTCCTGGCAATTTTGACTAAAATTTGAGCATGATCCAACGGTCTAATTAAGAGAAATTAACAAAACAATTTTGAATTTTTTTGTCAAAACTAGCTGTTGGAAAGTTTGAAAATGTATACCTTGGAGCCAAAACCTCTCTTAATCATCCCCAACGGCCATATGATTTTGTAAGCTATAAATATGATGTCTTAGACATGTTTTAACACACTTGAATCATTCTACAAACTTATTTTACATATATACAAAGTTATTCAAGTATTCAATTCATCTTATTGATCAAATTCTTCATTTTTGAGCTATATACTTTGATCAATTTTGATATCTCTTAGTGTGAGCTTCATTTGTATTTTGTTATACACAAGAGAGATATTTTACATTGGTGTTAGCCACCAAAACTTATTCAAATCATATTTGTGAGAGGTGTATCTCATAGAATAGCAAGAGGGATTTCTTGTGAGAGTATTGAGGGTATTTCAATACTTGTAAGAGTGTGTGAGAAGAATACACTTGTAGAGGTTTGATCTTCACCCGGAAGGAGATCGGTTATAGTGGAAATTCTCGGGGAACTAACCGAGCGCAGAGTAGGGGGAACAAGCCGAACCGTGTGGACAAAAAATCTTCGACTTCAAATTGGTTCAATCTTTCTTACTCAATCTCTTTATTTATTTGTTATATTAATTGATTGAAGTTGCTTATATTATTGCTTATTCTTGGGATTGATTATTTAATTGATTGTTTTCCATGATAAACTTATTTAACTAAGTTGCTTTGCTTAAATATTTTAAAAACGTTTTTGTAGGTCGGAAAATACCTTAGAGGGGGGGTGAATAGGGTTTTTAAAACTTAATGTGGAATTTAAAAACTTTTCTAACAATGTTTAAGTAAAACAAATTTACAAAACAAATTATCAAGGAATGCAATCAAATAAACAAACAAGCAAATAAACAATCTCAAGCAAACAATAATGTAACAAGTAAATAATGAGATTGAGTTAGAAAGATTGAACCGATTTGAAGTCCAAGACGTTTTGTCCACACGGTTTTGGTTTACCAAACCATAATCCACGCTCAGTTAGTTTCCCGAGAATTTTCACTAATTCCAATTTCCTTCCGGGTGAAGATCAAACCACTACAAGTGTTGTTGTCTCACTACACTCTTTACAAATATTGCTTAACCACAATATTCTCACAAGAATCTCTCTCTTGCTAACCTTGTGAGATTTACCTCTCACAATATCTTAAACAAGAATTTACCTTCTTGTTTTTCCAATGAGATTTACCTCTCACAATTTGAATATAAAAGTTTGGTGATTCACACCAATTTACAATAACTCTCTCAAGTGTTTGTAGAATACAATTTAAGCTCACACTAGAGTTATCTTGAATGATCAATATGATATAGCTCAAATAAAAGATGATTGATCAAAAACAATTTCTTGAATCTTTGAATAATGAATATAGATGAAATAGAGAGTATAAGAGTGATTCAAGGTGTGTATAATGAGTCTTAGAAGTCATATATATAGTCCCAAAAGTGATATAGCCGTTTGTGAGGTTTGGTAGAAGTTTGGTACCAAAAATGGTAAAAAATCAGAAATCCAACGGCTATATTCTGGGCCATCAGTCGACTGAGCAAAGCTCATAAGTCGACTGACTGAGCCTCAGTCGACTGAGCATAAGCCATCAATCGACTGATGGACTCTGCTGTCCATCAGGCCAAAAGGCCAAAATCCCAATTTTTGCACTTTTGCATATAAGCTCCAAAATCAATTCTAATGCTTTGGGGACTTTAAAAATAAGTTCCTAAGACACCTATTTTTGGGAAAACTCAAAATATGATCATTTGAATTTAATATCAATTTATTTCAAAACCGGTTTTTGCAAGAATGATGTTTTGAAATGATTTTTGATTCAAACTGATTTTGATCAATCTAAGAATGATATATCAATATATATGAGCTATATAATCAATCAATGAAGAAACTTTACATCAATCCTAAGCATACACTCAATTACCGAATATGTGAGTCTTTGAATGCTTTGAATAGTTTCTTCAACTTGATTCTTCTCTTGAAGCTTTTCCCCTTGAGGCTTTGGCGTATGATCCTTGATCTTTTGAGCTTCATGAAATGCATTGCTAGCATGTGTGTGATAATGTTGTTCTCTTGCTAGTCCAATGCTTCGTTGACTTGATCGAATATTGATTCCATTGATCCTTGTCATGCTTCCTTTGAGCAATCATACTATTCTTGATTTTTCAAGTAAGAAATCTATAATCTTAAATCAAGAACATGTTAAATTACACATGATTAAATTATTGTTATTATCAAAATAAGATTAAGACCTTCTAGGTCAACAGTTTTTATTCCGCATTAAGTTTTTAAAAACCCTATTCACCCCCCCCCCCTCTAGGGTATTTTTCGACCTACACATGTCTTATGATCTAGTTATAAATAGCTATGGTATGTTATATGAGTAGTTACTAGAGGTAGTTTTTTGAGCTAATGTGAACTTCTGAAAGTTTATTTTAATTAATGTTGACTTAAGTATAATGTATTTGAACCTATTTTGTTTAGAGCATATGTGAAATCTTTTGTGGTTTTATTGATTTGTCTGGATACATGACAATGCTATATGTTGTCCAAGAAAGTTGAATTAAGTATTATATAAACTTTATTTTTTGAATGAATTAAAAATTAACATCTAATTGCAATTTTAATTTTAATATGAACTGAAATTAAAATATAGAATATGTGTGTATATATATGTATATGAAGAGCAAAATCTAATACAAAAAAATAATGCATTTGTTTTGTCAAATATGGCCTTATTTATTCGATTAGTGAGCATTTAAAGAGTGCGTTCAAATGTAGTCTAAGGCATTTTTACTTCTTTTTTTAAAAATCAAATGAATTCTGCAAATTAGCCAAACAAGCAAATTTGGAATTCTCAACGAAAATTACATAATATGCAAACAATTGTATTCTAATTCTATGGCATTCTAATGCATGGAATTCCAATTCTAATAAAATTCTAAAACCGTGTTACCAAACACACCCTCAATGTTAATTCAACCATACGTGGGTAGGAACAAAGCCAAGAATTTAGTTAGGACGAACTATAATACTAAAATAGTTCTCTAATTAACGGTGGATAAAATTAGTTAGTACTACGGTATGTGGATGGGGAATGGAATTGGGATTCACAAAGTTCAAACCACAGTATGGTGGAGATGATGCAAATCTCTTTTCTAAGTCAGTTTTATCTCGAATTTAATTGAAAACGAAAATCTCTTTTCAAACTCAATTGTACCCTGAATACATGTAATTGAAAAAAGACTTTAAAAATTCTGCTAAAAAAAATACTTTGAAGATGCCTTTCTAACTCGGTTGTGCCCTGAATGTAAATTGAAAAAAAAAAAAAAAAACACTTCGACGCACACAAGATGGATCCTTTTTAAAATTGGTAATCCAAGTTATTATTTGGGTTCAAATGAATCCACATATACACAAAGGATTTTATCATTACGTCACTAAAATAGGACACATGCAGTTCGTTACTATATAACAAACCTGACCTATTTTTCATTTTAAATTGAAAAGGTTACATGGCAATTAATATAAAAAAAAATATTTAACAATAAGTTTTCTTGTTTGAGTTTTGGTTCATTTTTGTAATCTTATAATAGTAAACGCATCTGGCCAGCAGTGCAGTTGTAGCACACAGCCCCCAACTGCATTAACGCAAATGGGCAATAAATTCACACTAATAGTCTTTTACAGTTCATGTGAGGAAATTGAATCTTAAGTTAAGAGGCTCAAACTTTACATGTAAAATTTACTACTTTGAGAGCCATGAACGAATCAAAACTCAAACTAAATGGGCATTAAAATTAAATTATCTACCCAATAATTAGAACTATAGACAAATTCATTTGAGTTGAACGGTGTTGAGTTCAAGCCAGGCTCTCTAAATTGTGTCCAAACTTAATTTATTTATTTCACAAACGAATTTCGAAGGAGTTTCCACTCAAATGATAACAAGTAGAGCTCGAGTAAAATGGTTCTTTTTACAGTAGTACATACAATACATAATGCAAGCGCTACTTCATATATTTCACTCATAATTTCACGTATTGAAAAAATTAGCGAGTAAATAATTTTTGTATATACATTTGGGGATATACGTATTAATAATGGGTGGATTAGAGCGTTAGCCACATGTAAAATCGAAAACATAATAACACGCACTAAATTTATTAATTAAAATACCTTATTAGCAATTCATTTTTTACTCTTTTACAGTAATTGTCACACTATGACATTTAATAAAGGCACACTTTTACGCGGAAATAAATAAAACTTTAATAATGACAAAAACAAACAAATAACTTAAAAGGGTACCCCGAAGAGTTTCATTTGATCCTCTTCTAATTTATTCAATCACTAAACAAATTTATTAAATTGGTGTTCATTTCTAGTAAAGGGTGTTCATTTCTAATGTGGTGGTTGACTTTTGCAATTCTTACCACCCTGATTTCGTGTTCCAGTGCAACTATTTCTGGATGGGGGTATGGGACTCTTCGGCAAAGATGGCGTCACCATATTTTTTCTCTTCATTTCTAAACGGAGGATTTTAGCAGCTCCATTGGGTTCAATGCTTGACAAAAGAACTAATGATATAATAATGACTAAAACAATGTTTAGAGATCTCATAATTAATGACGATCTTAATTAATTATTGAGAAATTAAGCAAATAATGGTGGTGGTGATGGTTCAAGTATTTGGTAATTGGGACAAATGGAGTAAGGGGTGGGAATTAAATTAATGTGAGAGGATATGAATGAAAGTGTGATGATGATGGAATTAGGGTTTGTGTAGAGGGGATATTTATATGCAACAAGTTATAAAAATAAATGTAATTAAAGTACTAATTAATAGTAGTAACAAAGAGGCCACAAAGAAGAAAGGGCCGGAGTGATAATAGCTAGAATTTAAGTACTAATTAATAAAAAAAATTATTATTTAAAGAGTACTGTATATATAAATATATATATATATATATATATGTATATACCTAAGATACCGATCGAAAGCGCCCATGGGTGTCCAACATAGGCATATTTCTCTAGAAGAAGAAGAAAAAGTCAAACGAAAGCATTAAGTATATGTTTTCCAAATGCAGTGTGACAATCCTTTTCCCAAGTCAAACGAAAGCATAAATGTAATCTTATCATTTCATCCAAAATGAAATGATTAAGATAATTAACTTTGACATAATTAAGAATCAATTATTCAATTTAAACACCTAGCTACTTTAACACTTCAATGCTTGTAAGTATGAAAACGCACATTAATATAATTTTAAGATGCAAACTATTAAATTATTTTATTTTATTTTTGGTATTTTACGCCAAATGAGATATAGAGCTAGATAAAGTATTAAAAATAGCTTTTTATTAATTTGGAAAAATGTGATTTTTTTGTCATTGAATTTATTTGCTAAGGTCAACTTGACAAGCTAGATCACATCTTAGAAATTTGGAAAAATGTGATTTTTTTTGTCATTGAATTTATTTGCTAAGGTCAACTTGAGAAGCTAGTTCACATCTTTCCAACGACTCAAATCTTAGAAATTTGGAAAAATGTGTCATTGAATTTATTTGCTAAGGTCAACTTGAGAAGCTAGTTCACATCTTTTCAACGCCTCAAATCTTAGAAATTTGGAAATACAAATAGAGCTGTACGTGTGAGACCCACATGGTTTAAAACGAATATTGAATTCTTAATTACTTGGGTTTCACTTTTATATATTGTTTTCATTGTCAATATTTTTTTTACATATATTTTTAATACTTACGGACATATTATTTACATATATGAAAGATTAACATTTTGACCACTCTTTGATTAGAATGAATTTTGAATAAGATAGTTATAATATGTACCAATATTTTAATTAATACATAATGATCGATTGCATTAGAAAAATCAATGTTATAGATCAAATATCCTCTTAGTACAAATTAACTATCTAGCATATAAACAAAGCCAAGTCAATTTTATTTTTTTCTTTGAAAGTGGAGTGGTGGGACGAGGACCGTATAAGAACAAAAAGATAAATAGATTTTATTTTATTTTTCCAAAAAGGAACTCCTTCCCTTACTGCCCAAAAAAGAAAAAAAGAAACTCTTCCCTTTTACAAATAAATGAATAACTAAGATATTCTTTCCGCTGACTCGAATCCAAGATCTCTTAAATCCAGTTGGGGGCCTTTACCATCAGATTAACGACTCACTCAATATGTGTATATATGTATATGCAAATATATATATATATAGAGAGAGAGAGAGAGAATGTGTGGATGTAGGCTGTAACTCTTGACAATTAATTACATAAATTTGTATTTGTATGAACATGAAGATAAAAACCATTAAAGACAATTAAAATGTGTGTATTTATGATTTTTTTTTTTTTTTGTATTTTACCAAAATTCTTGTACGTGCATGTTTGTCTAAGTTTACTTAATAAACTATATATTTGTCTTTTGTAAATAAAGTTTTAATACATGTAGTGCATTCAAAATACACATTAAAATGACTCAGAGGTATATTCAATTGCTTATTAGTATTGCGAATAAAATGTTATTAGAAAATTACACAAGTTCCATGATCAAGAACAAAATTTCAATTAAAAGAATTCAATCTTCTTTCAACATGTAACTTAAAGAAAATGGCACAGAAAAGAATTCAAGTTAAACCCTACTAATCAATAGTCAAAATTAGCCCTTCAAGCAGGTCAGATACTTCAAAATAAAAATAAATTAAAACAGTTGATGACTTGATTCGTCGCATATATACTCAATCTTACTCTCCATACATAGTTTCAAAATTTCAATTACCAAATAATTTTACCACCACTACTCATCTACTTCTACTGTTATTTGCTTAGTTAGTTGCCCGACATCAATTCTTTGTTTGGTGTATGGAAATTGTTTGGTGTGTGTTTCGTGTGATATCATGTATATTTATTGTTTATGCCTATCACTAGTTTAGATGAATATTTTTATTTTTATTTCTAAATGATACTTACATTTATAGTATTTTTTAAAATAAATAATTATGTTGTTTGTCACTGGTAGTGACAAACAACTGTCATAATATTTTTTTTTCCAAACTTACGACTATTGATAATCATCACAAGTTTTTAAAACTACGACAACTAATCCACTAACTGATGATTGTTACCAATAGTAACAAGTTTGGAAAATTATCACAATTTAGCTACGACTTTATTACAATCAAAAACAATCATAAATTTGTAAGATTATCACTGTTCAGCCGCCAATTTTTGATAGTTTGAAATAGTCACAATTTACAAATTTGTGACTGGTTTTAGTTATCATAATGACAAATGTTATGACAGTTATTAACCATGACAAAGCAGTCACAAACTTATCATTCGTGACCATTCCATGCCACTCTTGGCGACAGTGACAAAGCCTGATTATGTTAGTTTTTGATTGTCACAAATTTTTTTGTCACGGTGTTAATCATGATGGTCCAAAATAATCACAAAACAGTTTTTATGACAATTTTTAGCCATCAGAAAGCATTGATTCTGGTGTAGTGCAAATTCAAGTAAACTAACCCGTTTGACCCAACCAACCAATATAATAGTTCTTTAAATATGCATATAATATCACATAACTATAAAACAACAACAGGCTAGGTTTGGACTTGTCGGACCAAGTTTGAGCTTATGCATATAGTGTACAATGAGCATTCAAGTTTTCAAAACCATACGTTAATCAATTTGGTTAAGTTCTTTTTAAGCAAATTTTTAAATTAGGTTTTGTTATGTAACGACCCGGTCCCACCTCAGTACGATATTGTCCGCTCTGGGTAGCGTCCTAGACGGACCTCAGCCCCAGGACATCTACCCACACGGCTTTGTTTCTGGGAGCTCACGACCAGCTTCCCAGGGGGTCACCCATCCCTGGATTTCTCTGGTCCAAGCACGCTTAACTTCCGAGTTCTCATGGGATCCAAAGCCAGTGAGCTACCCAAAAGGCCTCGTACTTAATTAGCGACCGTTTCTTACTTATATGGGTTTCCAAGGATCCCCCATCTTCCGGTGTGGGATGCCCCCTTTGAGCTACAATTCCTCCACACAAGGGAGTACTCCATCACTCGCAGGGCGTCACATGTTATTAATACCTAACATCTCAAAATATAAAGTCATTTTTGAGACCCATTTTTTAGTATGAGGTCCACAGTTAAAGCATGGTACGAGTTCGAGTTGAGTATATCTAGTCTTATAAAACACAAAATTTGACTAACTTTTAACCTTTTATATTGATCTAAACGCGCACATGACATCTAATAATACATAATCCATCTTAGCATTTAAATGTGGTTTCCACTCATTAAAGTCAATAGCATTTCTCTTAGCATTTAAATGTGGTTTCCACTCATTAAAGTCAATAGCATTTCAAACTCACACATATAACATACACCCAAATATCGCCGCCAAACTGTTGCCGCTCCCAAATGGGTTGACCCGTTTTTTCGCCAATTCCCGCCCACCTTTTTTCAATACACCGTCCACTTCAAATTTTGAGGCGTCCACTCGGGGGTTAAAAATTCCCATCTTTTGAGAAGTGCAAATTTGTTTAAAATATTATACCAAGGCACGTTTCTTAATATAATATTATATATATATTCTTTTTTTAAAAAATAAAAATAAGGTGTAGGTATTTTTCTTTTATGACATAATAAAAAAACTAAAATCTCTCGCCTTGTTTTAGGTATAACTTGAATTTGAGATGACGGCCGGATTTACTACTAGGATTATCCACCAACACAATTATTTTAATGGTTCCAATGAAAAAAATACTTTAAAAAAATGTCTTATCGTTAAACTAACAATACCTGTTAGTGTCTTATACTGAATTACCGGTATGTATTTTGCGTTAATTTTTTGTGTGCACTTAAAATTAATAATTAACATTTTTTAAGTTACAAAAATTCAACTTAACAATTAGAGTATATCTACAACTTTTATTTTTTACTAGAACAAGATTTTTTTTTAATAGAAGTGATAAATATCATTAACTAGTATTTCGCAAGATGTTTTCTTTTATACCTATAAGAAATAGTGTCAACCGATATTTTATTGTTATTTCTTTGGGTACACCTAAAATTAGAAAGTTATCTTGTTTTTTTAAAAAAATAAAATAAAATTAACCATAAATGTTAAATAACTTCTAAAAGTGGCAAACAAAGCTATGAAATTTGTAAGGGGAGAACATTAAAATTAGTAATAGTAGTTTTTGGTTAGATGAGAAGTCTGTATTTACCCATTAACCAATATTCCTCCTAACTTAATTACTTGTGTTCGTCAAGTGTGAAGATATGCTATATCTTACGGACACATTATTTACATATATAAAAAATTAATGTTTTAATCACTCTTTGATTAAAAAGGATTTTGATTAAGATGGTTATAATATGTACCAATTTTTTAACTAATACATAACGATTGCATTAGATAAATCAACATTATAGATCAAATATCCCCTTAGAATTAATTTGTGAAGGCATTTACGAAAGGGCCTTATTACTGGACCAACACACTTACTAACTCTATTTTAAAATCTCCATGTATAACAATTGATTCCATTTATAACTTAACATATTTTACCTTATTTTTACTATCATCTTAGTGATATTCCAAATTCAAACTATTGTTGCGGTTCCAAAAATACAAAAAGCCCCCTTATGCATAGTACAAGAGAGGTGGTATTAATTATAATTTTATAGTTGCTAATTTTAGCATAAATTAATTATCTAGCATATAAAAAGAGAGACGAGTCATTTTTTTTTCGTCTGAAGGTGGCGTGGTTGAAGGAAGAGGATATAAGAAAAAAAGATACGCTGTCTAAGTCTCTTTCCATTGCTACAAATAACCAAGAAATCATTTCCGCTGCGGCTGAGACTTGAATCCAAGATCTCATGAATCCACATACCTTTACCACTAGACTAACCGACTTACTAAATCTGTACATGTATACACACACATATATACAGGGAGAAAGTCAGTCTATGGATGTAGGCTATAACTCTTGACAATGAATTACATAAACTTCTATTGTATGAACATGAAGATAACAACCATTCAAGACCCTTGAGTCTGTGCATGCATGTTTAAATGTGTGTATTTATGATTTTTTGTTTGTTTGTTATATTTTACTAAAACGCTTGTACATGTATGTTTGTCTAATTAAACTTAATAAACTATATATTTGTCTTTCATAAATAAGATTTTAATACATATAGTGCATCGAAAATAAACATCTGAGGTATATTCAATTGCCTATTAGTATTGCGGATAAAGTGTTGAAAAATTACACGAGTTTCATGATCGTGAACAAAATTTGAAGTAAAAGAATTCAATGTTTCGACATATAACGTAAAGAAAATGGTCTTGTGTTTCAGGTTGAACCCTACTAATCAAAAGTCAAAATAACTCTCTGTTGCTTTTTAGTTTAGTGGACGGTGCATGATATGTTTGGTTAGTGGACTTGATTTATACTTTTGTGTCTCCGGGAGCTTTTGGAACTTTCGACCATCTCCCATTATATTATATTATATTATATAATACTAGTACGATGTACCGGCGTCAATTTTTATGCGTAATACATAAAATTTAATAGACATAATTTGGCAGAGTAAAAAATGTCCGTATATAGTATTAACGAAATAATGTACAATAAATGATAAACAAAGGATACAGGCAAGCTTTAATCTTCTTGTATTGCAAAATTTATTCAATAATACTTTCAATCAAACCATAACATAATTAATAGCAAGAATCATAAAAAAGAAAATCTTTAATCTGTGAAGCCCGCAAAAAGTAATACATATTTCACTAATTTAACAATATTAGTATACTAGGTATTGCCTGTGCCGAATGACACGGAAACGTAAAAAGAATAACTGACAATTAAAAAATAGTGAGATTAAGCAAAACATACATAATATTTAAAAAGCGTAAAACTGTAATAAGTAACTTATTTAACTGTCAAAAATACCTGTGAGGGGAGGGGGTGAGGGGTTTTTTTTTGCTAAAATCGAACTTGAAATACTAAAAGATATATTCAACTCGATTAGGTGAAAACCTCAAATTTGCCTCCATTTATGATCTATATTATTAAGTAAAAAAACATCACATCAATAGTTTATCAAATAAATAGTTCACATTTAATTACAACAAATAAGATAAATTTTAAGCCATTAGATGTGTTTTTATAACATCAAATCAAAAAAGTCCACAATTCTCTCTCTCTCTCTCTCTCTCTCTCAACTAATCTACTCCATTTGTCTCACTTTTCTCTCTCATTAAGTTTTTTTAAAACTTAAAGCAAATTAACTTTAAATATAAATTATTAAAATTTGCATATTTGAAATATACTTATCGATACATATAAAATAAGATTTATTATGATTATAAATTTACGTCTAAAATGAATTTTTTTTAAAGAAAAGCTATTATAACCCACTTTTCTCTATTTAAACATTTTTTTTTTCGTATGACTTACATTCAAATAACTTTACACAATATATTTGTTTCAAATCCAATTCCAACCAAATTTTTCCTTTAGTTTAAAAATATAAACGATATATGTTTTTATTTAATCTTTTACAAACTTAAATAGCTTGTTTAAATATATTTTTTTAAAAGCATGTTATTTCCAATGGTCCATATATTAACAATTAGTAAAACCCTTCCTCTTCTTTTTTTTTTTTATGATAAAAGCACATTATTTTTGTAAACCAGTGTTACTATCAATGGTACCATCTATTTATAATTAAAATATTAGAAATATATATTGCCATTGTAATAATAATGAGATATATAATTTTTTTCAAATATTTATTTTTGTATGTTTTGGTGAATGATTAGGGATGACAAATTAACCCAATCCTACCTTAATGAGGTGATAAAAACGGTTCAATTTTTTCTAGTTTTTTTGATCTAAAAAAAGGGTTCAAATTTAAACATATTATAAACGGAGGCGAATTTGAGGTTTTCAATTAATCGCATTGAATGTATCATTTGGTATCTCGAGTTCGGTTTTAGCAAAACCCTCTCTCACCCCCTCCCTCGTGCACACGCTTGACAGTTAAATAAGTTGTTTATTACAGTTTTACGCTATTTAAATATTAGGTATTTTTTCTTAATCTCACTATTTTTTAACTCTCAATTGTTTTTTTTACGTCGCCATGCCATTCGTCACTGGCAATGCCTAGTATGTTTAAATTCGAACCCTTTTCACCGCCCCATGCGTCACATACAAAAATAAATTTTTGGAAAAATTAATGTATCTCAGAAAAATTAATGTATCTCATTATTATTACAATGATATTATATATTTCTAAAATTTTAATTATAAACAGATTGTACCATTGGTAGTAATACTGGTTTACAAAAATAATGTGCTTTTATTAAAAGAAAAAAAAAGGAAGGATTGCGCTAATTGTTAATATACTAGGTATTGCCCGTGCTGAATGGCATGGAAAAACGTAAAAAAAATGACAATTAAAAAATAGTGAGATTAAGAAAAAAATACATAATATTTAAAAACCGTAAAACTGTAATAAGCAACTTATTTAACTATCTAAAACACCCGCGAGGGGGGGGGGAGGGGTGAGAGGGGGTTTTTGCTAAAACCAAACTCGAGATACTAAAAGATATATTAAACTCGATTAGTTGAAAGCCTCAAATTCGCCTCTGCTTATGATCTACATTATTATTACAATGGTGTTACATATTTCTAAAATTTTAATTATAAACAGATGGTACCATTGATAGTAACACTGGTTTATAAAAATAATGTGCTTTTATTAAAAGAAAAAAAGGAAGGATTGTGCTAATTGTTAATATATAGTACCACTGGTAATAACAAACTATTTTAAAAAAAATTAAACAAACTATTTAAGTTTGTAAAAGATTAAATAAAAACATATATATTTTTTATATTTTAAACTAAAGGAAAAATTAGTTTGAAATTGGATTTGAAACAAATATATTGTGTAAAGTTATTTGAAAGCAAGTTATATGAAGAAAAAAACATGTTAAAGAGAGAAAAGTGGTTTACAATAGCATTTCTTTAATTTATTTTTTTAGACGTACTTTATAATCATAATGGATTTTATTTTATAGGTATCGATAAGCATATTTCAAATATGCAAATTTTAATAATTTATAGTTTTTGTATTTAAAGTTAATGTGTTTTAAATTTTTTTAAAAAGTTAATGAGAGAAAAATGGAGTAAATTGGTGGAATGAGAGAGAGATAGATAATTGTTGACTTCTTTGATTTGATGTTTTTAAAACACATCTAATGGCTCAAAATTTATCTTATTCATTGTAACTAAATGCCATTGATTTGTTAAATTATTGATGTGATGTTTCTTTCCCTTATAATATAGATTATCTAAGATTGCTTTTAAGTTTACATGTTTATAAAGTTATATATGTCTGTTATTATTAGATGGCCAACTGTCGTGATAAATTTTAATACTCGCAAGAACATGAATCGGTTGATAGTATAGCGAGCAAGAACTCGAATAGTATGTCTTATAATTATCTCGTTAATTTTTCACTAAACTCCTAATCTAGCCAGAAAAGTTAATGGGAATCAAACAAATAAAATAAATTAAATTAAATAAAACAAAACAACACAAAGCAAAGCAAAATATGTAAACCAAAGTAATGGAATTAAATTAAATAATATTAGTAAAGATAACAAAATTAATGAATTAATTGACTAGGGTTACAGAGTCATATATTTAATGTCAGATTCCTTAATATTCATGCGTGTAACTCTATTCTTATCTCGCAATAATTTAGTCTATCGACTCTATTATTTGTGGAAAATAAAATCATTCACATTTAAATAATGGGCTTGGTTTAGATGAAGGCATATTTTCCTTAATTGGCTGCCTATTATGTAGGTTCCAATGGGCTTGGGTGCTTCTTATTTTAAGTCTCAGCTGAATGGATGTAGGAATGGGCTTAGGCCCATAGTTGAATACAATAAATTTTAGGCCTTTTTAAGTTGTAGAATTTTGCGTCGCAATTTCGGAACTTGAGATGGCCGAATTTCAAAATGTGCTGAGCTGCAAAGTTATAGTTCTCAAAATTCTCTTGAAATTAGGTTCAATAGTCACATGATTTGGAGTTCCGAGTAAATAGTTATGAATTAAGAAGTATATTGAACCATTTTATGTGTCATTACTTTCTTTAACTTCTCTATTTCTTTCAATCTTATCCAATTCTTTTCTAACACCTGAGAAAGCATTAAAAATATGAATATTAGTAAACTAAAATATATATTATCTAAAGAAAAAATTAGCATGATAAATTATACTAATTTCTTGGCATATCACCAACTCCAAGGACTAACCCACCCATTATTAAGAGAGTATTCCCAGCCTCTCTACATTCAAAATTCCTCTCAAAGAAAAAGGCCATTCCAAAAACACCGATACACCTTTCTACACCAGAACTATATCCAATATTTTAGTAAATCTTGGTTTTATTTCTTAAAACCCAAATCACTTTCAAACCATGGGTTAAGATTTCATCCAGTTTCTCTATATCTCATAAAACCCAAATCACACTCAATCATGGCTTGAAAATTTAAAAAGAAGAAATATCATATGTTAAGGGTCCTCTTTCTCTCAATCTTGGTCTTGAAATTTGGTATGTTAAGTAGCTTGATTTGGTTTTGAATTTGCTGCATTGAGTGTGATATGGATTCAATTTGGTTTTGATTAGGAAATTTGATTTAGTTAATTAGATGTGTGTGGTTGAGGGGTGAGAAATTCATTGAGTTTGGATAGAGAGATTGAGATTTTACAAACAGAGAGGAATGAATAGAGTAACAAAAAGAGGAATGAAGAGAGAGAAATACCATTTTCATAAGTTGAGAGAGAAGAAGAAAGAATAAAGAGAGACAGAGAGAGAAAGAGGGGGGAGAGGAAACAAAAATAAACACGTGTTTTTTATGAAGAGAGAGAGAGAGAGTGGAATGCACTCGTGATTTTTTCAACCAATCAGCACATATTGGTCCATGTAAGATGTGCACTATATTAATATGTACATATAGTCCAAAATATATAAACAAATTTTGTAACCACACAACACTCGTATTATGTTTATATCCGGCTGTAAAAAGAACTAAGAAACTCGATCTCCACTTGCAAACATTTGATTAGAAGTTTATTTTGAGTTCGAGTCTCACTTGAAAAAGGGGGATTTTGTAGTAATGGAGAGAAACTTAGACCTTAAAAAAACCCAATCCTAAGAGACATTTTGAAACTTGGCGTGTTAATAAGCTTGTCTCGATTAAGAACTCGCCAATGGTCATCTTCGCAGTATTTGAACAAATTTATAAGCTCGAAATGTTAACATATGTATCAAGCCAGCTTGAACCACTATTTGGCCCAATTCCACCTCGTTACGACTCTAATCACATGAGCTAGTGACTAAAACTTTGCAACTTGCACGTTGCGCAAATGTCATATAATTTATTTTAATCGTATATTTAAATTAATAGATATTATTAACATGTGGTGCAAGTAGTGATGAAGTCAGGATTTGCCCAGAGAGGGGGTGTGTGTTTAAAGTTAGAACTATAATACATATTTTTTTTGAAGCAGTTAAAACAAGATTTCAATTTTTAAAAATATTTCAAAAATTCTTCATTCTTAATCTTCTTGCAAATGGATTCTTCAATGTATGTCATCAAACAATCATTCATAAATTCATTTCGCTTTCGATTATGTAGTTCACTCTTGATGATCTTCATCGCAGAAAATGCTCTCCCAATGAGTCATTAAAAATTTACCCCCTTGAAGTTTACCCGTTTTTGCACTTCAATCCATGAAGTTTAATTTGCATAACTCCCATCCTCAAAGTTTGAATCCGATTTCACTTTAGTCCAAAACTCCAGTAAACTCTTAGACTTTTGCCACTGTTTCCGTTCAAAAGTCTAACGGTTTAGACTAAAGTGAAATCGGATTTAAACTTTAAGGATGAGAGTTATGCACATTAAACTTCATGGATTGAAGTGCTAAACTTCAAGGGGGTAAATTTTTAATAACTCCTCTCCCAACACATGCTGCTGCTACGGGTAACAGTAAAGCCAGCTTCATAAAAAAAAATACACTAATGGAAAACCAACATGTTTACCGATCTCAACCATTTTTTGTGCAACCTCAGCGATTCCCATCGAATTAGAAAACTCGTCATTAGACTCTACAAATTTATTTATTTAATATATATATATATATATATTCAAAAAAAGAGAAAGGGGGCGGGGGGTTGACCCCCTTTCCCCAAACATAGTTTCGCCACTGGCTGCAAGGGCACATGTTATATATCAACGCTAATTAGAAAAAGTTTATGTCGTATTTAATGCTTCTCTGCCACTTGTTATTTTTATTGTAAGCTACATTATCCTTATTTTATATACAAATAATAAATCTCAATAATGCTAAATGTATAGAATTTTGTACACACAATAAATACCGAAATGCATTATATTTATAATCCTTAGTTCAAAAGAAATCATTTCATATTCTACAATTTGATATTCACTTTGTACTTTATTTAAAAAAAATTATTGGAACTTTAATGTTGATAGATATTGTTTTCATTTATTCAATTCACTTGGAAAGTTGTGTTGGCCCCACATTCTTTCCTCATATTCTTTAGATAATAAGGCTCCATTTGATAACAATTTTAAAACAAACTAGTTAATTTTTGTGAAAAGTTAAAAAATAATTTGAGACATGTTGTGAGATTTCTTTTAACTTTTTGACTTTTTCAATAGAAATTTTTTCTTTAATAGTTGAGGAAGAAAAAAATTTCATAAAAAATAATGAAAGGTGGAGGATATTAATTCATAAAATAAACTTGAGATGAAGAGTATGTCATCACATGCCTAACTTATTTTTTTTTAACTTTTTTATAAATCAAGTGTTTATTTCTTTCTTCTTCTTCTTTTTTTTTGTTTTTTTATTTTATTATTATCAAATAGAGCCAAATAGTCCAATATGTTATTTCTTTTGTTGGTCAATATAAAGTGACAAAGTTGAATTTTATATAAATTTATATTTAAATTAATGGTGCCAAAAATTGATCTTGAAGTATTAAATCAATCCCAAAATTATTTCAATAATAATCTTATATTATTAGATCAAAAGACTTGGTTATGACTAAAAAGTTGAAGAAAACACTTGGACACACACAAGACGGATTCTTCCTAAAATACTTAGTCCATGTTGATATTTGAGTTCATATAAGCCAAGAATTTTCTTGTCACATTTGTTGTGCCCACCAGCACATGGGTCGGGCCTAGGATACCAATTGGGCTCGCTAGTCCACGCACATAATAACGATATTGTCCTCAACTTAAACATTTTAGGGTTACAGGTGTGGGGTTTTATCTTAAAAGGGCTCGTTACTATGCGGTGACAATCCCCCACTCATATACCAATTTTGAGTTCTACAATTTTTTCATGTGGGATCAATGGTTTGAGCCAACCATTCTCAACAATCTCCACCTCGGATCAAACCAGTCGACCTTGGATCTACCTTGAACTAACACCAGTCCACTTGACTCCACCTGGACCTATACCTTAGTACACCATGGATCTACCTTTGAACTGACACCACTCAACAACGTCCGCAAGATCGTCCACCTTTGGTCAGTCCACATTTCGAGGTACACCCTATTTCACCTTACTCGAGGAACCTCACAACTATCATGACAGCACCCTGGGTGTACGTATGCTATAGACACTCCACCTTTGACTTTTTTGAGTCTAACTCCACCGTAGGCTCCACCAAGTCCAGCTACGAGGATGCTTTTTGTAGCGATTCATCACCATAGGCTCTACCAAGTTCTTCCCGACTCCACCAAGTCAAGCTACCAGTATTGCTCCAAAAGTATATGGATTCACCATCGACCTCTGATACCAATTGTTGTGCCCATCGGCACATGGGTCAGGCCTAGGTCATTAACTGGGACCACCGGTCCGTGCACATAGTAAAGATATTGTCCCCAACTGAAGCACTTTTGGGCCATAGGTGTGGGTTTTATCTTAAAAGGCCTTGTTATTATGTGGCGGCGCTCCCTAACTTATATATACCCATGTTGAATTCTACAATATTTTATGTGGGATCAATGGTTTGAGCCAATCATTCTCAACAATTTTCACCTTGGATCAAACCAATTCACCTTGAACTAACACCGATCAGTTATCCCCACCTGGACCTAACCCTAGTCCACCATGGATCCACCTTTGAACTATCACCACTCAATAATGTCTGCAAGATCATCAACCTTTGGTCAATGCGCATCTCGAGGTACACCATATTTCAACTTACTCGAGGAACATGCATAACCACCTTGACACCACGGGTGTACATAGTCTATAGCGAATCCACCTTCGATTTCTCCGAGTTTAACTCCACTATAGGCTTCACTAAGTCTATCTACCAGGACGCTTTTCGTAGCGACTCACCATCTTAGGCTCTATCGAGTTCTTCCTGACTCCAACGAGTCAAGTTATTAGTATTCTCCAATCGACCTCTTATACTAATTATTGTGCCCGTCAGCACCTGGGTAGGGCTTAGAGCGCCAGTTGGGCCCACCAATCTACGCATATATTAACGTTATTGTCCCCAACATAAGCACCATCGGGCTAGGTGTGGGATTTTATCTTAAAAGATTTCGTTATTATTTAGTGACACTCCCCCACTAATATGCGTATATTGACTTTTACAATTTTTCCTTGTAGGATCAATGGTTTGAGCCAAACATTCTCAACAATTTCCACCTTATATTAAACCAACCCACCTTGGCACAATCCTGAACTAACACTTCTCTATCCTATTCAATCTCTTAACACCGCGCTTCCAAACAATGCTCATGCACTACTCTACTCCTAGGATATTTTTTAAGGGAACTAGTAGAAGGAAATAATCAAAATTAGTGAGATGGTGGAAAACAAATTTTTAAGTCCCCGGCAGCGGCGCCAAAAACTTGTTGTGAATGTTTTAATTACTCACAAGTGCACGAATCGGTACTTAGTATAGTTTAGGCAAGAGTGAGGTCGAATCCTAGGGACTTGATGGATGGAATGTATGTATCTCTCTCACCAATTCTAATTAATTCCTAATCTAGCTTAAAAATTGAGTGCAATGATTTATCAACTAAAAACACGAATAAAATAATAAAAGAGAATACTAATAGAATAATCAATTAATAAAATACTAGGGATGCGGAGTCATATATTTGATATCATGTTCCTAGTATTCATGCCCAGCAAACTCTACTCTCTGTCTCGTACTAATTTGGTCTCTCGACTTTATTAGATGCGGAAAATAAATTCAATAAAGCCCAATTAAATTATAAAATCCAAGTGTTAATTCTTCCACAGCCAAACAAATGTATAAAATCAAAACACTTGCTATATCCGTCAAAACACACCTTATATCCGCTTTTAACAAATCATAAGGTGAATCCAACAAAAAATAGTGAGAATCCAATTTTATTTTTTATCAATTAAAATAGGCATTCAATAGGAAAAATTGTTTTTAATATTAAAGCATTAAATTGGTAGAGTCAATTGGCATAAATACGTGCAAGGGAATCAATCAAATATACTCATCCTCAACCCTAGGTAATAACCTAGCCTAGCATGCTTGTAATTGAAACATAAAATATAATTATATAATGCATAAATAAATAAATAAATTAAATACTTACTTGGTACGCGCAAATAAATTGATGAAGAAAAAAATAATTCTGAATTAGTTTTGCCTCAAAATTAATTCACTGTTGCTTCTTGAAAACTGTACATAGAAGAAAGAAAACAAATTGTTTACAGCTTTCGATAAATAACGAACAAGAAGAAAAGAAAAATATAATAAAGCTAAATCAAAGCTATCTCAATAAACGTGCAAGAAAAATAGAGAAAGGAGAAAGAAAACTGTAGGGTGCGGCTGTGTTGATGATGATCTGCCTTTCTCCTCTTCCTTTTATAATAATTGATTAGCATGGGCTGGGCTTTAATAATGCTGGGCATTAAATTAACTAGATAGGCTTGCAACTGGGCTACTCCTTTAATTGCTGGCTGCTTGACTAATGCATTGGGCTTACTATTTTAATTGGCCCGGTGGACTTAATTTATTTGGCGTACTGATATTATTTCGGCCATAACTTTCTTCTTCGAACTCCGATTGGCACAAGATTTTTTCCCACGCGTAGCTAACTCAAAAATCTAGAACTTTTGTCTCTGGAGTTTTCATCAAATTCTATACGGATTAGTGCCAAAAATTTCTTGAAGACAAGTCTTGCGCGCAACCATTTTTTCTTCAATTGCAAACTTCTCGATTTAATTCCAAATACATGAAAAGCTCCAAAAACACAACAAATGTAGTAATATATGCTCTTAAAGATATATATTAGTGCCCTAAATTGTACCAATTTCTTGGCACATCAACCACGGATGAACCTTTAAACTGTTGCCACTCAATAATGTTCGCAAGATCGTCAACCTTTGGTCAATGCACATCTCGAGGTACATCTTATTTTACCTTACTCGAGGAACAAGCACAAAAACCTTGACAACACCCCTGGTGTAAATAGACTATAGCGACTCTCCCTCTGGCTTCTCTGAGTCTAACTCCACCATAGGCTCCTTCGAGTCCAGCTACCAGGTCGCTTTTTGTAACGACTAATCACCTTAGGCATTACCAAGTTCTTCCAACTCCACCGAGTCAAGTTACTGGTACTGCTCCACAAGTATGTGGATTCACTATCAACCTCTGATACCAATTGTTGTGCCCATTGTATATGGGTCAGGCCTAGGGTACCAACTGGACCTGTCGGTCTGCGCACATTGTAACAATATTGTCCCTAACTTAAACACTTTTGGGCCACATGTGTGGGTTTTTTGTCTTAAAAGGCCTTGTTACTATATGGTGACACTCCCACTTATATACCTATGTTTAGTTCTAAAATTTTACATGCGAGATCAATGGTTTGAGCCAACCATTCTCAACAACATTAACATGTGAGATGCGAGTCGTTATAATCTATGTCTAACATTGAGAACTTTTATTACAAAATTTAGGTCAATCTACATAAATTATGAGGCAAAATACATAAGATCCCTTTTGGCTGGAAAAAAAGGATGAAGATAAATAAGATGCGAATACTCCCATGTACTCCGATCCCATCCATCATTCTATGCAAATTTGCCATATATATATATATATATATATATCTTAACCTTATTTCATTCTTAATTTGAAAGGTTAATTACATGGTAATTAATTTAACAAAAAAAGAAGTAAAGTGAGCAATTATTTGGTACAAATTTTGATTTGTAATATAAAATGAATGATGATCTGTCTTAACTAATTATTAATCAATTAAGCAAATAGTATCATATGTAGTGCTGGTAGGGGGTGCAAGTATTTGGTTATAAGGGGTAATTAAATTAACTTGAGGATATATATATATGAAAGAGTGATAATGATTGAATTAGTGTTAAGAAATGGGGATATTTATATACGGCAAAATGGATTAATAAGGTTTCCTATGTAATTCTACAATTGAGTCAATGTTTACAACGTTGCAACAACAATGTTAATTGAATTACTTTTGATAATTCAGTGTTTAAGATGTTGGTGGGCCAAGATCTTCTGCAATATGTCAATGTTTACATTAGCGCAATTAGAGTTTGGAGCCTCTAACCTTAATTAGCAATGGGTGGAGTAAGCCCTTATTCTTATATACTACTTTGGGAGGATATGTTTTTCCGATATGTGATTTATAATCTCAACACGCCCCTTTACGTGTGGCATAATATTTTAGCCTAACACGTGGAGTGTTTATATTGGGTAACATGGAACCCGTGTAGCCGTCGGGCCTTTACATGGTGTATAGCCTTACCTCGTATATCATATTAGAGTTTAGAGTATCCATATAACGACCTGACCTGGATGGGTCTGAAAATGGGATAAAAATGAAGTTTAACTTTAGTTTTACATCAAAGTAATTTGTAAAAATACAATCTTTACAGTCTATCCACCCTTCATAATAAAAAAATGCATCATCTCTCCACTATCTACAAAAATAATAATCCAACAGCGTCTGACTCCCTGATTCATAACTGACCCCTCCTCGAGTTACCTAAGTTATAAAAAAATGAAAGGGGGCAGTACATAACCCATAAGAATGAATGCATCTCAACATAATATACTATCAACAATAAAATATTCAAAAGCAACATTCGTCTACTCAACAAATTCAACGGACCACAATCGGCCTCATATAATGGTCTCTCTCGGTAACATGTTAAAACTTACTCGCCCACCCACCTTACCACCTCAAAACTTCTCTCCAAACCTTACACAACTGTGACTTATTAGTACAGATTGGAAAGTAAACTTAACCATGCACCAGTTGGTAGTCCAAGATCAATAAATAACGCTGTAGATATCATAATTTGCGACCCCCACAAGAACCCTTATTTTATTACTAAGTTGTTCTCCGTTTTTAAGCTTAAATTTTGATTTTGGTAGTTTGGCCCTTTTAGGCTTATTTTGCCTTTTCCTTGTTTTTGCCCACTTTTCATCTCACATTGGATGGAAGTTAAAACTAAGGCCTTGAGTTTCCTTATAAATAAGGGCCTAAGGCTTGTAATTTAGAAAGGGCCAAATGAGAAGGATCATGTAAGAGCTTTATTTAGCCATTGAACCAATAATTCTCATTAGTATAAGATTCTCCTACTTTTTATTAGAGATGTCGAGAATTATGTTTTGTTAATTTTATTAGGTTCTTAGAAAATAAGAACCTTTTTAGTATAAAGTTTGCACTCGAAGTGTCAGACTTTGTCAACGCCGGAGATTTGTCTGCTTCTCTCATATTTATATTATCATCAGGAAGGTAATCATTTGACCATTTCTTCTATTTAAATTTATTATATGCACGCTTGTCTTATTTTAATTAAGTTTATTATATGCATACTTGTTTTAATTTTAGTATATATATCTTTGTTTAAATCTAATTATGTTTATTATCTATAGACTTGTTTAATTAAGTTTATCATATATGCGTACTTGTTTATTTTCTCAGAAGTATTATAAGTGAGTAGGGAGTTGGCTTGCTTAGGCCAACATAAACTGAAAGCATTTACTTCCACCCTCATCTGACCCCTTCTTTTAAGTTTATTACATACATACCTTTTTCTGTTTTAATTAAGTTTATTATTGGCGTACTTGTTTAATTTTAATTAAAGTCTATATTAAAAACTCCCATAAAGTTCATATTGAGTCTAGAACTCGCCCACACACTAGAAATTGCTTCAAAAAGTTTGTTATCCAAACAAACCTGTTCTTAGAAGGGTTTGTCGCACGACAAATCAATTTGTCGCATAACAAACCCCAGTTATCGCGCGAAAAGTTTCTTAAACACAAACCAACCACTTTCTGACACATCAGTCTGTCAGAACTATCAATTCAGCCGTTTGTCGAGCGACATATGTATATGTCAAGGGACAATCTTTTCGCTATTGCCCTATGTCCCGCGACAAACCCTTTCGAACACTATAAATAATCCAGCACCCCATGGGTTCTAGACACAAGTTCCTCACCACAAAAAACATGGTTGCCAAACCAAAACTCCGTATGTTCTCTCTCTCTCTTTCTCTCTCTCATATTTTCAATCTTTAATCCTTCTTTGGAATCACTTTTGATAACATGTGTTTTTGTAAGAGTCTCGGATCTAATATTGGCACCCGGAATGCCATCTTTTAGAGTCAGACCGCTGGAAATACTTCAAACACGAAAGCTGATATCTGCTAGAGGTTTTCTTTGCCGTATTATATTTTCTCTCTTTCATTCTTATATATATCGCCGGAAAGGTAACTAAAGTCTCTTATAATAATCAAATAATATATCTTCGTACTGATTTTGTTGTACTTTATTTAGTAGTTATAGATTTATTTAACTCTTAATTAAGTTTATCATACATAATTGTTTAATTTCTTGGAAGTATTATAAGTGAGTCGGAAATTGGCTTGCTTGGGCCAACATAAACCGAAAGCATTTACTTCCACTCTCATCGTCTTAAATTGTTTAACTTAGTTATTTACAATGTAGACTTGTTATATTTGTTGTTCTGTCTACTTTATTGTTAGATAACTTATTGTTAAGTTACATATATTCTATCGTTTTCAAACAAAATAACTTGATAAAATCATTTGTAAAACCAGAAGAAGTAAAGCCATTATCCTCTTGAAAAAACCAAGTTTTCAAAACCCGGACTAATAAAGTTTACTCATGAATTAAACTCAGATATATTTTGTCTTTCATATAGACTATAATGTATCTGATACACTTTCCTCAAGAGTTCATTTCCGATAAGATCTGATCTTTTCTAAAATTTTCCAAACGAGATAATTGATGTTGATATCTCAAGAAACATTACCGAATCACTCTCATTTTAAAACAGATAAGATAAACATTTTTCATTAATAATCAGATTTCGATAAACCA
This sequence comes from Lonicera japonica, assembly GCA_021464415.1. Lineage (NCBI taxonomy): Eukaryota > Viridiplantae > Streptophyta > Magnoliopsida > Dipsacales > Caprifoliaceae > Lonicera > Lonicera japonica. The sequence continues at coordinate 38,978,954 of CM038465.1, read as the reverse complement.
AAACATCGGATCACGGAATACAAGGTTTTCATCCATTTCCCTGTTTTTCCCAAAAATCAGGTTTTCAAGAGATATTTCCAAAAGGTAATAGAATTTCAATAAAAGTATCTAAGTTTTCTAACATAAAATAAACATATAAGACCGCTAGAGACCGAAATGGCGGAATGGGGGTGCTTAACACTTTTTCAATCCGTAATATAGTTCCTGAACCTTATAAAATCCTGGTTCCGTAGACAAACGTGTAAGAAAAGACTTATATGTAGCATTTCTCCTTACACAACTATTTTGTCCGTTTTCTCGTAAAACGTACTAACGACTCTGAACGAACCCTCTTGTATCTAGAAATAGGATAGAGGGACACCCGATATAAATTATCAACACATAGAAGCAAATGGAACAATGAAATTTTTTCTGATGTTTCAAACTCCCAAACAAAGGTTGAGACTTGGGGGTTACATTTGCGGATTCTCACAGTGGCGACTCTACTGGGGATTATAAGAAAACTAGGCTCTTATATGTCAACTTTATATATATATATATATATATTGAGATGCATGCTTTTACTGCTTTTCCTATTTTCTTTTAAGTCCCATAACGTAGCGCCTGGATTTTATTGTTGACCTCACCTAAAGGCTCGTTAGAGTCCCTTCATTTACATAGACATATGTTTAGGATTTCCCCTATTTGTTAAAATTGATTGTGAAGAAATATCTTTTCAAATAAAAATGGCATTTTCAAAATACACCTCGAAAATAAGATATTTGTAATTAAACCTTTTGAAAATATGTGTTGTCACGCACATCATTATTCGTGCATGGTTTCTACGAGTGTAATTTTTTCCCTAACCTTCGGAAGTACTATAAGTGAGTAGGGAGTTGGCTTGCTTGGGCCAAAATAAACCGAAAGCATTTACTTCCACTCTCCTTAGCCAAGTACGCCTATGAGGTATGTCAAGTGATGAGAATAGTCACGTACCCGAGAAGTATATCAAAAGATTCTTGCACGTACTCGCCCCTAGGGTATATCGCGAGGTTTTGCCAAATAGGAGGGAGCCTAAAGCCTTCACCTTACATTACACCCGCATTGCATATAAGAAGAGTCCAGATAGAACACTCTTATCATTTATTTTATCAACAGTGAGAAGTTGTACCACATCGGGCCTTGCCATATATATCTCCCCCAGATATTGACAAGTACGGCCGGAGGCTGACTAACCTTCGCCGTAGAAACTTACAACCCATCACCTCGTTATGACTTTCCCGGTACATCTCCCATAAAAAGCAACTCAAGAGGAGATATATTCCTAATTTTCATAAAAAAGGCAAGAGATGATTTTTTTTTTTCAAAAATTCAGGAGAAGTTGGATAACCAAAAGAGCATTTCATTGCCTTCCTTGAAAACTCCCACCGGGAATTCTCTCAAGTTGTTGATGTGTCTTTATAAACACTCAAAAATTGTTTTTCATTGTTTATTTACCTAACTTTTTTTTGTAGAAGAGTTCACACCATTAGTATGTGTGTATTTAAAAGATAAAAACTTTCATCTACGATCTAGAAGACTGGCAAGGTAGTGATCACACCAATAGACTATTCAGAGTCTCCGTTTAAATGGGAACAACCTTCGGTAGAAGGTTGCTAGATAATAAAAGGACCAGATATCAAATCAAGCTACCAACACCTCTGTCGCACCAAGACTTTTACATAACTAAAATAGACAAAACGGCCGGGCATCCACATATCAAGCAAGGTTGTTAAGGCCTCAACTAAACTATAGACCGAGTAAGGCATCCAGAATATAAATCAGCCATGTATCAGATAAGGATGTCAGTCACCACATATTATAGATCAAATACAACCGCCAAAGTAAGCATCGACCTCAGATTAGACAAAGCCCTTAGGGCATCTATTTTCCAACAATTAAACTAGGCCACCAGGGGCTCTACAAACTTTAGATCAGATAAGATAAGGCCATCAAGACCACCACCGACTATGGATCAAGCAGGGACACCAGAGCATCAGTCAACCACAGATAAGATAAAGCTGTCAAGACCTCTATCGCTACCCGGGGCTCCATCAACCTCAAAATAAATAAGGCCACACAAGGCTCCAAAAACAAATAAAGCCGCTGGGGCCTCCACAAACCATAAATCGAATACGGCCACCCGGGCCTTTATCAACCTCAGATTGGACAGGGCCGTTAAGACCTTCGTTTGCTATAGATCGGATAGGTTCCTCAAGGACTCCACCTATACTTAAATCAGACAAACCCACTAAGGCCTTCGTTAATCATGTTTCAAGCAAGGCTGTCAAGGCCTCCATTAACCTCAAATCGGGCAGGGTCGTTAAGACCTCATCCGATAATAGATCGAACAAGTTAGTCAAAGACTTTATTAATTTCAGATCAAATAAAGTCACCAGAGCCTCTAATAACCATTGTTCAGATAAGACTGTCAAGGCCTCCATCGCCCTCAGATCAGACAAGGCAGTTAAGACCTCCGTCGACCTCAGATTAGGTAGAGATCGGACATGATCGTCAAGAACTCTACCAACATTCGATTAGACAAACACACCAAGGCCTCCGTCGACTACGGCCTACAGGGCCTCTATCGACCTTAGATCGGGCAGGGCCGTTAAAACCACCATCGGTTATAAATTAGGTAGGGTCATCAAGATCTCCGTCAAAATATGAATCAAGAAGGACCACAGGGCTTTTATTGACTTCATATCAGACTAGGTCGCTAAAGACTCCACTTACTTTAAAGCTAGGCAGGACTGTCAACACCTACGCCAGACATATCAAAATTGTTAGTTTTAGTGAGCAAATAATTATACACACTCGCTTTTGATCACCATCGGATTCGATAAGGTTTAACAGATATCGGCCGATAGGGCACCTCTCGGGTTTTGAGTATAATTTTTTTTAAATCGAGATATAGGTCAGAATTATGTGCCAAACCAGAGTACATATTTTTTACCTCTATAACATTCTGTCCACCAAGGATAAGAAACAACACCTCAACATGCTCCTCCAAGTTTGTCAGTAAGCCATCCAGGCCGACTCGAACAAAGAATTTAATAACTTGGCTGGGCCACATCAGCAAGTATCATAAAGCCCTCTTCTCGAGGCATACAGGGACAAAGCCCTCTCCCTGAGGCATTCACATCAATCCCTCTTTTGAGATACACACATTAATCCCTCTTTTGAGGTGAACATACACCAGGCCCTCTTTTTGAGGTGTGCACAGATGTAATCGTTGTCTTAAGGAATACATACACCATCCTTCTTCTTGAGGCACACACACATGAAGATCTCTTCTTGAGGCATACACACATGTAATCCTCCTCTTAAGGAACGCACCCACAAAGCCCCCTTGTTGGGACATACACAATCCCTCTTCCTAAGGTGTACACACACGCAAGAAGACCTCTTCTCGAGGCACACACACGTAATCCTTTTTTGGAAAAACATACCCACGAATCCCTCTTCTCGACGTATACATACACCAAGCCCTCCTTTCGAGGCATACAAACATGAAGCCCTCTTCTCGAGGCATACACACACAAAACCTTCTCCATGAAACATTCATAAAGCCCTCTTCCTGAGGCGCGCACATTTACCAAGTCCTCTTCTCAAGGCAGACACACAAAGCCCTCTTTCCGAAGCATTCACGAAGCCCTCTTCTCAAGGCAAACACATACCAAGCTCTCTTCTTGAGGCAACCATACATCGAAGCCCTTTTTTAAAGGCACCTTAAACCCTTTCCCCGAGGCACATACACACACCGAAGCCCACTTCTTGGGCACATACAAACCCCAAGCCCTCTCCTTGAGGCACATACACACAAAGCCCGCTTTTTGAGGATTACACACTAATCCATCTTCTCGAAGCACACATAAAAACCCTCTTCTAGAGGCCCGCACACACACACACCAAGTCCTCTTCTTAAGGCACCACGCACTTAAGCCCTCTTCCGAGGCACCCATGCACTAAAGCCATATTCTTGAGGCATATAGACACACTGCACCAATTCACGTAACCCTCTTAACGAGGCACCCATCTTCCTAAGGCATATAGACACACTGCACCCATTCACGTATCCCTCTTGACGAAGCACCCATTCACGAAGCCCTTTTGGCTAAGTACACACCAATTCCTCTTCTAGAGTTGAACACTCGCACACATGTAATCCTCTTCTCGAGGAACACATACACATTCCCTCTTCTCAAGGTGAACATGCACTAAGCTCTCTTCTCAAGACACACACACGCTCGAAGACCTTTTTTCAAGGCGCACACGCACACGTAACCCTCTTCTTGAGGAATGCACTCACAAAGTCCACTTGTTGAGGCACACACAATCCCTCTTCCCAAGGTGTACACACTCACATGAAGACCTCTTCTCAAGCCACATACACGTAATCCTTTTGTTGACCTTGAAGGTCTTAATCTTATTTTCATAATAACAATAAATTTATCATGTGTAATTTAACATGTGTGTTGAAGTTATTATACCCACATTTCAATGATCATCATTTGTGGACTAAAACTGATCTATCCGAATCAAGATCATTCCTCTACAAGCATTGGTCAAGTCAAAGAAGATCATTCTCATCACTCACAAGCTAGCAATGCATTTCATGAAGCACAAAACATCAAGGATCATTTGCCAAAGCTTCAAAGAAAAGGCTTCAAGTGAAGAATCAATTTGAAGAAACAAATCGAAGCATTCGAAGACTCACCTATTCGGTAATTGAGTGTTTGCTTAGGATTAATGTAAAGTTTCTTAATTGATTGATTATATAGCTCAAACATAAACTTGCATCATTGTTAGATTGATCAAAATCAGTTTAAATCAAAATTTCTTTGAAAACATCATTCTTGCAAAAACGGTTTTCAAATAAATTCATATTAAATTCAAATGATCATATTTTGAGTTTTCCCAAAAATAGGTGTCTTAGGAACTTATTTTTGAAGTCTCCAAAGCATTAGAATTGATTTTGGAGCTTATATGCAAAAGTGCAAAAATTGGGATTTTTGGCCTTTTGGCCTATTGGGCAGCAGAGTCCATCAGTTGACTAAGTAGCTTGCTCAATCGACTAAGGGTCCATCAGTCGACTAAGGGTCCATCAGTCGACTAAGCAGCTGTGCTCAATCGACTAAGGGTTCATCAGTCGACTGATGGTTTTGCTTAGTCGACTGATGCTCCAGAATATAGCCGTTGGATTTCTAATTTTTTACTATTTTTAGTACAAAACTTCCACCAAACCTCTCAAACGGCTATATCACTTTTGGGACTATAAATATGACTTCCAAGACACATTCTAAACACCTTGAATCATTCATATACTCTATTCTTCATCTATCTTCAATATCTAAACATTCAAGAAATTGTTTTTTATCAATCATCATTTATTTGAGTTATTTCATCTTGATCAAATAGGAAAACTCTAGTGTGAGCTTCAAATTGTATTCTTTACACACTTGAGAGAGTTATTGTAAATTGGTGTGAATCACCAAACAATTAGATTTCATTGTGAGAGGTAAATCTCATAGGAAAAACAATAAGGTAAATTCTTGTTTAGTTTTTGTGAAAGGTAAATTTCACAAGGTTAGCAAGAGGGTATCTTCTGAGAGTATTGTGGTGTAGCAATACTTGTAAAGTGTGTGAGACAACACTTATAGAGGTTTGATCTTCACCCGGAAGGAGATTGATTTTAGTGAAAATTCTCGGGGAACTAACCGAGCGCGAACTATGGTTTGGTAAACCAAAACCGAGTGGACAAAAAGCCTTGGACTTCAAATCGGTTCAATCTTTCTTACTCAATCTCTTTATTTACTTGATATATTATTGTTTGCTTGATTGTTTATTTGATTGCATTCCTTGATAATTTGTTTTGTAAATTTGTTTTACTTAAACATTGTTAGAAAAGTTTTTAAATTCCGCATTAAGTTTTAAAAACCCTATTCACCCCCCTCTAGGGTTGAAATTCGACCAACAATTTGTATCAGAGGTTGTACTCTTGTTTTGATTTCACAATCTAGGAGTCCTCGATCATGTATTATTATCAAGGAACCGGCCTTTCCGAAGGTGCTTCTACTTATAGACCGCCATTGTTTGATGGCAAAAACTATAGTTATTGGAAAAATAAAATGTGTACATTTTTACAAGCTAATGATTTTGAACAATGGAAGGTTACACTTGTTGGACCTTATGAAATTACAAAAACCAACAAAAAGGGAAATATTATTCCCAAGTCTATATCTGAATACAATGAGCATGATATTAGAAAAATTCAATTCAATGCTAAAGCGTTAAATTCATTACATTGTGCTTTGACTATGGATGAATACAATAAAATCTCTAGTTGCAAAACCGCAAAAGAGATTTGGGACAAGCTTGAGGTTACCTATGAAGGAACCTCTCAAGTGAAGGAGGATAATATTAATATTCTTGACCATAATTATGAATTGTTTAAGATGGAGCCTAACGAATCACTTGCTTCCATGAATAGTTGATTTTCTATTCTCACTAACGCTTTGGACCTTCTTGGCAAGATTTACTCTAATGAAGAGAAAATTCGAAAGATTTTAGGATTCTTCTAAAGAAATGGAGACCGAAGGTGACGGCAATTCAAGAAGCCAAGAATCTCAAGACCTTGAGCATGGATGAGCTCTTGGGTTCATTAAAAACCCATGAGAAGGAGTTAGCGAGAGAAGAAGGAAAAGAGAGAGAAAATCCAATGACAATTTTTGCTTTAAAGCAAAACGAAGGAAAAGATGGAAAAAGCTCAACAAAAGGAGATGGAGACATGGTACTTCTTTCTAGGAAATTTGAGAAATTTCTAGCAAAGAAGAAGTACTCCCAAGGGAAGATCAACAACTATCCCTCATCCTCAAAGAACTTTGATGATACTTGTAGAGTGTGTGAGACAACACTTGTAGAGGTTTGATCTTCACCCGAAAGGAGATTGATTTTAGTGGAAATTCTCGGGGAACTAACCGAGCGCGGACTATGGTTTGGTAAACCAAAACTGTGTGGACAAAAAGCCTTGGACTTCAAATCGGTTCAATCTTTCTTACTCAATCTCTTTATTTACTTGCTATATTATTGTTTGCTTGATTGTTTATTTGATTGCATTCCTTGATAATTTGTTTTACTTAAACATTGTTAGAAAAGTTTTTAAATTCAGCATTAATTTTTAAAAACCCTATTCACCACCCTCTAGGGTTAAAATCCGACCAACACCTTTTCTTAAGGAACACACTCACAAATCCCTCTTCTCAAGGTGTAATACACCAAGCCATTTTCTCGAGGCACAACCACGAGGCCCTTTTGTTGAAGCACACATGTAACCAATCTTCTTCGTGAGAGGATATTTTTATGAACAAAACCTGAGGGCACTTTAGGGTAAAATTATGTAAGTTTCCAAACCTGAGGGTACATTGGATAATTATGAGAGTTATAGGGCCTACAGGGTAAAATAATGTAATTTCCAAAATCTAAGGTTACTTTGGTATGAGTATGTGAGTTATATAAATAGGAGGGTAAAATTTTGTAATTTCTAAAACCTGAGGGTACTTTGGGTAATTACGAGAGTTATGGGTTTATAGGATAATATTATATAATTTTCAAAACCTGAGGGTCATTTGGGTAATTACGAGAGTTATGGGGTTTATAGGATAAAATTATGTAATTTTTAAAACTGAGGGTACTTTGGGTAATTATGGGAGTAATAGGGCCTATAGGATAAAATAATGTAATCTCCAAAATTTGATTGTACTTTGGCGTGATTATGTGAGTTATATAAATAAGAGGGTAAAGTTATGTAATTTTTAAAACCTGAGGGTAGTTTCTGTAATTACGAGAGTTATGGCGTTTATAAGATAAAATTATATAATTTTCAAAAAACTGAGGGTAGTTTGGGTAATTATGAGAGTTATAGGATTTTTACAGTAAATTATGTATTAACCTAAGTGCATTTTATACACTTTATGTGAGTTTTTAAGGTTTCAAAGGTAAAAGAATGTAAGTTCGAAAAATTGGAAATTGTTGTTAGATTATGTGAATTAATGTACGTTTGTTTTTCTAAATATACAGGAAACTACGAATCGGGATCAACAAAACAGCATGGAAATTATCCTTAGCTTACAAGTAATATTTTACATATCAAAGTTATCAATAAAAAGCATGCTAAAGCACCTTTTCACTTATATGAATACATGCATCACCAAACATAAGCATACACAGTTTTAGCGCATACATATATAATATCTTATAACTGACTAGTGTTAGGCTCTTTAGAAAGCATGTCCATCCTACGCGACAGATCTCATGGGAGACCGGCTCAGTGAGAAACCACAAGATGTCTGAACTGTCTGACTCATAGCACATCCTGGTAGACCACACTACGGTCACAATCTACCCTATCATCCTCATCATTAGCATGGGAACTGCATCGAAGAACACTCTGAGCACCCATATAAGGAAAAACTCGAGAAAAGAGAAGCTAGAGAAAGAAAAAGAGAGTGAGAAGAAAAGAACCATTCATGGGACAAAACCTCCTCGAACTGTCACATGGCAATCCTACCACAATTTTGGCTTTTTTATGGGAGGGGAACTTCAAGGGGGTTTTCTTGACCTTTTTGTAGAAAACACACACTCGCACGATCATATTGAATGTAAAATTCTAAGTCATTTTTTCAAATCGAGAAACCAAACAGCCTACAAAGAAATCTCTGATCTCTAGAAGACTGTAAACCTATAATGAGAATGATAAAATATCAGATAAGACGAGAATAGAAAAATTGAAAAAGTAGAAAAGAAAAAAAATCCCGCATGAGCACCCAAAGCGAGTGAAAGAAACATAAATGTATAGAGTGACAAGAGATCCACACCAAGAGTGACAGCCCGCTCAGGGCTTCATTTTGGGTGAGTAAGGCTCCTGATCAAGCCAAACGAGAAAAGAAGCTCTTAGCCAAAAACACAAAATGCAGAAAAAGCTTCCCCGAATGAGGGAGAAATAAGGACATTGAAAAATAAAAAATGATGTGGGCCCACAATTTTCTCAAAATGACAGATAACATCATAAGATCAAAGACTTTTAAAAAATAGATTTCTTTCTCAGCTTGGTAAATCAGAAACAATATAGAAACAAGAAAAATATTGAATCAACGCTACGCACAGACTATGAGGGTTGAGAAAATCTATTTTGAAATTACTCTTTCGGAATACAATGACTTATAAAAACAAGTTTTCAAAAACTTTTCAGAGAAAGGAGAATTTTGCAATATAAATAAACTCCCAAATGAGCTCTTTTCTCCTCAAAGATTTCTCTCTGTCTCTCATTCTCTTCAGATGATTGAAGTTACTATTACAGAGAACATGATTCCTCAATATATCACATAAGCCCTACTTGGAGGCAGTGTAAGTCCTCTCCAGAAACAATCCATTCACCTAAGCCCTCTACGGAGGCAAACTTGTCACAAGCTCTTTCTACAGGCACAAGTATTCTCCGGAGGCAATCCATTCACATAAGCACTTTCTATAGGCAAAGCATCACTCATAAGTCCTTTTTATAGGCACAAGCCTTCTTCAGAAGCAATCCATTCACCTAAGCCCTCGGTAGAGGAATATTAATCACAAAGTCCTCCCCGGAGGCAACAAAAAAACTTTTTTCTTTTTCACAGGCACAAGCCCTCTCAGAGAGGCAATTGGAGCAAAGAAAGCCCTCCCATCTAAGGCGAATGGAACAATGGTGGTCCTCCCATCTGAGGCAAGTGGAGCAAATCAAGTTATCCCAAGAGGTGAGTGGAGTAATGGTAGTCCTCCCATCCGAGGCGAGCGAGGAAAATCAAGTCCTCCCAAAGAGGCAGTGGAACAATGGTAGTCCTGCCATCTGAGGCGAGTGGATCAAATCAAGTCCTCTTAGAAAGGCAGTGGAGCAATAGTAGTCCTCCCATCTGAGGCGAATGGAGCAAATCAAGTCCTCCCAGAGAGGCAGTGGAGCAATGGTAGTCTTCCCATCTGTGGCGAGTTGAGCAAATCAAGTCTTCCCAGAGAGGCAGTGGAGCAATGGGAGTCCTCCTATCTGAGGTGAGTAGAGCAATGGTAGTCCTCCCATCTGAGGCAAGTGGAGAAAATCAAGCCCTTCAAAGAGGCAACGAGGTAACAAAAGCCTCTTCAAATGTAGTTTAAGTCCTTTATATAGGCACAAGCCGTCTCCAGAAGCACTCACAAATACTTCTGCATGCATCTATTAGGCTTCTTGCGGGAGCTACAAATAGAAGTCTCTTCCACTTGCCTCAATTCCTTGCAAGCAAGAAGCTTGAGTCGGGAGGGTTTGTAGACATCCCAATTCGCGACCCTCATAAGAACCCTTATTTTATTACTAAGTTGTTCTCCATTTTTAAGCTTAAATTTTGATTTTGGTAGTTTAGCCTTTTTTAGGCTTATTTTGCATTTTCCTTGTTTTTGCCCACTTTTCATCCCACATTGGATGGAAGTTAAAACTAAGGCCTTGAGTTTCCTTATAAATAAGAACCTACGGCTTAATGTTTTAAAAAGGCCAAATGAGAAGGATCATGTAAGATCTTTTTTTAACGATTGAACCAATAATTCTCATTAGTATAAGATTCTCCTACTCTTTTATTAGAGATGTTAAGAATTATGCTCTAGTTAATTTTATTAGGTTCTTAAAAAATAAGAACCTTTTCAGTATAAAGCTTGCACTCAAAGTGTCAGTCTTTGTCAACGTCAGAGGTTCGTCCGCTTCTCTCGTATTTGTATTATCGTCGGGAAGGTAATCATTTGACCCTTTATTTTATTTAAGTTTATTATATGTATGCTTGTCTTAATTTAATTAAGTTTATTATAGGCACACTTGTCTTACTTTAAATTAAGTTTATATGCGTACTTGTTTTAATTTTAGTATATATATCTTTGTTTAAATTTAATTAAGTTAATTATATAAGCGTACTTGTTTATTTTCTCAAAAGTATTATAAGTGAGTAGGGAGTTGGCTAGCTTGGGCCAACATAAACCGAAAGCATTTACTTCCACCCTCATTTGACCCATTCTTTTAAGTTTATTATATATATATATATATATTATTGTTTTAATTAAGTTTATTATCGGCTTACTTGCTTAATTTTAATTAAAGTCTATATTAGAAACTCGCATAAAGTTCACATTGAGTCCAAAACTCGCCCACACACTTGAAATTGCTTCAAAAAGTTTGTTGTCCAAACAAACCTGTTCCTAGAAGGGTTTATCGCACGACAAACCCCAACTCATCGCGTGAAAAGTTTCCTAAAGTCAAACCAACCACTTTTTGACACATCAATCTATCAGAACCATCAATATCTCTCTCCCTCTCTCTATCTCTCTCTCCTTCTCTCTCCCTTTCTCTCATATTTTCAATATTTAAGCTTTCTATATAATCACTTTTGATAACATTTATTTCCGTAGGAGTCACGGATCTAATCTTGGCACCCGGAGTGCCTACTTCTAGAGTCTGCAGACCGCTGGAAATATTTCAAACGGGAAAGCTGATATCTGTCGGAGATTTTCTCTGCCGTATTATATTTTCTCTCTTTCATTCTTATATATATTTTCAGGAAGGTAACTAATGTCTGTTCCAGTAATCAAATAATATATCTGCATATTGGTCTTATTGTATTTTATTTAGTAGTTATAGATTTGTTTAACTCTTAATTAAGTTTATCATACATAATTGTTTAATTTCGCGGAAGTATTATAAGTGAGTAAGGAGTTAGCTTGCTTGGGCCAACATAAACGGAAAGCATTTACTTCCACTCTCATCGTCTTAAATTATTTAACTTAATTATTTATAATGTAGACTTGTTATATCTGTTGTTCTGTCCACTTTCTAGTCAGATAAACTTATTGTTAAGTTACAAATATTCTATCGTTTTCAAACAAAATAACTTGATAAAACCCTGATAAACTCATTTGTAAAACAAGAAGAAGTAAAGCCATTATCCTCCGAATAAAACCAAGTTTTCAAAACCCGGACTAATAAAGTTTATTGAGGAATTAAACTCAGATATATTTTGTCTTTCATATAGACTATAATGTATCTGATACACTATCCTCAAGAGTTCAATTCCATATCGAATCAATTCCGATATGATTCAAAATTTTCTAAAATTAACCAAATGAGATAATTAATTTTGCTATATGAGGAAACAATACCGAATCACTCCCATTTCAAAATAGATAAGATAAAATTTTTTCATTGGTAATTAGACTTCGACAAACCAAAACATCGGATCCCGGAATACAATGTTTTCATCCCTTTCCTTGTTTTTCCCAAAAATCAAGTTTTCAAAAGATATTTTCAAAAGGTAGTAGAATATCAGTAAAAGCATCAAAGTTTTTCAACATAGAAACCGAAAGGGCGGAATGGGTGCTTAATACTTTCTCAATCCATAATATAGTTCCCGAACCCTATAGAATCCTAGTTCTGTAGACAAACGTGTACGAAAACGCTTATATGTAGCATTTCCCCATATACAACTATTTTGTCTCTTTTTTTATAAAACGTACTGGGGACTCTGAATGAACTCTCTTGCATCTAGAAATAGGATAAAGGGACACTCGCTGTGAATTATCAACACATAGAAGCAAATGGAATAACGAAATCCTTTCCGATGTTTCAGACTCCCAAACCAGAGGTAGAGACCTGTGGATCGTATTTGCGGATTCTCACAAACACCAATTAATAAGGCCAAATAAATACAATGAATTTAATCAACACAACAAATCGAATGAGAATACAATGTATAGGATTACAAATAAATACTCTAAAATTTTAAATGCATATTAAATACAACCTTTGCTTTAAAAAATCACCAAAAATATCACCATAATTTAACGGCAAGATGACTGCCATGTTAAAATACTCGATAAGCTTTCTATTCTATAAAAGTTCATCCACTAAACTTTAACACCACAACAATATAAAGTAACCAAATGGTCAAGGATATATATTATATAGAAGTGGGACCCATTATAATCCACATAAGCCACGTAATGGGACACTAACACAAAATCTAATGACGTAAAGGGGGGCACCCATTACATGCTACACATGCATTTGTGAACTAAGGGACCCGCACAAAATGTCACCACAGATCCATATCTATATCTCTATACCAATGAAATAGTTTGACCAAGAAGTTTGATTAAAATTTCCAGCTATATTTTTTCTTGTATTTTTTTTATATAATAATATTTGCATACATGTGAAGATATTAAAAGTATTCATTAAAAAATATCCGTGGAATTAATGCACTGCATTAGTAATTGCTACAAAAATTTGCTTTGAATTTGATTATTACTACGGGAATTTGTATAATCATCTATGCAGTAAATGTACTACATGGGTAATTGAAACGTGTGTTTAACATTGTGATTGTCTAGATAATTATTTCAAAAGTACATAATGAGGGTACTTGTTCATTTTAGAAATTTCACTTATGCTCTTTCTTCTCCAGGTAATGGTTTGAATATACTTTTTTTGTTCACTTCAATCTTCTTTTTATTCTTCTCTTTCTAGGTAATGAAATGTTGTCCAGTACACAAAAACAGAACCAATATTTAGCATCAAACTCTTCAAATGGGAATCATAGATTTAGATTTTGAAATGATGTCCAGTTAATCTATTTAGATGTACACTATCCATTAAAATTCGAAATGTTTATATTTCCATCTACTTGCTAAAATATATTTTACACTAAGTTAATTATATATATCAAAAAATCAATTGTCACTTAACACTTTACCACGAGATTATATTATATAAATTCAGTTCATATTAAAAAATAAAGTACCATATTATATTATATCAATTCTAGAAAAAAAAATGTTCCACCTACAATTGGTAAAATTTGAATCTGAAACGTACTTATTTAGGGGTCTTTTGATTATTATTTTATTGTTGACATAATATTAGAGTTCTATGAGCCTCTAACTTATGCTAAATATTTTCTTAAAATATCTTTCATATATTATAGTAATCTTATTATAGCGTGAAACCTGTTTTATAATGCAATATATTATATCCTAATATTTTTGCATGATAGTTGGTAATTTTTGTTTTTGACCTTATCATTATCCACTATAAATTATCGGACTATTTACACATAGTATCCCATTTTGTAGCTCTATCTAATAGTTTTTACAAAAGGAGGAAAAAAAATTGAGTTCATCTTTATTTTGCTAACCATTAGTCAAAAAATAAGGTAAATTACCTTTTTTTTCCTTTGCAGAAAATGCTTCAAAAATGTAATAAAGATATATAAAAGTACTTATGAAATTGATATCTTTTAAGATGAAGAAGTTCAAAATGAGGCATAAAATAAGGGTGTAATTTTCTTTTTACTTGAATTTTTTTTAACACAAGCAATGGCTCAATGGTACAAAAAATAAAAATTAGTACAACTTGACTACCACCATGATAAAAGAGTGGCAAAAAAAATTCATAAATGGGTGGACTACAACTAACATAACAAATGGTCGACACACAACCACCATAAATAGGTGAACTATAACAATCAATCACGTAAGGTGGGCATTTTTTTTCTTTTTCTTTCCTTATTTTGAATTACGAAAATTGTAATTTAATAACCTCCAAAGTTCATTTCGCTATAAATATATGATTATTTATTCTTTACTTTCTTTCCTTTTTTGGTTATTTTTACTTTTATACTTGTAAAACCATATTTTTGTTTAAGTTATGTGGTCCGACTGATTCATGTAATAAGAGTTCACTTAAATTTATTTTTTGAAATATAGAAGAGCCATTTCATTTAAATAAGATACAAGTATTTCCTTTTAGTTTATTAAATAATACAAGATATTTTTTTATATAAAATTATTCTATATTTGATGTGGTAAATATTAATTTACCATTGGCCTACAAAAGTAAAAAATAATTTTACTATTGGCCTACAAAAATAATATTCTCCACTTTCTTTTTTATTCTACACATTTCTTTAAATAAATATCCCACACCATTATATTCCACACTTTCCTTTAAATAATTATCCCACTCCATTATATTCCACATTTTCTTTTAAATAATTATCTCACCTACCTCCACAAAAAAATGCCTTTTGCCCTTCATTTTTATCAAATTTACCTTTGTTGCCATTCTCCATTTACCTATAAATACATCCTCTCATTTATTTAAAGACAACACAAAAAAAAAGATACACCAAAAATACACCAAAAAAAAAGATACACCAAAAAACAAGCCAAGCCAACACACAATTCTTCTCATCCAAAATATACACTTTCTCTCCTATATATTTTATTCATCTTCTTGAAATATTTGTAATCCTAATTCTATACTCATAAATAGAATTAAGGAAATTAGAGAGAGATATTTGTAATCCCAATTCTATACTTATAAATAGAATTAAGGAAATTATAGAGAGAGAGAAGTTGGTAGCTTGTATTATCATTCAAATTGATTGACTTTGAGCTAATACAAAACAAGCCCACACAAAAGGAGGACGTACTACCGGAATAGCATAAGCGCTACCGGGGGAACCTACCTTAAAAAAAATGTCATGTGTTCATCATTGCGCCGCATTTATTTTTCATTCACCGAAATTCGCTTATTGATTGGTTAATTATCTATTTCTAGATTTTGACACCATCAGTTGGCGTCGTCTGTGCGAACGATAAGCTCTCTAGAGCTCTCGTTCTTTAGAAATTACAAGTGAATTTTCGGTGAAAAACTCAGAATCCCGCGGGTCTACGTAGCTCAATATTCTCGGGGGCATAACTTTGTGCTCCGAACTCCAAATTATGCGATTCTGGAGTCTATTTTGAAGAAAATTTCAAGAGCTACAACTTTTCAGTTCAAAATTTGTTCAAATTCGTAACGAAATCCCGCGGGCGTACGGTGACTCAATATTATCAGGCGCGTAACTTTGTGCTCAAAACTCTAAATCATGCGATTCTGGAGTCCATTTTGGAGAAAATTTCAAGATCTACAACTTTACAGTTCAATCCTTTTTCAAATTTGGCAATATCGGGGTCCAAAATGGGGATACAAAGTTGCTGCAACAAAAAAATGCAAAAATCCTGCAGGCTTATGCTAGCTCAATATTTATGAGCGCATAATCATTCAAAAATCCGGTTATCCAAGGGGATAAAACCCAAAAAAAAGATAAGTTATTTTTTAATACTCATATATGATTTTTCTCTTTATTTTAATATATCTAAAGTTATATCATTTTCTTACGATCAATAATATTTATTATAGGAAAAATAGATGAGCTTCCAAAAAAAAATTACAATTGAATGTAATTTTTATCAAGTTCATCCGACAAATCACAAAAAAAAGAAATTAAAGAAATTTTCAGCGGATATCAAACTTCCACAAAGTCGAATGCAATTTTGAAGTCTATGACGCGCCGGAAATACTTCCGTGCTTAGGTACCCAAGTGGAGGTTGTCAAGTTATAATACTTGGTAAGTCCAAGTGTCGAACCACAAGGATAGTCGGAAAGACGATGTGGTGATTACGAGTCAAATGTTTTGTTAAGAGAATTTAATTGGTTGATTTTAGTTGTTGATTTTAAATTCTTGCAATAAAAATTAAAATGATTTAATAATAGATGAGAAAAGGCTAAGGCATTATAGAATTCATTTGTTTTGCAAAGTTAAGTAAAATCAATCTCATTCAAAGTTCTCAATGCAATTCCTAAGTGTTGAATATTTTACCCATTTCTAAGCAAAAGGGTGTGGAGTAAAAGCAACACATTCCCATATAAATGCCATATAAAGAAAGGATGTAAGCAAATATCAACACAAGTGTATCTCTCATTTTTATCTTGTGACAAAGGGTGTGAAGCAAGTGCAACCCATTCCCACATAATATCAACCAAGATTCAAACTTAAAATACATAAAAAGAAAAGGCATAAATTTAAACTAGGCATTTAAGAACTCATTGTTAGTATCCCCTAGGCAAATGACTTGATTATAAAAATGGCCAACTACAAGGAGTTTAGCTCGATAAATCATAACATTTCATTTGTCTAAGATTGGGAGGTCTAGGTGGAGGTCAAACCGTCCTGTATAGACTTATTTGATAAATACAAATTGAATCCTTAAAATGATTAATGAAGTTGTTTATAACATAAATTTAAAAGATCCTCTTTGGCAACATTTTAACTAAGAAAATGACGAGTCTCAAAATCACATAAAGTGTAGAAAGCACTCAACATATCATTAAAGTATTTAAAGATTAAAATCTCAAATTTATGGTGTTTCCATGAATATCAAAGACTAATCATGCTTGGCAATGAAAAGTATCTCATTCAAAAAAAGAATGGACATAGGCTAGTAAGAAATACACAAGTGTATCATCTCCTCATTAATGCTTGAGATCTATGTATATAAGGCATACAAAGTCAAATCATCATATGAAAATGATCTTATTAGCTTATGAATGGTTGAAAAAATGGAGAAGATGAAGGATTCAAAAAGTATTTAACAATACTAACAATGGAATGAGAATTGAACTTACATAATTAATGCATTGCAAACTTCATCTTTTAGCCTTAGCAAAGAAATTTACTCCATAATAAATGTAGAGACAAGAATTATCAAAGTGAACTCCATTTCTCTCTCTAGAAAAATAACTATTACAAACTCTCTATAAATTGAGAAATGAGAAGAAATACAAGTGTTCTCTCCAACACAACAATGAAGACTATAAATAGGAGAGTTGTGTTGGATGCTAAAATAATAAACAATGCTTTTTATTTTTATTTTTATTGTTTATTTTTGGTGGAGAATTCCACTTTCTTGGATGCTCTTTAATCACATGGAGAATTCCACTTTCTTTCTTTAATCACATGGACATGGAGACTTTCTTTCTTGGATGCTCTTTAATCACATGGACATGGAGACTTTCTTTCTTGGATGCTCTTTAATCACATGGAGACTTCCACTTTCTTGAATTCTTTTTGTCCATGAAAAATTCCAATATTGTATTAAATACAATATTTCTTGAAATCTAAAGACACCAAAATAAACACAAAAATATGCCTTTCCAAGCATTGTTAAATACAAAAGTGCTACGAGACTAATCGCGAAATAAGTTGGCAAAACGAGTAGTTTTAGAGAAATAAACGCGTCAAACAACTCCAAAAATGAGCAAATGAATGACAATATGAAGCGTTTATCAGTTTATCAGACAATAGCAGGACTATCTCAACCCAAAGAGACCTGGCTGAGAATGATCATCTACTACTGCACCACTGGTCAGAGATCAAGATTTTGACGTTCCCTGGTAATAAATGAGAAAATTGTCAAAAATTTTCTAAGTCAGAAGGGGGCATGGCTCTACTCAAGACTTAGCAAAAAAGAACAAATTTTCCTTTTAAGAAACCCTGGTAATAAATAAGAAAATTGTCAGAATTTGCATAAGTTAGAAGGGAGCAAGACTCTACTCAAAACTTAGCAATTTGCCTAAGTTAGAAGGGAGCGAGACTCTAGGGAGCAAGAATCTACTCAAAACTTAGCAATTTGCCTAAGTTAGAAGGGAGCAAGACTCTACTCAAAACTTAGCAAAAAGAACAAATTTTCCTTTTAAAAAACCAAGGACTTAAATGAGAAAATTGTCAGAATTTGCCTAAGTCAGAAGTGGGCATGACTCTACTCAAGACTTAGCCAAAAAGAAAAAAATTTCCTTTTAAGAAATCAAGGACTTTGAAAAAATTGCTATCAACATATAAGGGCCATGCTTTAAACAATCACAAGTGGAACATCTCCGGAATATTTTTACAAAACCCTCACTAAAGATACACATTATCTAGTCACTCAAAAAAGGTTGAAGAATCTGATGATCATCAACACCAAAATTCAAAATAGTACTTAAATCATAAGAACAATAATTAGAAAAATCATGGCGAATATCCCCTAAAGCTGTCCAGTCAGGGCCCGTTGTTTCGGCAAAATCCGAAACAAAACCATCTAGCGAAGATTGCTATAAAAAACCTCCGAGGCAGCCTGGTAAATGGAGTCCAAGGTAACTTGGTCATAGGACGGATTCGGAAATGATGGCAAATTTTCTTCAGTCAGAAAAGCCCCGTTTCTATAAGATTCACGGTAGGCGGAGGGATCTCAGGTGCAATCTCTTCTACGGACATAAGGAGCCTTAAAAAACTTCCGGGAGCAGGTTCTGGAAAATTCATGACAGTCGGAATAATAGTAGGCATGTTTTTTTTTGCCGACAAAGGGAACCTCGAGGAACCTCCAGGAGGAGCAAAGGAGCATAATGGGTTAACGCAGGAAGACCCCCTTTCTAATCGAGCCTCTAATGCCGTCACCCGTGCCTGTAACTCTTCCACCTTCTGTTCAAGAGAACTAAGGAGACTAGTACAACCTCTAATGGAATTTTCGATTCTCGCCGTGGCTTCAAGAAGATATGAATTGAGAGTCTCAAGACGCCAATCTTCGGGGACATCTTGCAAAAATGATGCAACATTCCTCACCCCAAAAACAGTGAAGATTGTGTGATAATCCTGACGATCAATCACATTTCGAAAAATTTTGGCGTATTCGCAAGATAGAGGACATCTCTTGTGGCTATAAGTGCAAGCCACACATGGAGGACCTGTAAAACGGTGAGTGTTCGACATTATCTTGGTTTATTATTGTAAGAGAAACTGTATTACAAAAGAGAGAAATGGCGTTGGAAGAAATGGATGGTGTTGGGTCTCCAGGAAGATGAAGAGTGAGAGGAAAATGAAGAGGGAGAGGAAGATGAAGAGGAAGAAAAAACAAAAGCACAGATTTCGAGTTCGGAAAATTCGAAAAAGTTGTCAAAAAAAAGATATTCGCTGAAAAGGGGCCGACAAAAAAAACGGGTGCAAAAAAAAGGGGGTGCCAAAAAAAAGAAGAAAAAGAAAAGAAAAGAAAAGAAAGGTGCGAAAAAAAAATAAAATAGAAAATATATATGTGTATATGAAATAAAGAGTTGGAAAAGGTCTGAGTAGAATCAAATTATTTATGATCAAAGTCTGGTCAACTTTACATATTAATATTCCAAGCTCTACGATTTGAATCAAATGTCTAACGAGTTCTACACATTGATCTTTCGAGCTCAACGACTAGCATTCGAGATCTAGCTTCCTTGAACAAAGACTCGAGATCAACGTCTAGCCAACCTTACACAATGACGTTCTGAAACTCTAAGATTAATGATCAAAGTCTAGCTAGCTTTACACATTAATGTTCCGAGCTCCACAAACTTATGGTCAAGGATTCGGGCCTAAGACATCTCGAACATTAGAGCTCAGAGCTACTACTAGCTCCCGGATTGAAGGATATCCTCACCAATCAGCTCATCCGAGCTAAATGATAAGGATAGGGGGCAATTGATGGGGTAAATATTAATTTACCATTGGCCTACAAAAGTAAAAAATAATTTTACCATTGGCCTACAAAAATAATATTCACCACTTTCTTTTTTATTCTACACTTTTCTTTAAATAAATATCCCACACCATTATATTCCACACTTTCCTTTAAATAATTATCCCACTCCATTATATTCCACACTTTCCTTTAAATAATTATCCCACTCCATTATATTCCACACTTTCCTTTAAATAATTATCCCACTTCATTATATTCTACATTTTCCTTTAAATAATTATCTCACCTACCTTCAAAAAAATTGCCTTTGGCCCTTCATTTTTATCAAATTTACCTTTGTTGCCATTCTCCATTTACCTATAAATACATCCTCTCATTTATTCAAAGACAACACAAAAAAAAAGATACACCAAAAAACAAGCCAAGCCAACACACAATTCTTCTCATCCAAAATATACACTTTCTCTCCTATATATTTTATTCATCTTCTTGAAATATTTGTAATCCTAATTCTATACTCATAAATAGAATTAAGGAAATTAGAGAGAGATATTTGTAATCCTAATTCTACACTTATAAATAGAATTAAGGAAATTATATAGAGAGAGAGAAGTTGGTAGCTTGTATTATCATTCAAATTGATTGCCTTTGAGCTAATACAAAACAAGCACACACAAAAGGAGGACGTACTACTAGAATAGCATAAGCGCTACCGGGGGAACCTACCTTAAAAAAAATGTCATGTGTTCATCATTGCGCCGCATTTATTTTTCATTCACCGAAATTCGCTTATTGATTGGTTAATTATCTATTTCTAGATTTTGACACCATCAATATTTATTTAGTGATTTGTGATGCAATTAATGAAACTTCATGATTTGAAATAAAAAATAAATGAATAAATAAATAAATTTTTATTGGTCTTTGTATTTTATACTTTATGAATGGTATATTTTAAAACTAATTTGATTAGTTAAATATCAAAACTACTTTGGGATAGTAATTGTTGTAATCATGAGTTTTCAACCAAACCCTAAAGGGTGTATTTTTTTAAAATTGTTGTAGTTACGAGTAGTAATTAAATACAAATACAACATAAATTTGGTCAAGTTTGCATTCATGTAAATTTACCCGTCAAACCCAAACTATCCCGTATGTAATATTTTTTCTTTGAATGCTCTTGTAGTACTATATAATTACAATAAATCTGTGCGTGTCAAGGTCTACGGAGTTCAGGAATAAAATAAATATAGGGGCTTTAGGTTTTCAAGGTTAACCTTTTTCCGGCCCAAAGTCTAGATCGGTTCGATCACATTTTCAGATGGGTCGAGATTTAATTTAGCCAAAACAGCCCCAAGCATAACTCATTCTCTTTGCTCCCCAATTATCTCCAAAGTTATATTTAATATTTATTTCCGCGCTGTAGGCACGGGCATTACTAGTGTCTATATATATATAGTTAATAATTAAAAATTATATTTTTATTAATACTAAAAAAAATTAATATAGGATGTTACAATCCAACCCAAAACCAATTGGCGATGGGTATGCCCTTTGTTTTTATATATTGTTTTGGGAGAATCCATTTTCATAATGTGAGATTTATAGTCTCAACAACGTCAATGTTTAAAACGTTGGCCTTGCATTCGTACCTATTCTTCTTTAGTTTATTGCAATAATTTCAATTCCTTTTGATCGTGACGTTATCTCGCATGTCGTATTTTTGGAGTTGAATGAATGTTACAAGGATCCATTGACATTAATTCAATACACAGAGAAACCAAAAAAAACGAAATGAAGAATATAATTAAAGTATATATATAACTCTAAGCCTTAGGTTTAAAAACTTGAATTGTATGGGCATTAAAAGTAAATTATTGGCTAGATAATTAGAACTATAGAAAAATCATTTGAGTTGAACGGTGTTGAGTTCAAGTCAGGCTCTCTAAGACGTGTCCAAACTTAATTTATTTGTTTTACAAACAAATTTCGAAGTAGTTTTCACTCAAATGATAACAAGTAGAGCTCGAGTAAATTGGTTCTTTTTATAATAGTATGTATAATACATAATGCGAGCACCGCTTCATATATCTCACTCGTAGTTTTACGTACTAAAAAAATTAGCGAGTATATAATTTTATATATACATTTGGAAATACACGTACTAATAATGGGTGGATTAGGGTGTTAGCCACATGTAAAATCGAAAACATATATAATAACATGCACTAAATTTATAAATTAAAATACCTCATCAACAATTAAATTTTTATTCTTTTACAGTAATTGTCAAGCTATTACATTTAATAAATGAACACTTTTATGCGGAAATAAATATATAAAACATTAATAATGACAAAAACAAATAAACAAACAAATAAATAAAAAGGGCACCCCGAAGAGTTTCATTTGATCCTCTTCGAACTTATTTAGTCACTAAACAAATTTATTAAATTAGTGTTCATTTCTAGTTAAGGGTGTTCATTTCTAAGGTGGTGGTGGACTATTGCAATTCATACCACCCTGATTTGGAGTTCCAGTGCAATCATTTCCAGGTGGGGGTATGGATATGTTCTGCAAAGATTGCATCACCAGATTTTTTGTCTTCATTTCTGAACGGAGGATTCTAGTTGCTCCATTGGGTTCAGTGTTTAACAAAAGAACTAACGATATAATAAGGACTAAAAAAATGTTTAGAGATCTCATAATTAATGATGATCTTAATTAATGGTAGTGGTGGTGATGGTGATGGTGATGGTGATGGTGGTTCAAGTATTTGGTAATTAAGACAAATGGAATAAAGGTGGCAATGAAATTAATGTGAGAGGATATGAATGAAAGTGTGATGATGATGGAATTAGGGTTGTGCAGAGGGGATATTTATATGCACCAAGTTATAAAAATAAATGTAATTAAGAATTTAAATTTTTGTTTTTCTGAAGTATTTGACCTGCTTAATTGAAGGGCTTGTTTTGACTTTTGGTGGCCATCTTCCTTTTCTCGTTAATTTAACATCACCATAACGTTATTGATTCTTTTTTTATTATTATTATTATTGAAAATTTTCTCTCCTATGGAACTTAATTTTGTTTGCTAACTAAACAATTTTTTTCACTTAAACTTTTAAGGGGAAATAAAACAAAAATCAAATAGACAACTGAACTCATCTCCATACTGATATTCATGTCCTTTTTTTGAGGTAATATTTTGGACATGTGAAAAGATTGCTTAGTTCCAACTGTAGTCACGTATTTTGCAGACAAGAATAATGTGGGTGCTTGTGCATATGATAGATTGATTTGCTGAATTACACAAGTTGTTCTCCCACTGCAGTATATATGGGACTAATCCATACTCATAGTACGTGCAAGGGAACCTGCTATTGGCCCAATGGTGTTTGTGCTTGAGGGGAATCGAACACAGGATCTAATGGTAGACAAGCTACTAGACCAACCCTATAGATTATAAACAATGTTAAACTAGCTATCAAATTTGTAAGGAGAAAACATTAAAATTAGTAATAGTAGTTTTTGGTTAGATGAGAAGTCTGTATTTAATTACCAATTAACCAATATTGCTCCTAACTTAATCAGTTGTGTTCGTCAGGTGTGAGGGTATGAGTTTCATCGTACGGACAAATTATTTACATATGTAAAAGATTAAATTTTAACAAATAGTTATAATATTTACTAATATTTTAACTAATAGTTAATGATTGCATTAGCAAAGTCAACATTATAGATCAAATTAATTAGTACAAATTAATTATCTAGATTAATGCACTAACTCAATATGTATATGTATATGTATATGTATATATATATAGAGAGAGAGAGAGTCTGTGGATGTACGCTGTAGCTCTTGACACTGAATTACATGTATTTGTATTTGTATGAACATGAAGAGAACAACCATTTAAGCCAATTAAAATGTGTGTGTATTTATGATTTTTTTTATTTGCTTTATTTTACTAAAATGCTTGTACGTGCATGTTTGTCTAATTATATTTAATAAACTTTATATTTTTCTTTTGTAAATAAGGTTTTAATACATGTAGTACATCCAAAATACACGTTAAAATGACTCCAAAGTATATTCAATTGCTTATTAGTATGGCGGATAAAGTGTTAGAAAATTACACAAGGTCCACGACCAAGAACAAAATTTCAATTAAAAGAATTCAATCTTCCAACATGTAATGTAAAGAAAATGGAACAGAAAATAATTCAAGTTAAACCATACCATTCAAGAGTCAAAATAGCCCTTCAAGCAGGTCAGATACTTCAAAATAAAAATAAATTAAAACAATTGATGACTTGGTCGCATATATACAAATAACCCTCTCCTCCACATTAATCCATTAACCTGAAGAGCTTTGTTGGTCGTGTAAATGTGGCTCAACTACCTCTTGCTTAATTAACTCTCCACCCATGTCTCCATTTCATTTAACTTAAGTTAGCGAACACCTTCATTAAAAGTAAACACTAATTTAATTAATTTGTTTAGTTACTGAATAAATTTGAAGAGGACCAAATTTCAGCTTTTTAGTTTAGATGTTTATAAAGTTGTGCCGTTACTTACATATGTCTGTTATTAATAGATAGCCAACTCCAAGGACTAACCCACCCATTATTAATATGTACGTATAATCCAAAATGTTTAAACAAATTATATAACCACAGAGCACTTGCATTATGTACGTTTATATACGGCCGTAAAAAGAACAAAGAAACTCGATCTCAACTTGCGAACATTTAACTAGAAGTTTATTTTGAGTTTGAATCTCATTTGAAGCGGAGGGATTTTGTAGTAACAGAAAGAGATTTAGACCTTCCCTTTTGAAAAAAAGAAAAGAAAAAGCCTAAGCCTAGGATACGTTTTGAAACTTGACATGTTAATGACCTTGCCAATGCTCATCTTGATTTAACTTATTTTCCAAAAATTAACACTTTCCTTTGCTACAAATAAGTGAACATATAACTAAGAAACTCTTCCCGCTCCGGCTGAGACTTGAATCCAAGATCTCTCGAATCCGGTTGGGTGCCTTTACCACTAAATTAACGCACTCACTCAATATGTATATGTAAATATATATATATAGAGAGAGAGAGTCTATGGATGTACGTTGTAGCTCTTGACAATAAATCATAAAAATTTGTATTTGTATGAAGGTACATGAAGATAACAACCATTTAAGACAATTAAAATGTGTGTATTTATGATTTTTTTTATTTCTTGTATTTTACTAAAATGCTTGTACGTACATGTCTGTGTAATTATACTTAATAAACTATATAATTATCTTTTGTAAATAAGATTTTATACATGTAGTGCATCCAAAATAAGCGTTAAAATTACTCGGATGTATATTCATTTGCTTACTAGTATTGCGGATAAAGCTTTGAAAAATTACACAAGTTCCATGATCGAGAACAAAATTTCAACTAAAACAATTCAATCTTTGGACATATAACGTAAAGAAAAAGGCACAGAAAGGAAAATGGCCTTGTGTTTCTACTTAAACCCAACTAATCAAAAGTCAAAATAGCCCTTCAAGCAGGTCAAAAAAGTCAAAGCATTTTTGACCCATGCCGAACAAAAATTGTTACATTTGTCTAATATCTATACTATTATATAAAGCAAACACCCGTCTTTTGAGTCGTTCTTTTGCTTGCGTTAAGGATTTCTTGGGATAGAGGATGAAGTGCTTCTGCTGCTGTTTGTTTGATTGCTGGCTTCAACTTTTGTCTGATCATCCGATTGCATCTTCTTTCCAAAGAAGGAAGGTGAGACAAAGCCAAGGGCGCGGACACTCTTTTCTTAAGATAAGCTAGAAAATCCACATACAATAGGGACAACTGTATCCGGCTGCCAGGAACAAGAAAAAGGTCAGTAGTCAATGCTGAAAAAGACCCAATTCAACCGTCTAATAAAGCTGTGCCATTTTTTCGAAAATCCAAAATACAATAGGCACAACTGTTTCCGGCTGCTAGGAACAAGAAGAAGGTCAGTGGTCAATGCTTAAAAAAACCCAATTCAACTGTAATGAAGCTGTGTCATTTTTTCGAAATCCCTATTTACGTACCCTTGCAATCTTCATGTTCATAAAAAAATTGCTTGCAATAGGATTTGAACCCTTGCTTCTATACAAGTTAAAATAATTTTCAAATTATTCAGATTAAATGTGTACAAGTTGCAAATACATTATCGCACGTGCAGGGTAATCTAGTCATGGAAATAAGTGGGGGACATGTCGCGGGGAACTATATTTTATAGTTACTTTCATATCTCAATATTCCCTTGTAGGTTTGGGATTATACTGGGCTCGGATACACAAGATACAATGCACGAGATGTAGATAAAGACGTACTAGTGATGGCATATTATGCTTTGTTAATTCAGGTGCGTTGTGGAAATTTAACAAAGCTGTTTTCATGCATGAAATAGATTGCAGGAGATGTAGATCTCTGTTGTCATGCATGCAGGTACTTAAATTTTTCCGGTAGCCTTCCTTGATGCTCGCAAGTAGATGCCTAAATTGGAAACTTATATATTTGGGTTTCACAAAGAAGAATTTCAGAATATGAAATTATATTGGTAATTGTTGTGATAATTGTGTAATTATAAAGATTCCCAAAGTGAGTATAAATATGACACAAAATAAACCTTTCCCTCATATATATGTTATGTTTTGAAAACAGTACCATAACTAAAATAATATCCATAAATCATACACGACAAATAATAAAATCTTAACTTCATACCCATTTTTTATTTTATTTTATTTTTTACATGTGCTGCTGCTCACCAGCACATGTAAAAAATAAAATAAAATAAAATAAAGGACAATTGATGAAGAATTGAAGACTACATAGTCACGGGGTTTTTTTTTGGCTGTTCATTTGCATTGCTCAAGATCGAAGTTCTTAGAATTTTTTAGTGAAGACTCTTGTCCCTTGAGACTACCAACTACAACAAGCTTCTTTTACTTTGTTCTTTAAATAATTTTTTTACTGCATCAGCTCCTGATGACTGTATAGATGCCACCATATACATATTACCTGGTCGAAATATACAGTGAACTAAAATTTTCAATTCCTGGTTGACACATTGTGCTGTGGGTGTATCTTGAATTTCATGTAGGTTGTGTTTGATTGCAAAGTTGGGAAATGACAGAAAAAACAACTTATTTTTGTGAAAACTTAGAAAATGGGACATGTGGTTTGGTGAGACGTTCTATTGTATCTTCAGTTTTCCTTGGAATTTATTTGTGGGCGGTGACTAGTGGGTTAGAAAAATTCTCCACTAAAATAAGGAAAAGTTGGAGAACATCAAACCAAATTACTCATAAGATTTTCTATCTTACTTCACAAAAAGTTATTATTTCTCAATCATTTTCTACCTTTTCAATCAGACGGGCTCCTAGAATCTATAATATTAAACAGGGAGCAAGAAAGAGCTGGAGTGGTGACGCCGCTAGAATAGCGCGTTGCGATAGAGCCCAAGTGCAGGCACGTCAAGTTGTAATATAGTCTCGGAAGTCCGAGTGTCGAACCACAGGGATAAGTGAAGAGGAATGGAATGGATTACGGATTAAGTGATTTTCTGGTTTCTGTGAGTTGGTTTGTTGTAGAACAACGTAAATGTAAAACAGATGCGAAAATAAATAAGAAAGCACTAAGGTAGGTGGAGATTAGTTACGATTTAAGAAACGGTGATCATTAGCTCATACTAAGATTAGAACACAAGGATTCTCGAGAAATGGGGAATGTTGGTGTATCTCTCAATAGCAGAGGGTGCGACGCTAGGCGACTCATTCCCGAATTGAAGCTATATCAAGAGAGATACAAACGACATACCACCAAAGACGAGGTTATCATTCCTACCTCTTAGCTACGGGTGTGAAGTAAGGCAACCCATTCCCGATGAAGCTAATCCGAGATAGATATGACGAACTCATCATAAAAAGATTTAACATCAAGCAAGTGTGGTAATCTCATGATTTAAAGAATGAAAATTATAAAGTGAATCCTAACAATGAAACGGAATAAAGTTTATGGGATAAATTAGTCAACTCATCATTTATCACATATGGTAGAAAATAAAGAGTCTAAGTATCACATAAAGTGTAAGAAGCACTCAATATATCAATAAATGAATCAAAGATAAGCTAAACAAATTTAAAATCCATCTATGGAGTTTTAAGAACTATTCATAATTTCTATGAAGAGGGAAAAACTCCATGGATGGGGGAAAGGGACTACAAGCTTTTTAGAACCATATAAATATGTTGTATGTTCATTAACAACCAAGCACTAAATATACAAGGCATATAAAGTCTTAATATTATGAATATACCTAGAAAGCTTGCAACAATGGAGGAAATGAAGAAGAAAAGGATTTACAACTATTTCTCAAACTTTAAACATGGATTGAGCCATAAATCACCGAATATTATATCGCGGTTCACCTCCGTAACCTTAGTAAAAGACTACTCCATAATACTCGAAACAAGAATTATAGAAGAAGCATTCATTTCTTAAAATCAAAGTAAACTTACAAGAAGAAGAAGAAATTACAAGGTTTTAGCTCCCACTTCTCTCTAGAACTTCTACAAAAACTTAGATGTCTTAGCCAAGAAGCTAAGAGAAAATAATATATATTAAAAGGTTGCAAAATATCTAACTAAATATCTAAAATAGCTTAAACCACTAAAATAGCCCATTTTGGGTGTGAAATGGCCAAGTTGCAAGGGCCATGATCGATCATGGTTATGCCCATGATCGATCATGGAAGTGCTCTGCCAGAAAATCTTGCAACCATGATCGATCATGGCTTTGCCCATGATCGATCATGGGTCTGGAACTTGTTCACTCAGCACTTTGCAAGCCTCCGAGCTTACTCTTGATCACTTCATGCAATGCCATTGTACTCCAATCCTACAAACACATGGAATACTACAAAATACACACCAACTTGGGCCATGTTAGATACAAAACTCGCTAAGACACTAATCTCAAGATAAGCGGATAATTAGGCAGAATTAAAGCAACAAACGCGTCATGCGACTCTGGGAAAGAGCTTATGCATGACAATATTATGCGTTTATCAACTCCCCTCAACTTATCTCTTGCTAGTCCCTTAGCAAGACAAAAATATATAATTACAAAAATAAAACACTATACAAAAAGATGTTAACTTCTAAGTTCCCAAAGAAGACGAGTTGCATCTCGTGAAGGTTTTCAGAAATGATACCTACAAACATTGGAAGTTTGATCATGATGAATGGTGAGAATGAAGATTCAAGTTTCAATTTGCAAAGCAAGAGGCATTATTGTCAATTTTCCAGAATGACGGACTTTTGAATGATCATCTAATTCACCTATCTCCTTTAGAACACAATCCCATATTCTCCAATGCTCAAATACCAGACTTCGATTCAAACAATTCGATATAAACACAAAGAGTCATAATCATTCAAGAAGGAAGAGAGAACTTTTTCAAAAACAAAAGCTCCAAGATATGTCGATTCTAAGCACTTTCTTTATCTTTTACTTGAAAATTTCGCTAAATTAGATCAGGGTGGTTTTCGTCTCTATGGGGGGCAGCGGTCTCACTTATGAAATTTTTCAAAATTCTGCTCATTCATTGGAGCTTAAAGGAAGCTATTCACCCTTTCCCATATGGCAACCTATACCCATCCATAATATTAGACAAAGAGACTTAAGATTTAGTCAAGTGAAGCTTTAAGTCAATATTAGGATAAAAGTCATCCAAGTTATTAAAGTGCTATGCTTTTGTCCTCTCATTGGAGGATCTTTTCGAAAGAGCTTCCATTATTTTTGGACAAAAATTTTTCTTCTCTCAATGAAAATAAATCTAGGTGTTATTACCGAATTGAAAACAACCGAAGCAATCTAGCATGTGGAGCATGAGAATATAACGGGATATGAGACTAAGTGGAGTAAGGCAATTTAGATTATCATTCAAATTCCTATCTAGATCAAAGAATTCATGCCAAAAGCTAATGAAACAATAATCTTCATCGAACAAAATATCAATCAATCATCAATTTTCAAACTTCTAAAAAAAAAAAAAAAATTGAACAAATCTCTTCTACTCATGGGAATGACTGATAGCAAGCCAAACAAAATAAACACAAAATAACGTACCCCCCTCCACTTGAAACACACATTGTCCTCAATGTAAAGAGAACAACAACAACGCACGGAAGGGCTACAATGACTTTGCTCTCCATGAGACAAAAATAAGAGATAAACAAAAACTATTCACAAAACGGGTTAGAATTAGAATTCAAAAGCAAAAACCATAACATTCAACCATTAAAACCAAGTTCTAATGTTAACATCAAGTCTCAATTCTAATACAACCCAAAAGAAATAAAATAAAACTAAGCATAAATATAGGTACTTAAAGAGTTTTCAGGCTATCACATCATCATCACATATCAGAAGGTGGGGGTGGTGGAAAACGACCATACAACGCCTCGAACTGTTGGCGTATGAACTCCTGCTGAGTCGTCATCTGAGCTGCAACTCGTGCCTCGACCTGAGCTGCAATATCTGCCTCCAAACGGTCCTGACGCAATACCATAATCTCTACCCTCTCGTTGACGCTAGCAAACCCGGTCTGCATCAAAACAGTCATCTGCTCAAACTGCTCTCTAATGAACTCCCTATTGTCATCCACAGGCCCAGAGCTTGCCCTTCTTCTACGCCTTGACTGACCCGGAACATCCGCTCCTGCTTCCTCTGCCCCTTCTTCTTCGCTACCCCCCTGTTGTGGTGCGGCTGTGGAAGAACTTGGCCTATTTCTCAGTTGTCCGGCGGCTCTAGCCTGGGTGGACCTGTTTATCGGGGCCCGCTGTATCTTTCTGACATCGGTGTCCCTTTCTTGGACACCCGCCTCCAAACAAATGCGGGTCAGAAGCACACCAAATTTTATCGTTTCGTTATGGGCTACCGTGTCATAGACTTTCATGATTTTTCGCATTATGTAGCGAACCAAACAACACGGCCTATTGCGAGCAATTACATATAGAACATAGGCATGATAGGTGTACAAATGTTGAATGTGCGAGGTGGGATCTAACGCATTGGCTACAACAAGCCACAGGGTCCTGAATTGTGGTGCTAAATTGTTCCTATCGAATTGCGTGCCAATCCAAGTCATTGGACGACCGGCTAAGAACGTAGCCAACTCGTCATCAGTGGGGTATAAAATACGGGCTGAATGAGGGAGGTCATAGCTGCCATCAGGCAATGCCGGAATCCCCGTGACTCTACTAACAACTTCGAGGTTGAAAGGAACAGTTCTCCCACGTACGTGGGCAACATAGGCATAAGCAGCATTGGGCACACGCACCAAACTTGCTACAAATTCACGACATAGAGTGAGATTACATTGATTACCTGGTTGTCGCAAATATTGAACCCACCCCTCGTGTCTTTCGAATGTTCCCATTTGAGGGAAATCGTCCAAGGCACCAATAATCACAGGTCTCTCGATCATCACAGCCCGGTTCCTGAAAGCGTAATTCCACCAATCGTACTCCTGACGGCTACGGAACCCGCGGTACCCACCCCTCGCGGCTTGAAGCTCTTCTGGCTTGTTAACTGGAGTAATGGCAGCCATTGATGTGGGGAGAGGGGAGAAATAGAGAGAAATTTCAAAATTTTGGGGAGTAGGGCTCGAAATTGGGGGTTTGGGGTTTTAGAGAGAGAAAGAGGTGTTGATAGTAGATGGGTTTGGAGTTTGGGGGTGAAATTGAGAGTTTATGGAGGTGGAAAGGCTAGGGGAGGGTTTGATATGATGATTGTTGAAGGTTTGAAGAAGGGAGATGGAGAGAAATGGGAGTTAGAGAGAAAATGGGGCACGATTTTGGGGTTTAGAAACGGCTGCTCTGTTTTTAAGAGGGACCATGATCGATCATGGCTTTGCCCATGATCGATCATGGAAGTCTACTGCCGCAGGAAAATTTCACCATGATCGATCATGGTTTTGCCCATGATCGATCATGGAAGTGCACTGCCTCCTCAATTTGATCCCATGATCGATCATGGGTATAACCATGATCGATCATGCCTTCAACAAAAATTCTCCCATGAGATTTCTTCACTTGAAACACCTTTCCACTCCCCCCAACTTGGTCCAGCTCGATCCAATCTCGCCCAAAAATTCCTGAAACTCAAAAATACTAAAAAAAAACATTATTTACAGAATCGACCTATGCTTGTTAGGCATAAGTCGGGTCTTCGAAAGGGGTGGACCCTCTCGAATTGGGAATTCTAAAAATGGCTTTAAACGTTGTCCATTTACTTTAAAAACATAGCCGGTTTTGGGATCCTCAACTTGCACAGCCCCAAAAGGAAATACATGACGGACAATGTATGGGCCGGTCCAACGAGACTTCAATTTCCCGGGGAAGAGATGCAGACGAGTATCATAAATAAGAACTTTGTGCCCAAGTTTGAATTCTTTCCTTAAAATAGATTTATCATGAAAAATTTTGGCACGTTCCTTGCTTATCTTCGCATTATCATATGCATCTCTTCTCAATTCCTCGATTTCATCAATTTGCAACTTACGGTCAAGCCCGGCTTTTTCGAAATCACAGTTAACCATCTTAGTTGCCCAGTATGATTTGTGTTCCAACTCTACTGGCAAATGACATGGTTTTCCATATACAATGCGATAGGGAGACATATCTAGAGTTGTTTTGTACGCAGTACGGTAGGCCCAAAGTGCGTCGGTCAGTCTTAATGACCAATCCTTGCGGTTCGGGTTTACCGTTTTCTCTAGAATCTGTTTGATCTCCCTATTTGCCAGCTCGGCTTGACCGTTAGTCTGAGGGTGATAAGCGAGCGATACTTTGTGATTTACACCGTACTTTTGCATTAATGATTGAAACGGTTTATTGCAAAAGTGAGTACCGCCATCGCTTATTATTGCCTTGGGGGTGCCAAAACGTGCAAGAATGTGTTCTTTCAGAAATCGGATCACCACTTTGTGATCGTTTTTCTTACACGCTTGGGCTTCCACCCATTTCGAAACATAATCTACGGCAACTAAAATATAAAGATTACCGTAGGAGGATGGGAATGGTCCCATAAAATCGATGCCCCAACAGTCGAAGATTTCGATCATCAGAATTGGGTTGAGAGGCATCATATTCCTCTTGGAGATCCCTCCAAGCATTTGGCATCTTTGACATGCCTTGCAAAAGCGTTGTGCGTCCTTAAAAAGCGACGGCCAATACAATCCACTTTGCAGAATCTTCGCGGTGGTCTTCTTTGCCGAGAAGTGTCCTCCGCAAGCCTCAGAATGACAGAAAGATAGAGCTCTCTCCACTTCTTCCTCTGGGATGCACCGTCTGATAATCTGATCCGCACAATACTTAAACAGGTACGGTTCATCCCAATAGAATCGACCCACTTCACTCAAAAACCTTTTTCTATCTTGTGCGCCCCATGACTTTGGTATCTTGTCAGTTACAAGATAATTTACAATGTCTGCATACCATGGGAGCGTCGAGACTGCCAATAATTGTTCGTCTGGAAACGAATCTTGGATCGGGCTTTCTTCAATGTTGTTCGTAAAAGTGAGTCGAGACAGATGATCGGCCACCACGTTCTCGACTCCCTTTTTGTCCTTGATGCTTAAATGAAATTCTTGCAATAAGAGTATCCACCTCAAAAGCCGCGGCTTGGCATCTTTCTTTGTGAATAGATACTTCAATGCCGCGTGATCCGTGAAAATCACAATTGGCGATCCTATCAAATAGGATCGGAACTTGTCTAGGGCGAAGACAATTGCTAGAAGCTCTTTCTCTGTCGTGGTGTAGTTCATTTGCGCATCATTCAAGGTCCTACTTGCATAGTATATCACACCCGGTTTCTTGTCTTTTCGTTGACCAAGAACCGCTCCCACCGCATAGTCACTTGCGTCGCACATAAGCTCGAATGGCAAGCTCCAGTCCGGTGTCTGCATAATCGGCGCAGTAGTAAGCATATGCTTCAGAGAGACAAAGGCTTCCTCGCACTTGGCATCCCACTGAAAGGGTGCATCCTTGAGAAGTAGACTACACATGGGCTTGGAAATGGAACTGAAGTTCTTGATAAACCTCCTATAAAACCCGGCATGTCCTAGAAAAGATCGAACATCTTTGACATTCTTCGGTGTAGGAAGTTTAGCAATCAACTCAATTTTAGCTTTATCCACCTCGATTCCTTCTGAAGAAATGATGTGCCCCAAAACAATTCCCTTGGTAACCATAAGATGGCACTTCTCCCAGTTCAATACCAATTGTTTTTCCACGCATCTTCCCAAGACCTGTTCCAGGTTAGCCAAGCAATTGTCGAATGACTTACCATAGACGGTAAAGTCATCCATAAAAACTTCCAAAGTCCTTTCCACCATATCGCTAAAGATACTTAGCATGCACCGTTGGAAAGTGGCCGGTGCATTACATAGACCAAAGGGCATTCTTCGATAAGCGAAGGTACCAAAAGGACATGTAAAGGTGGTTTTTTCTTGATCATCTAGGTCAATCTCAATTTGATTGTACCCGGAAAAACCATCGAGGAAAGAGTAATATTCATGACCCGCTACCCTCTCTAGAGTTTGATCCAAAAAGGGGAGGGGGAAATGATCTTTACGAGTAGCCTCATTGAGTTTACGGTAGTCAATACACATTCGCCACCCGGTGGTGACTCTTTGTGGAATCAACTCGTTTGAGTCGTTCTTGACTACCGTAAGACCCGATTTTTTCGGTACCACTTGAGTTGGACTAACCCATTTACTATCCGAGATTGGATAGATGATCTTTGCATCCAATAATTTCAACACCTCGTTCCTAACCACTTCTTGCATGTTAGGATTCAACCGGCGTTGAAATTGCCTTGATGTTTTTGCCCCATCCTCCAAGTGAATTTTATGTGTACAAATCAAAGGGCTTATTCCTTGGAGGTCGGCAAGAGTCCAACCAAAAGCTTTTTTATATTTACCAAGCAAATGAACTAACCTTCCTTCTTGGTCATCCGAAAGTTCGGACGAGATGATAACTGGGAAGGTATCTGAAGGTCCCAAAAAGGCATACTTCAAATTGCTCGGCAATAGCTTGAGATCCATTTTTCCTTCAAGCTTTTTGGTGGGAGATTGTGTGTTTTCCTCTTTCTCCAAAAACTCAACCTGTTTGTCACACAAGGAAAACACTTGCATACAATCCTCGAGTTCATCGGAAGTGGTTAGATAACCTTCCATTGACTTCGATTCGAAATTTGCCACAAAGTGGTCTTGGATACATGACTCTATCATGTTTACGTGTTCACTTTCCTCATCATCATCGTCGTCTCTTTGATTGCTCAAAGAGAACACGTTTAGCTCTAAAGTCATGTTTCCAAATGCTAACTTCACAATTCCATTCTTGCAATTTATTATGGCATTAGAAGTAGCAAGAAATGGTCGCCCAAGGATAACTGGAATCTCCTTAGCGGGATTCGACACGGGTTGCATGTCGAGGATGATAAAGTCAACGGGAAAATAAAACTTGTCAATTTGAACAAGCACATCTTCGACTATCCCTCTTGGTATCTTAACGGATCGGTCCGCTAATTGAATAGTAACCCTCGTGGGTTTCAACTCACCCAACCCCAATTGTTGATATACAGAATATGGGAGTACGTTCACACTTGCTCCCAAATCTAGCAAAGCATTTTTGATCCTACAATTTCCTATGACACACGAAATTGTGGGGCAACCGGGGTCCTTGAACTTAGGGGCTCTCGTGCCTTGCATGATGGAGCTCACTTGCTCCGCCATAAAGGCCTTCTTCTTAACATTCAACCTTCGTTTTGTCGTGCATAAGTCCTTGAGGAACTTAGCATACGAAGGTATTTGCTTGACCGCGTCAAGCAATGGAATGTTGATTTTCACTTGTCGAAACACATCCAAAATCTCAGTATTAGATTTGGATGGTTGGTTCAATCTCTCCGGGAAAGGGACCTTAATTCCGTTCTTGATTTTCTCAAGATCCTCCTTTCCTTGTCTCTCTTCCTCTCTCTTCTTCTCTTCACTCACAACTTTTTCTACCTCCGACTCCTCAACATGCGTGGGATTAACTATGTCCGCCACCTTGGGGGTTTTAGGAACAATAGTTTTGTCTACCTCCTTACCACTTCTCAAGATTGTGATAGATTTGAGTTCTTCTATCTTGGAGCTAGACTCTCCTCCCTCTACTACTTGAACTTGACCTCTAGGATTCGCTAAAGGTTGAGAGGGGAATTTTCCCTTCTCTTGGGTAGCTAGGGCGGTGGTGAGTTTAGACATTTGAGTTTTTAACTCACCCACATCACGATCCGTTTTGTCCACAAATGATCTCAACAAAGCTTCCAAGTTTTGGTTGGGATTTTGATTCTGAGGTGGAACAAAAGAGTTTTGAGGTTGTTGTTGTTGCCTTTGGTTCTGATTATATTGGTTGTGGTTCTGACTTTGATTTCCTCCCCAACTGAAATTGGGGTGATTCTTCCATCCTTCATTGTACCTTTGAGAATAAGGATCGTTTTGGTTACGGTTTTGGTTGTACTGGTGTAAAGCATTGACTTGGGCGGGATCTTTGAGGACTTCCCGGAAAGCGGGAATGGTAGGACAATCCTCGGTGGTGTGTCCTGAATTTTCACAAATGACACACAACTGACTCGAGGATACTACGTTGACCTCCTTAAACTTACTTGCTTCCATTGCCTCTACTTTCTTAGACAATTGGAATAACCTCGCACCCATGTCATCCTCATTAGACACTTGGTACAACCCACCCCTTCCTTGAGTTTTTGCTTTGGGTTCCTCGGAATAGGTGTTCCAATTTTGGGCACCTTCCGCTAATTCATCAAAATACAATAAAGCCTCATCGGGATTCTTACTTAAGAATTGACCATTACACATGGTCTCAACAAACGTACGCATATCAGGGGTGAGAGATTCATAGAAAAAACTAACAAGGCTCCACGTTTCGTGACCATGGTGAGGGCATGCGTTTAGAAGTTCCTTGTATCTTTCCCAACACTTATAAAACGTTTCATTTTCTTTTGGCGAAAAATTAGATATCGCCCTTCTTAAAGCATTGGTTCTATGCACGGGAAAGAATTTTTTTAGAAATTCCGCTTGAAGTTCTTGCCAAGACCGAATTGATTGTGGTCTTTGAGCATTTAGCCAAATTTTTCCTTTATCTTTTAGGGAGAAAGGAAAGAGCTTTAAACGCATGACATCCTCATTAATATTTGCCTCACGAAATGTGGAGCAGACTTCTTCAAAGTCTTTCAAGTGCAAGTATGGGTTTTCCGACTCCATACCATGAAAAGAAGGGATATGTTGAAGCATACCCGGTTTGAAAGAGAATGCTCCGGCTTGGCCAGCGGGAAGCACAATGCACGAATTCGAAGTTGCCCGAGGCGGTTGAAGGTAGTCTCTCATGGTCCTAACATGAGGAACATTGTTGGCACCTTCCCCTTCATTATCGCTCTCATGATCCGCGGCTCTACCTTGGTTTGCCATTCTTGGAGATGTGGGAGGGCTAATTCGAATATCCACAAACAATCGCCCTTGCATGGGCTTGGACAATGATTCGAATCACTCCTTGGGAACTCTACAAAATAAAACAGAAAATAAGGGAGAAAAATAAATTAATCAAATAGAGAGAAATACTTACAGAATGGTTTTATACAAAACCCAGAATCCGCCTTTTGCCTTATTCCCCGGCAACGGCGCCAAAAACTTGACGCCGCTAGAATAGCGCGTTGCGATAGAGCCCAAGTGCAGGCACGTCAAGTTGTAATATAGTCTCGGAAGTCCGAGTGTCGAACCACAGGGATAAGTGAAGAGGAATGGAATGGATTACGGATTAAGTGATTTTCTGGTTTCTGTGAGTTGGTTTGTTGTAGAACAACGTAAATGTAAAACAGATGCGAAAATAAATAAGAAAGCACTAAGGTAGGTGGAGATTAGTTACGATTTAAGAAACGGTGATCATTAGCTCATACTAAGATTAGAACACAAGGATTCTCGAGAAATGGGGAATGTTGGTGTATCTCTCAATAGCAGAGGGTGCGACGCTAGGCGACTCATTCCCGAATTGAAGCTATATCAAGAGAGATACAAACGACATACCACCAAAGACGAGGTTATCATTCCTACCTCTTAGCTACGGGTGTGAAGCAAGGCAACCCATTCCCGATGAAGCTAATCCGAGATAGATATGACGAACTCATCATAAAAAGATTTAACATCAAGCAAGTGTGGTAATCTCATGATTTAAAGAATGAAAATTATAAAGTGAATCCTAACAATGAAACGGAATAAAGTTTATGGGATAAATTAGTCAACTCATCATTTATCACATATGGTAGAAAATAAAGAGTCTAAGTATCACATAAAGTGTAAGAAGCACTCAATATATCAATAAATGAATCAAAGATAAGCTAAACAAATTTAAAATCCATCTATGGAGTTTTAAGAACTATTCATAATTTCTATGAAGAGGGAAAAACTCCATGGATGGGGGAAAGGGACTACAAGCTTTTTAGAACCATATAAATATGTTGTATGTTCATTAACAACCAAGCACTAAATATACAAGGCATATAAAGTCTTAATATTATGAATATACCTAGAAAGCTTGCAACAATGGAGGAAATGAAGAAGAAAAGGATTTACAACTATTTCTCAAACTTTAAACATGGATTGAGCCATAAATCACCGAATATTATATCGCGGTTCACCTCCGTAACCTTAGTAAAAGACTACTCCATAATACTCGAAACAAGAATTATAGAAGAAGCATTCATTTCTTAAAATCAAAGTAAACTTACAAGAAGAAGAAGAAATTACAAGGTTTTAGCTCCCACTTCTCTCTAGAACTTCTACAAAAACTTAGATGTCTTAGCCAAGAAGCTAAGAGAAAATAATATATATTAAAAGGTTGCAAAATATCTAACTAAATATCTAAAATAGCTTAAACCACTAAAATAGCCCATTTTGGGTGTGAAATGGCCAAGTTGCAAGGGCCATGATCGATCATGGTTATGCCCATGATCGATCATGGAAGTGCTCTGCCAGAAAATCTTGCAACCATGATCGATCATGGCTTTGCCCATGATCGATCATGGGTCTGGAACTTGTTCACTCAGCACTTTGCAAGCCTCCGAGCTTACTCTTGATCACTTCATGCAATGCCATTGTACTCCAATCCTACAAACACATGGAATACTACAAAATACACACCAACTTGGGCCATGTTAGATACAAAACTCGCTAAGACACTAATCTCAAGATAAGCGGATAATTAGGCAGAATTAAAGCAACAAACGCGTCATGCGACTCTGGGAAAGAGCTTATGCATGACAATATTATGCGTTTATCAAGTGGGTACAGGAGATCGACCATTTCAGAAAGATAAACAATAATTTTAACGGAATCTTGGACCTGTGATGTCTACTTTAACATAATGAAACTTAACGACTTGATCAAACAAGGTTATATTGCCTAAAAAGATTCTAAGAACAATTTAATTATTAAGAAATACTGGGTACGATATTGTGCGTGCATCGAGTGTGCTGCATGTTCTAGTGTCTATATATATAGCCTTGATAGTTTTCTTGCTAGCACTTGAATAATATTGATCTCAAAATTCTTCCATAATTTGTCAGTTGGATTCCATCATGGCAATCTTGATACTTATGATTCAATGATTGAATATCGACCCTTCCAAGGACTTTTGAGTCCTAGCTCTTCATCGGTGGCTTTGAATGACACATCATCAAGGACAACATTGTAGAATAGTAGAAATTTAACAAAGCTGGAACTAAGTGATATAATGTATTTTTATTTTTGATGCCTATCAATGGTTTATATCAATATTTTTATCTATATTTCTAAATGATATTTACATTTACAGTATTTTTCAAAAATAATTCTGTTGTTTGTCACTGTCAGTGACAAAACAACTGTCATAATATTTTTTTTCAAAACTTATGACCGTTGATAATAGTCATAAGTTTTTAAAACTACCACAGCTCATCCACTAACTTATGATTGTTACCAATAATCACAAGTTTGCAAAATTACCACTGTTTAGCCACGACTTTATAACAGTCGGAAACAGTCATGAGTTTGTAAAATTATCATGGTTCAACCACTAATTTATGATAGTTTGAAATAGTCACAATTTACAAACTTATAATGACGGTTATTGGCCATGACAAAACAGTCACAAGCTTATCACTTATGACCATTCCATGCTGACGCGCTGAAAATACTTTTGTACTAAGGAACCCAACTATATGTTGTCAAGTTATAATAGTTGGTAAGTCCAAGTGTCGAACCACAAGGATAGTCGGAAAGACGACGTGATTACGACTCTAAGGCTTTGTTAGGAGAAGGAGATTGGTTGATTTTAGTTATTGATTTTAAAGTATTGTAATAAAAATTAAAGTGTGGTATCAATTGATAAGAAAAGGTTAAGGCATTATATAATTCTTTTTTCTTTGCTATGTTATGTAAAATCAATCTCGTTTAAAGTTCTCAGTGCAATTCCCAAGTGTTGAG
Source organism: Lonicera japonica (assembly GCA_021464415.1). NCBI lineage: Eukaryota > Viridiplantae > Streptophyta > Magnoliopsida > Dipsacales > Caprifoliaceae > Lonicera > Lonicera japonica. The sequence continues at coordinate 38,937,917 of CM038465.1, read as the reverse complement.
TATCTTACACTTTTCTAAGTAAAAGGGTGTGAATCAAAAGCAACCCATTCCCATATAAATGCCATATAAAGAAAGGGTGTAAGTAAAACTCAACATAAGTGTATCTTTCCTTTTTATCTTGTAACAAAAGGTGTAAAGAAAATGCAACTCATTCCCATATAATGCTCAACCAAGATACAAACTTGAGATACACCAAAAGAAAAGGCATAAATTTAAACTAGGTATTTAAGAGCTCATTGTTAGTTTCCCCTAGGCAATTGACTTGATTATGAAAATGGCCAATTAAAGAGTTTAGCTCAATAAATCATAACATTTCATTTGTCTAAAATTTGGAGGTTTAGATGGAGATTAAGTCATCTGGTTTAGAAACATTTGATCTATGTATACAAGGCATACAAAGTCAAATCACCTTATGAAGATTATCTTACTAGCTTATGAATGGTTGATTGAATGTAGAAAGAGAAGGATTCAACAAATATTTAACAATACTAACAATGAATGAGAATTAGACTAACATAATTAATGTAATGCAAGCTTCATGTTTCAGCCTTAGCAATGAAACTACTCCATGGTAGTTGTGTGAACAAAGACCATTGAAGTTATCTCCATTTCTCTCAAGAGTTTCTCTAACTAGCTTTTTTAGGTGATAATGAATAATAAGTGCAGGAAATAAACTTGTATTATATATCTAGATCTCAAAATTACAACCCTTTAAATGATGGACAAAGAGAAGTTTAAATAAGGGGAGAAACAATCCCAAAATAGCTAATCTATCGCACTTTATCAACAAACCATGGGGCAAGCACCTGAGCCTATATAAAAATGGAAAGTCCAGCACTTTTGGTGAGTTTCAATGCACAAAAAAGTGGAGAAAAATTGCTTTGGAGGCTGCACTTTATGCTCTGGGATTTCTGTGATTGGTCAGAGAGGAGATCTGCACGAAGAGGTTTTCTTTGAATGATCAGAGAAACACCTCTGATTGATTAGAAGGTAGAATCTGGAGAAAATGGTCTTTAATTGATCATAGAAGCACCTCTGATCGATCAGAGGGCTGATTCGGGAAGCTTTCTTCTTTTCTTTTATCTTCTATTTTCCTTATACACTTTCCAAAGCTCCCCAACTTGCTTCCAAAGTTTATGGGCACAATCAAGACACTAGAAAATGCTACTTTGAGCCATGTCAAAGCAATTCTTGATATTTTGAGTGTGTGTGCAAAAGTGTACTAAATTAATTAATCTAAGTTAAGATAAACGCAATAAACTTAATTAAAAGAGCGTTAGCATATGCAAAATTGTGCGTTTATCACATGCCACTCTTGAAGACAATGACAAAGTCCGATTATGACAGTTTTTTATTGTAACATTTTTTTTGTCACAGTGTTAATCATGACGGTCCATAATAGTCACAAACAGCCTTTATGACTATTTTTGGCAGTAACAAAGCACTGATTCTGGTGTACTGCAAGTTCAGGTAAATTAACACGTTTGACCCAACTAACCAATATAATAATAGTTCTTTAAATACGCATATAATATCACATAACTAAAGCACATCAAGCTGGGTTTGGACGTGGCGGACCAAGTTTCAGCTTATGCATATAGTGTACAGTGAGCATTCAAGTTTTCAAAATGATATCTTAATCAATTAGGTTAAGTGCACTCTCTCTAAGCAAATTTTTAAATTGGATTTTGTTATTAATATCCAACATCTCAAAATATAAAGTCAATTTTGAGACCCATTTTTTAGTATGAGGTCCACAATTAAAGCACGATACAAGTTCGAGTTGAGTATATCTAGTCTTATAAAATACAAAGTCTAACTAACTTTTAACCTTTTAAAGTCTATTCATCTAAAGGCGCACATGACATCTAATGGTACATAATTAATCAATCTTAGCATTTAAATGTGGCTTCCGCTCTTATTGAAACATCAAATCAATAGCATTTCCATTCACACATAAAACATACACCCAAATCTCTAGTCTTTTATAAGCTTTCTCACTCATCAACTTTTTTTAAAAATAAAAATAAAATTAAAGTATCTTAACTTTTAATTGAAAAATCCAATTTTAATAAATTTTACATTTTTAAAATTTACTAATCAATGTCTATAAAGCAAGATGAAGGATAGTCGCATTGATCCAATTTCAAATATTTTGTAGCGTGATTTTCTTTATACGATTTTGAATTAAAAACTCATATGAACAAACATTTTGGGCAACTTCGTTAGGCAATTGGGTATATGTTTTTGCATTTAATGTCGTAAAATATGTATTAGTTATGATATATATTAGTTAGCAATTTTATTTTATGACAATAAATTAATGCTAGTTTTATTACAAATAAACTTTCTATGCTTTAATTAAATATTTCTAATTTCACCCTTATTATTTGTCATGCCATTTTATGCGGTACACTTATTTTTAATTACAATTTTTTTTAAACGTATTGTCTTGTACAGGAAATGCTTAATATACATATACAAAACAAGATTATTTTCTTTCAAACATTATTCAATTTTCAAATTCTTTCAACGAGTGGTTTATATTGGTTGATAATGTTGCAAAGGAGATATCAATTAACCATTAGACTATTTTCTACACTCAATGTTAATTCAACCATATGTGGGTAGAAAAAAAGCCAGGAATTTGATTAGGGCGAATTATAATACTAAATTAGATCTCTAATTAAGGGTGGATAAAATTAAATAGTTCAAACCATGGGGTACGGTGGAAATGATCACTAGGCCAGAAATCATCTTAAGAGACTGACTCTCACAGTCACTTAAGACCTCTTATCTGTCTCTTAAATCTTAAGCGACTAAATGTCAGTCGCTTAAGTATAGTCGCATTAGCCGAGTGGCTGCAGCTCTTAAGCGACTAAATGTCAGTCGCTTAAGTATAGTCGCATTAGCCGAGTGGCTGCAGCTCTTAAGCGACTGATAAATATGGATCCGTCGCTTAAGAAACTCTTAAGCCACGGACTCAAAATCCGTCGCTTAAGGCTTAGGCGACTTATGGTAAATAGCTTAGTCGCTTAAGCTAGTCCATCTTGAGCGACTGAAAATGCCTTGTCAGTCGCTTAAGATAGTCCAGCTTGAGCGACTGACAATGCCTTGTCAGTCTCTTAAGCTAGTCCAGCTTGAGCGACTGACAATGGTTTGTCAGTCGCTTAAGTTAGTCCAGCTTAAGCGACTGAGAATGCTTTGTCAGTCTTTTAAGCTTGGTCACTTAAGCCACTGACAATGACTATGTCAGTCGCTTAAGTGAAGAAACACCATTTCACCAAACTGTGCAATTTTAATAGCCTGCAGGTTTGCCAAACCTACAATTCAAATCAATTCACACTTACAATTCACAGCCAAACTTGATATTGAAACCAATTCACAAAGAAACTTGCAATTCAAACTAATTTACGGTCAAACTTGCAATTCAAACCAATACGATTTCAACATACATTCACATAGAAAGACAATTCACAAATGTAAGTGTATAATTCACGAAAAACATACAAACATTAAATGTGGTTCATTTACAACATCGAAAACTTGTTCACAAAAATACAAGTCTAATAACAAAAGTCGCGAAAGTACAAATTTGGTTAAATAAACAAGTTCACCTCTGACTGGTGTTCGAACCAGATGTTGCCTCACGGGTCTCTTTAAGCTGCCTCATCATCTCTTGCATATCTGCGAATTGTCCCTCAAGCTGGTGAATGCGCTCGTTCGCTACCTGGAGCTCCGCCTCGATCGGGTTAGAAGCACATGCCCGCACTCCACCTCTCTCCTTTGGCAACTTTCGGCCTGATCTTCCCAAGCCGGAGATTGTCATCCCTCTCGTCACACCAATCTTTCCCTCAATAATACTCACTTGTGATGCAAGAGGGAGAGTAATCACCGTTTCATCCCCGCCTTCCTCACCCAGCGGGTGTTCAGCTCTTTGTTCTTCTAGGAGAGCCGTCACCCTAGCTCTCATTTTCTCCTGCAAATAACAATCCAATAACAATTAATCCAATAACTTAATTATTAAATGAAAAGTTGCATCATTATCATAGATAGAGAGAGAATCTTACCACTGTGTGTGGGTCGTTCTTTTCATAGACCTCTGCATAAGCCTCGACGCGAGGGGCGGGTGTTCCCTTGAGCTCGTGCTTATTCGCCCTAAAAAAGAACGGAGTCGTCCCCGAGCAATGATCCTTTTTCTTCTCTGACTGCCTCATTCTCTTCATTCTCTCGAATAAGGCCTATTAGACATTTTACCATTTATAAACAAATACACATCATTAATTGAATAACAGATTCCAAAACACAACTAATACAAAGAGAGAGAGAGAGAGAGAGAATTAGACATTACCAAAAAAGCGGGGTCTTTGAAGTGTTGTAACATGTACTGCCACTGCTCCGGCCGATGAAGGAACTCAAGAGGGAGGTCCGCCCCATAGGTCTCAAAATGTTGCTTGCAGTCGCTTTTCCACTGCTTGTAACGCTCAGCTGCAGCCTCTTGAATGAAGTTGAACAACCGGTTATCATCAAGAGGGATGCTATAGTTGACCTACAAAACAAAACATAACATTAGTCTAAATCACAAAATTTGTGTAAGTAAATAAATAAATAGAAAACTAAGAATAAGCCCCTATTTTTTGAACTCAATAAGATTAAGTACTCCCCAAGATTGGAAATTTGGTTTGTAATACATATATATCCTACAATTGATCAAAAATAGGGAGATAACACTAATTTTCCGATAAATAAAATAGTAATTAAGTCGTAAATAAATAATGAAAGTCATTTAGTTGCCCTTACCGAGAGGTAGTCATAGACAATCTTCTTATGGTCCTTGGGCAACTCTGCATATGTCTCAGCCAGCATAGGAACTCTATCTCGCACGCAGCTGCCTATGTCATGTGAAATGAGACTGTGAATTGCCTCATTTGCATGCCCCCTGTGCTCATCGGAGTACTCAACCCAAAACTATCAACCAATATCAAGAGGGTTTCATATAATTAGTATTTATATACATGTGTGTGTGAGAGATTTCATAATTACGTCACACTACTTAATAACTTTCAAAAATTAAGGCCAACATTTAAAGACACATAACTTCATCATGTAAGCTCCAAATTGAACTCATGAACCATGCATAGAAAGGTATGGAAGTCTACTTTCACTTAGAAGTTGTTTCAGCAGAAAACTCCAAGTATTCTAAGAGTTATGACCAAAATAGTGTATGCTGTCCAGAAAATTCATCCTGAACACGCCCCAACTTTAATGAAAAAACTGTATTAATTGGCATACAATTAGACATTCTACCATACATTTCTAGAAAGGTCTATATGTCTACTTTCGAACGCACTTTACGATGCATCAAACAAAGTTTTGTACAATTATTTGTAGCAATTTTTGTATAGCAGCACGAATCTGCCATAACACAACAATTTCATGTTTTTTAACTACTTGTTCCACATATACGACCCAAAACTATCAACCAATATCAAGAGGGTTTCATATAATTAGTATTTATATACATGTGTGTGTGAGAGATTTCATAACTATGTCACACTACTTAATAACTTTCAGAAATTGAGGCCAACATTTAAAGACACATAACTTCACCATGTAAGCTCCAAATTGAACTCATGAACCATGCATAGAAAGATATGGAAGTCTACTTTCACTTGGAAGTTGTTTCAGCAGAGAACTCCAAGTATTCTAAGAGTTATGACCAAAATAGTGTATGCTGTCCAGAAAATTCACCTTGAACACGCACCAACTTTAATGAAAAAACTGTATTAATTGGCATACAATTAGACATTCTACCATACATTTCCAGAAAGGTCTATATGTCTACTTTCTAACGCACTTTACGATGCATCAAACAAAGTTTTGTACAATTATTTATAGCAATTTTTGTATAGCAGCACGAATCTGCCATAACACAACAATTTCATGTTTTCTAACTACTTGTTCCAGTAATCATAAGAATTAAACAAGCTAGTAATAATACATGTGAGTTTAATTGTTCTTTTAGGCATTTCACCAAACAGATAAAATACAAACAGTATACACATATGCAGTTATATTCATATTGAAAGCATGTCAATAAAGTAACCTTAAAGCATATACTAATAATGTTACAAACAAATCTATAAACATATATTTACTAAAATACTACTAATGCATCACCTTGCAGCAGCAATGGTATATTCGGCCACTACACTTGAAGGTTTTTTTTTTTTTTTTTTTTAAATGGAGATCGAAAATTACACAAGTGAAGCAACAAAATTCGAAAATTACACCACTTTATTATACATACAAGAAACTAATTAAAAAATCCCTAAAATGACCCAACAAGATGAAGCAAATATATATACATACATGGAGATAGAACCTTATTGTTGGGAGACAATGAAGGAGGAGTGGATGATGGCTCGACGTGGTGACGTGGTGGCGCAAAATCAACAAAACTAAGGCTGGAAGTGGTGGACCAGTGGTGGTGGTGGAGGATCGGAGGTGGTGTTGTGGATGAGAGTGAGAGTAAGGGTTTTGAAGTGAAAGAGAGTTTGATATTTGGTGGGGCGAGGGTGGAGATTTGGAGGAGAGGAGCTGGGAGATGGAGATATGGTAAAGAGGAGCTGGGAGATGGAGATATGGGGGCTTGAAATTAGAAAAAGGGGAGAGAGAGAATGAAAATTAGAAAAGGGGAGGGAGAACGAAAATTAGAGAAGGATTTCTTTCCCGCGCTCATATTTGGGTGAATGTACTTAACCGACTGATATTTATCAATGTTAGTCACTTAAGTGACTAAAAAATAAATAATTTTTTTTATTTTAAATAATTCATCAATTAACATACTTTTTTTTATTTTTCTTTTACATAATAATAATGATAATAATAATAATAATAAAGGAGAGAGGGAGAGGAGCCTCCGACAGGGGGAATCTCGAGAAAAAAAAAATCCGCCGAAAGAGACCGACAATAAAAATAAGGCTCAAAAAAAAGTGCCAAAAAAAAGGTGCAAAAAAAATAAAATAATATATATATATATATATATGTATATATATGTCCAAAGCTTTATGAAAGGGCACTATGTTAGGAATTTAAATAGGTTTGGCCCACGTTCATAATTTTTTTTATTTAATAAAATCATTTATTTAAAAACCTTTTTATTTTATAATAATAATTTTTGTAAGAACTAGTTAATTAAGTTTTTATAATAAAAAGTTTTTTGTTAAAATAAATAAATTAATGATTCTTAATGATGGTGGGTGGGGTTTAGTCAAGATCCATCATTCTTGATGATTGTGAAGAATAAATTAGTCTCTTAGAAAAAATGTGATCCACGTTCATGATTTCCATTGTATGAAGAATAATTTTCTTTTTATTTTAAATAATTCATCAATTAACATTCTTTTTTTTTATTTTTATTTTACATAATAATAATGATAATAATAATAATATAAAATAAAAAAATGCTGAAAAATATTATTTATTAATTTATTTAAGTCGTGAACACATATAAACAATCCGTCATCAACATACGAAACAAAGTTAATCGCCAAAAACTTAGATGGATAAACACACAAAAATGTCCACTACTCCCATAATGGAGAAGCTTGACACATCCAAGGGCAAGCAGCCTGCCCAACCAAAAACGGAGGAAGATGAAGGTTCAAACAAGGTAATCCCCCAACAAAAGCGTAAAGAGAGGGCAAGGGAGGAGGCGATCATTGACAGGCTAGAGAAACAAGAAAGGAAGGTGCTGAAGAAGAAGCGTCCAAAGAAAAAAAAGAAGGAAGTCCCGTTCGGGATCGACCCAATTAACAGACTACCAATAACCAGAAATCCCAACCGTACTCTGCCCCTAAGCCCTGGTGTTTTTGAAGGAGAGATAAGCCCCCGTGACCCCCCCGGCAGCCCAACTTCAACAAAGAATCACAGCCCAAGTTCAAATAGCCTCTCCTCCAACCAAAATGCATTCTTAGAAAAAGCTTTATATAAAAGAAAATACACTTAAACGACTGATAATGCATTGTCAGTCGCCTAAGTGAGATCTTAAGCGACTGATAATGTACAAACTCAGTCTCTTAAGCAGTCTGGTCAAAGTCTTGACTAAAAATGTCGGTGGGAGCTTTTAACTGACATATGAATCTCAGTCGCTTAAGATCTCTTAAGTGACGAACATAGGTCAGTCTCTTAAGTATAGTCGCATAAGGTTTCTTAGGCGACTAACAAAAGATGGTCGCTAAAGTATAGTCGCATAAAAGTCTCCTAGGCGACTAATTAACTCTAGCCGCTTAAGTGTAGTCGCTTAAGATCTCTTAAGTGACGAACATAGGTCAGTCTCTTAAGTATAGTCGCATAAGGTTTCTTAGGCGACTAACAAAAGATGGTCGCTAAAGTATAGTCGCATAAGAGCCTCCTAGGCGACTAATTAACTCTAGCCGCTTAAGTGTAGTCGCTTAAGATCTCTTAAGTGACGAACATAGGTCAGTCTCTTAAGTATAGTCGCATAAGGTTTCTTAGGCGACTAACAAAAGATGGTCGCTAAAGTATAGTCGCATAAGAGCCTCCTAGGCGACTAATTAACTCTAGCTACTTAAGTGTAGTCGCTTAAGATCTCTGAAATGACGAACATAGGTCAGTCTCTTAAGTGTAGTCGCATAAGGTCTCTTAGGCGACTAACAAAGGATGGTCGCTGAAGTATAGTCGCATAAGAGCCTCCTACGCGACTAATTAACTCTAGCTACTTAAGTGTAGTCGCTTAAGATCTCTGAAATGACGAACATAGGTCAGTCTCTTAAGTGTAGTCGCATAAGGTCTCTTAGGCGACTAACAAAGGATGGTCGCTGAAGTTTAGTCGCATAAGAGCCTCCTACGCGACTAATTAACTCCAGCCGCTTAAGTGTAGTCGCTTAAGATCTCTGAAGTGACGAACATAGGTCAGTCTCTTAAGTGTAGTCGCATAAGGTTTCTTAGGCGACTAACAAAGGATGGTCGATGAAGTATAGTCTCCTAAGAGCCTCCTAGGTGACTAATTAACTCTAGTCGCTTAAGTGTAGTCGCTTAAGCAAGCTTAAGTGACGGACAATAATGTTAGTCGCCTAGGAAGTGCTTAAGCGACTGACCGAAAAAAGTCAGTCTCTTAAGATGATTTTTTGTGTAGTGGATGCAAATCTCTTTTCTAAGTCAGTTGTACTTCGGATCTAATTGAAAATTCAAATCTCTTTTCAAACTTATGAATTGTACCCCGAATATATGTAATTGAAAAAAGGCTTTAAAAATTCTGCTAAAAAAACCACTTTGAAAATTTAGGTCAATCTACTTTTATAACAAAAGGATTTTCCGAACTTGAAGTGCACATGCTTTCACTAACCTGACCTATTTTCATTTTAAATTGAAAAGGTTACGTGGCAATTAATAGAAAAATTATTTAACAATAAGTTTTCTTGTTTGAGTTTTGGTTCATTTTTGTAATCTTATATTGGTAAATCACACCAACTATGTCAAGAATTTGAATCTTAAGTTAAGATGCTCAAACTTTACATGTAAATTTAATATTTTGAGATCCATGAACAAATAAAAAACTTGAACTAAATGGGTTCAAGCGTAATTTATTTGTTTCACAAAACGAGTTGAACAGTGTTGAGTTCAAGCCAGTCTCTCTAAAATGTGTCCAAACTTATTTTGTTTGTTTCACAAATGAAATTCAAAGGAGTTTCCACCCAAAGGATAACAATTAGAGCTTGAGTAAATTGGTTCTTTTTACAATAGTACATACAATATATAATCCGAGCGCCGTTTCATATTGGGAATATATGTATTAATAATGGGTGGATTAGGGCATTAGCCACATGTAAAATCGAAAACATACAAACATGCACTGAATGTCATGAACATGTAAATTAAGATACCTAATCAGCAATTAATTTTTTATTCTTTTACAGTAATTGTCACACTATAACATTTAATAAAGGCACACTTTTATGCGGAAATAAATTAAAAGGACACGCCCGAAGAGTTTATTTGATCCTCTTCTAACTATTTATTCAGTAACTAAACAAATTTATTAAATTGGTATTCATTTCTAGTTAAGAGTGTTCATTTCTAATTTGGTGGACTAATGCACATGTTACCACCGACTTTTGGAGTTCCAGTGCACCCATTTCTAGATGGGGTTCTGGGACGCTTCTGTAGAGATTGCATCACCATATTATTTCTCTTCATTTCTATGTCGAGGATTGTCATAGCTTCATTGGGTTCAATGCTTGACAAAGGAACTAATGATATAATAATAACTAAAACAATGTTTTGAGATCTCATAATTAATGATGATCTTAATTAAATATTGAGCAATTAAACAAATAATGGTGGTGTTGGTTCAAGTATTTGGTAATTGAGACAAATGGAGTAAAGGTGGCAATTAAATTAATGTGAGAGGATATAAATGGAAGTGTGATGATAGAATTAGTGTTGTGTAGAGGACTAGAGGGGATATTTATATGCACCCAAGTTATAAAAATAATGTAATTAAGAATTTATAATTTATTTATTTTTGGTATTTGACCTGCTTAATTTAAGGGCTTATTTTGACTTTTGGTGGGCCTAACTTGAAACTCAAGGCCATCTTTTTTCTTTATTTTATGTACCATCATCATAACGTTATTGATTATTTTTTCATTGAAATTTTGCTCTTCTATGAAACTTAATTTTGTTTGCTAACTGAACAACATTTTTCACCTAAACTTTAAGGAAAAGAAAGAAAAAAAAACCATAAAACATCATAAAGTAATTTTGTTTACTAACTGAATTCATCTCCCTACTGTTATTCATTTCCTTTTTTAATTTTTTTTTGTTTTAAAATATTTGAAGGTACCACCATAAAACATCATAAAGTAATTTATTTATTTTTTGGACATAAGAGATTAATATTTTGGACTTAAGAAATGATTGCTTAGTTCTATCTATAACCACATATTTTGTAGATAAGAATGTGGGTGTTTGTACCTATGATAGATTGACCTCCTTATTTAATTTAGCAATAATTCTAAGTAGATATGAATATCTTACAAAAAAATTGATATATGAAACCTGACCATTATATATTGGTGAAAACAACCATGTCACATTTTATTCTAACCAATTAGTGGTTTGACACATTGATATGTCAGCTTTTTATTTCAATTTTTTTTGTCTATGTAAAATCACTCTTTAATTTAGTGTTTATTGAAATTTTCTATTCATGCATTTATTATTTTCCACATAATTGAATTATATTGCTCCTTATCATCTCTCGCCCATGAAACCTTTTCATACAAACTCGACCGACCCACATAAAATACACTTACATTGGAAAGAGTTGGTTTTTATTTTTTTATTTTTTCATACAGTGTGTTTCACAGTGCATTAGATATGTACGGGAGTAATCCATACTCGTAGTACGCAAGAATTTATCGTTGGCCCAATAATATTTGTACTTGTCGGGAATGAACACAAAATCTAATAGTAGACAAAGATAACTATAACGGTGCCAGATATAAGTGGAACGGCTTATCTCACCGCCAAACTGTTGCCGCTCCCAAATGGGTTGACCCGTTTTTTCGCCAATTCCCGCCCACCTTTTTTCAATATATTGCCCACTTCAAATTTTGAGGCATCCACTCAGGGGGGTTAAAAATTCCCATCTTTTGAGAAGTGCAAATTTGTTTAAAATATTATACCAAGGCACGTTTCTTAATATAATATTATATATATATTCTTTTTTAAAAAAATAAAAATAAGGTGTAGGTATTTTTCGAAATGGCAGCCCTGATCTCGTTATGTGTTCCCCTGCCGAGGATGGCGTTATAATGGGGAGCCCTATCTAGTATCAAGAATTCGGCGACTATGGTGATCTGCTTCGGAGCTATTCCCAGGGTTACAGTGAGCTTAATTATTCCCAGAGACTTAGTCTTTTCCCCTAAAAAACTAACCAGGGTGACCGAGGAAGGGCTTAGGTGCTCCGTGGTGAGACCCATGGCCTTAAAGGAGCTGTAGTACATGAGGTTGGAGGTGGACCTTATGTCAATGAGTATTCTGTGGACATTGTGATCCCACCATTGCTGTTACCACCAGAGGGTCATCATGAGGGAACTCTATTGCACTCATATCTTCGTCGGTGAATACGAGCTCTTTAACATCGTACTTCACCATTTTGGTAGGTCTAAAGCTGAAGCATTTTGCCTCCGAGCTCGAGGACTGGGCCTGTCTAATGTAGGCCTTTGTGGACCTATTGATGTTCCCATAATAGGAGGAGCCCCCTTCAATCATGAAGATCTCGTTCTCTGGTGCATTTTATTTGGCCTCCGGGGGAGCCCCTGTCTTTTTATCCACGTATTGTTTGAGTTGCCCTTGCTGAATGAGCTTCTCAATTTCTGCCTTCAGCTTCCATCAATCATCTGTTTTATGACCGTGGTCCTTATGGTACCAACAATACTTGGTTGTGTCCCTTTTCTTTTCAGATGTCTTCATCTTTTGAGCTTCTAGGATATGTCCTGGATCCAACTGGGCATAGACCTCTCCTAAAAGGGCTGTGAAAGGAGTAAACTACTGGCGTGCGCTGCCATCTTTTGGTTCGGTCCTGTCTGTTTCTTTCTTACCCTTCTTATCCTCTTTCTCCTGACCACAGGGTGGGTTGTGCCCCTTTTGGCGCTCGGAGGAGGATAAAAGGGTAAACAAGCCCGACATATTTCTTCCTTGCCGAGTTTCCTCCTCCCCGATCTGCTTGTTGACTTCATCTAAGAGTTCAAACATTTTCTTTGGGGCCATCCTTTCCAAGGTCACGAGACAGTATAGGGAGGTTACCCCCTCCATAAAGGCCGCTTCAGCCATGTTTTCATTTAGATTGGTGACCATGAGGCTTTCTTGGTTAAAACGGTGAGCATATTTTTTTAGGCTCTCCATAGACCCTTGCTTTATGGTGAAGAGGTGGGTAAAGGTTTTGGACTACCGATTGGTTCCCATAAAATACGAAATGAACTTAGTACCGAGCTCCTGCGAGCTAAGGATCGACCATAGTAGCAGGCTGTTGCACCACGTTCGGGCCGCCCCCTTCAAGGTGGCAACGAAGGCTCTGCATATTAGGCCATCTGGGACATTCTGGAGCCTCATCATGTTTTCGTACTACTGCTAGTGATCCACAGGGTCAGTGGTTTCATCGTATGATTCCAGCGCTGGGAGTCTAAATTTTTCGGGATCGGACAATTTTGGATGTGATCCGCAAAGGGGGATTTGGAGTCCCTAACCAGAGCTACTGCCAAGCTCCCTGCCAGATGACCCACGGTCTTCATCACTTCCGCCATTTGGGCCTCCATTCTTGACATCAGCCCTTTTTCGACCTCTTCAACTGACTCTTTGTGAGAGATCCTATAAAAAACAGACCCCCTAGGTTTGACTTCCACCTCTTGCCCTGGTATTCGATCTGATGGGAGGGGAGGTAGGCCTATGCTTAGGCTCCGATGTCGCGAGGCTTCGTCTGAGCACCTTTCACGAACCATGCTAATCCGTGGGTCTCTTGGTGATGGCGGATGGAGTGAGGCTGGAACTTCTTCGTGCAAGGTCTCCTAATTAGAGCTAGATTCGAGCTCACCATTTCTACCACGGTTTGCCTCAGATCCTCTGCCACGGCCTCCAAGTCTTTCTCTGACTAGGACTCGTGGATGGATTGGGCTAACATCGGCAGACGCGGAGGCTGAAGACGACCTGCTCCATGTGCTGGCTTGGGGACTTTGTCCTTAGGCTAAGAGTCTGTCAATTTGGATTTGAAGAGCAGTTTCCCGCTCTTGTAGGGCCAGTATAGGGTCTGGCTGAGTTTGTCTAGAAGATATAGCAAAAATTTTAGTTGCTTTTGTAGCTTTAGGGGAAGTATGTGACTTTGAGAAACTGTCTTTCCCACAGACGGTGCCAAACTGTTGGTACTAAAAACTGGAAGGGTATTTTAGTCCACACAGTCAAATGAGTGTATCAAATAATTGGAATGGTAAAGATGCTGAATTTAAGAGAGTCAAAGATTTATAGAGGATGTTGGTCTTTTATGAAATTACGGGTTAGTCCTCCCTTGTGGAATGGAGCTAGGAGCTCGGTTTACCTTGTATTGAAGATAAACAAACAACTACTACAAGTTCATAAAAATTCTCTCTAGTTATTCTATTCTCACAAGATTACAATTAGAGGAAGGCTAGGCCACCCACGATCTAATATCTCTACTCGGGAGCTGTGGAATAGACTGTGGAGCTCTATGTCTCTATATCTCACACTTGTAGTAATGTTTGATGACCCTCTTGTTTCTTTCTCCAATTATTATTAGCTTGAAGCTTGATTAGAAACTTGGTTGGTAGGAGAAGTAAATGCTTCTTGTATATATATATGACTGGATGAAACGTGTGAGTAGAGCTCCCAAAGCAGGTCTGGGGCCTTGCTTCGATCAGTACCAACTATCACCTTGCTTCTCCATGAATTCCGGTGCATTAAATGCAGTTAGTGTGCATTTAGTGAAGGTGAGAGAAGTTCTGCGCGCTCAGCAGAGCAGGTGACAGTCACCCATGCTTTCGCTAACCACTATGGCAGAGTGGTTGGTCAAGAGAGAGAACTTCGGAGCTTGCCGAAAGAGCTCTGGAGCCTGGGCCTCACAATTTGTCGTAGGTAATTGACCATTGAGCGGATACCCAGCCCTCGAGGGGCTCTATCCTTCTTACAAAGTCATAATAGGGCTCCTCTGAGTTCCTTGTACAGAAGCAAGCCTCATAGCTGACGTGGACGGCCACGTGTCAACTCGAGGTTGGCGGGGTAAATTGAACTAATAATTTGCACCATCAATTATTATTATTATTATTATTATTATTATTATTATTATTATTATTATTATTATTATTATTATTATTATTATTCGAGAGGCAAATTCACGCCACACTGATTTGTGTGTTTTCTCTAATCATTTGCCCCGCCTATCAGTATATATTTTCTCTTGAAATAGAGGCACTAATTCGCTCTTCAATGGTTTAAATCAATTTTTTTTTTATATTTCTAAATGATATTTACATTTACAGTATTTTTTAAAAATAATTCCGCTGTTGAAACAACGTAACTATAATAATAGTTTTTTCGAAACTTATGACAGTTGATAATTGTCACAAGTTTTTAAAACTACCACAGCTCATCCACTAACTTATGATTGTTACCAATAGTCACAAGTTTGGAAAATTACCATTGTTTAGCAACGATTTTATAACAGTGGGAAACAATCATAAGTTTGCAAAATTATCAATGTTCAACCACCAATTTATGATAGTTTGAAATAGCCACAATTTACATTGTGACTGGTTTTAGCTATCATAATGACGAATATTGTGACGGTTATTGGCCGTGACAAAACAATCACAAGCTTATCACTTATGACAGTATGACCATTTCATGCCACTCTTGGTGACAATGACAAAGCGCGATTATGACAGTTTTAGACTGTCACAATTTTTTTTTCACAGTGTTAATCTTGAGGGTCCAGAATAGTCAAAAACTGCCTTTATGACTATTTTCGGCAGTCACAAAGTACTAATTCTTGTGTAGTGCAAGTTTGGGTAAATTAACCCGTTTCACCAAATCGACTAATATAATAATAGTTCTTCAAATACGCATATAATATCACATAAGTACAACACATCAAGCTGGGTTTGGACTTGGCGGACCAAGTTTGAGCTTATGCATATAGTGTACTGTAGGTCGGAAAATATCCTATAGAGGGTGAATAGGGTTTTTAAAACTTAATCGCATTTTTAAAAATGATTTAAAAATATTTGATGTCTATATTTATCAAGAAATCAAGAAGAAAGTTAATTCCAAATACAATGAATAAATAGCACAATTTAATAGAGCAAGAGATAGAAAGATTGAACCGATCGAAGTCGAAGATATTTTGTCCACACGGTTCGGCTTGTTCTCCCTCTTGCTATTCTATGAGATACACCTCTCACAAATATGATTTGAATAAGTTTTTGTGGCTAACACCAATGTACAATATATCTCTTGTGTATAACAAAATACAAATGAAGCTCACACTAAGAGATATCAATATTGATCAATGAATATAAGCTCAAAGAATGAAGAGATTGATCAATGCTTTAGCTAGAATACTTGAATAATAACAATATATGAAAAATGGTTTTGTATGATCATTCAAGTTGTTAAAAATGAGTCTTAAAACTCATATTTATAGCTTGCAAAATCATATGGCCGTTGGGGATGATTAAGAAAGGTTTTGGCTCCAAGGTATACATTTTCAAACTTTCCAACAGCTAGTTTTGACAAAAAAATTCAAATTTGTTTTGTTAATTTCTCCCAATTTGACTGTTGGATCATGCTCAAATTTTAGTCAAACGTGCTAGGAGATGTTGTCTAACTACTATAATAATTTCAAAATGATCGGAGTTCGGGAAGGCCTCTATCTTACCGTTAGATTAAAATTGGGCAAAAATTGAGCGAATTTTAAACGTAAAATAAAAATATTTTTGCAATTTAATAATTTAGTTCCAAATAAAATTATAATGATTTTTGAACTTCAAAGATATGTTTATAAGATACCTTTTTTATTAGAACTTAAAATATGATCATTTAAAATTAATATGAATTTATTTTGAAACTCGGTTTTTGTAAAATGATGTTTTTCAAATAAATTCAATTTCAAGCTAGTTTGAATCAATCTTTAAAAGATGCATGAATATGTTTGAGCTATAGGGATTTGATCAATAAAGTAACTTTACATAAAATCTAAGCACTCACTCAATTTAATGATAATTCGAGTCTTCGTGATGCTTGATTGTCTTGTGCGTATCTTCATTTGATTGATGATCTTGATTCTTTCTTGGTTTTGATTCTTTGTGAAGCACATGGAGATCATTTGAGTTCATTTCTTGTGAGTGAAAGCATTTGTGGAGCTTTGTGTGAGAGTTTGACTATATCGGTTTGACATCACACTTGGTTGAAAAAGATATCGGCTAATGGCTATCATCATTGGAACAACCGAGTTAAATAACACTATATTAACTTATTATAATTATCAAAATAAGATTAATTGACTTTAAGGTTAACAATCTCCCCCTTTTTGATGATGACAATAGAGTTAATGTGTGTTTTTAAAAAGATAATAATTGTAAGCATATGAATAATATGCTCCCCCTAAATTGGTGCATAGATACAAATATACAAGCAATTATTGAAATGAAAAATACTTGCATAGATAAGATAAGTTCAAACAACTTAGACCGAAAGCATAAGTTCGAAAAGTGCTTAAACAAATTAAACAAACTAGTAGTTCTTGATCAAGCATAAACAAACATAGCATAATAAAATAAACGATAAAATAAACGAGTGTGTACCATTATCACTCATGACACACATATAACACACATACTTCTCCCCCTTTTTCTTCATCAAAAATGTGGGAATTACTCTTGTGGAGGAGGCGGCGGTGGCAGTTGATCTCATGGCATCCAACCCGGAAAGATATAATCCGGATGATAGTGTTGAAAAGCCGTTTCAATCCGATTGAACCGATGGTACATTTCTTGACGGGTATTGGTCAAGTTGATGTTGAGATTATTTATGGCGTCCATGATTTGATCATGGCGGTTCATAGCTCTTGGTTGGCGAGGAGGATGGTATGGTGGTGAAACTTGTTCGTCTTCCTCGTCGTCATCGGATTGCTCAACATCATTTGGATCATTAGGAATCCACCGTCCATTTTCCAAATGATAGTGCATGAGATAAAATAATCTTTACGAATACATGTCATGCTCCGATAACTCATATCCATCCGTCTCGTCGTCCAAAGGAATATCAAAGTTCTTGAAGAGATGGGTCAATACCATACCATAACCGAGCCCTCTATTTGCATGGCTCATAGTCTCATAAAGCTTATCAAAAATAAGGCTAGCATAGTCAAGCTTGTGAAGGCTATTGATTGCCCAATAAAAATTTGCTTGCTATTCCATTATTAATTAACATACTATAGCTGCAAAATTACTTGTTAAGAATCATAATAACATGCAAAATTAATACAAATAATATTCAACACAAAAATTGTGAGAAATTTAGCACAATTAATATAAATGATGTGTGCTCAATGATAAGCATTTTTGATCCTTGTTATGAACTTTTTGGAATAAACTAGATATCACAAGCTTTAGCCATACCGAGTTCACGTCGAATAGTACAAAAATGATCATCCGAAAGTGGTTTAGTGAATATATCCGCAAATTGCGATTCGGTGCCAATGAATTCAATATCAACATCACCTTTTTGCACATGATCACCAATAAAATGATATCTTATCTCAATGTGCTTAGTACGTGAGTGTTGTATGTGATGGAGACATAAGTATATGATCGTTTGATATTGCGTATAGATTGAACAAAAAAAAACTCATGCTAAAACCCTATAAGAATAAAAGGATTTCACCTTTGTGGATCATGTAGAGGATCCATATGAGGAGACTAGGGTTTGAAAGCATTATATTACGATTTGGTCAGATTTTTTTAATTCTCGCTGGGCTGCGAAAATCGATTGTTTTCACCATCGAAACGACCTCTGATCGTCCTGATTTTATGCGCAATGATAGTAACTTTGCAATCCGAACGTCGTATCCAAAAATCAGCCCGATCCAACGGTGCAATCAAAAGTTATGATTAATTTACGACTGTTGTGCCGAATACCTAAAGATCTTCTATCGTATTCCTTCCGCCATCAAATCTTGCACCGAGTGTGGGCTACGGTATCACCAAGATTTTCTCCTCTCTCAATAGAACAAACCCTAACTCATAAGAATTATTGTTATCTTGAGAAGAGACAAGGCCGGCGTATATATAAGGCTACGATAGGGACCTTAAGGAGAAATAAGTATTTGGGCTTCCTATGGAAAGTTGGAATCCTAATTCCACTATGAATTAGTTCCTTCCATAAATTATAATTCACACCACTAAAGAATTATAATTGCACTCCCGTCCTTATCTCAAAATTATATTTCGAGCTCATTATTATTAAATACTTATTATTCTCCCCACGTTAAGATTACAGATAACCATCATTTAAA
The DNA here is from genome assembly GCA_021464415.1 of Lonicera japonica. Lineage (NCBI taxonomy): Eukaryota > Viridiplantae > Streptophyta > Magnoliopsida > Dipsacales > Caprifoliaceae > Lonicera > Lonicera japonica. The sequence continues at coordinate 38,918,806 of CM038465.1, read as the reverse complement.
TTAAATTACTGACAACTATATTTAAATGACTACTTAATCCTTGAGCCTACCACTTAACTTATTTGACATGTCGGATTAACATAATCCACCTGCAGGGTTTGACATGATCAAAACTTATAAGCTTCTCAAGGGGCTATCATCAATCCCTATACCGGGACGTGGATTCCGTCAATAATTAATATTCATTATATATATAGTATCGTCATCCAATTCACAAAGATTATTGATCCATAAATGAATCTCACTTTTAATGAGTCAAAACAACAAACACTACATATATATGTCTATTAATTATTTCAAGATTAAGAGCATAAGTAATCATAATAACCATGGGATTTTAAATTGTTTTATATAGTCAGTATAAAAACAATTAACCCAAACTGGTCCTATTCAATACACACAAAGTGTACTAGCACAACGAGTTAAAACTATACCGTTTCCTGTAGTTAAGATAAACTACTAAAACTTGTGCTACAATCCTACCGATGGATGTCCAATTCCATCTAAGATTATGAACCATTAAACTTATATTCCACAAGAACCGATAATATGATCTTTTGTGTGTAAGCTATACTCTACACACCAAATCATCTACTATATGGAATAACATACACATATGCACAATATTTAAATAAATAATATAATGCAACCATTGCCCATAAAGATTCTCATTAAAATAGCAAAACCATGTTTATAACATATCCAAACCAATAAGAAAATTATGGCTTTTAGTATATCACTCTAACAATCTCCCACTTAGACTCAAAGACATGCAGCTATGCGTCTCACTCCCATTCCCTCAACGTGAACGCTCTATGTGTTTTCCCTTCTTATGAATCCTCGGCTCTTTCGAGTTCGCAACCGTTTTACTGTTATCAAAATAAAGTGAAATAGTTTATAACACTGAAGATGCCACATCTAGATTCATATGGAAATTCCTAAGCCAAACCGCTGCCTTAGTTGCTTCTAAAGCAGCTACATATTCAGCTTTCATGGTGGAGTCAGCAATGCCTGACTGCTTGATACTCCTCCAACCAATGACTCCACCTCTTCGAGTAAACACATAACCTAAAGTTGACTTTCTGAAATCCTAACATTTGACTAAAAATTCTAGTATGTGTATCCAACAGGTACGACTGTTTGCCTGGTAAATCAACATAAAAAAAAACTCAAGTCCTTTTAAGGTACTTAAGTATATGTTTTACCGCAGTCCAGTGTTCTTTTCCTAGATTAGACTGATATTTGCCAACCATACCAATGGTAAAGCAAATGTCTGGTCTAGTACACAATATAGCATACATGATGCTTCCCATTGTCGAAGCATAAGGAATTTCCTTCATCCTTTCTATCTCATTATGTGTCTTATGACATTGATCTTGGATAGAGTGATTCCATACCTAAAAAAACGAAACCCTTTCTTAGAATCCTGTATACTAACTCTGGCAAGAATTGTATCGACGTAAGTACTTCGGATAAGCCTAAAATCCTATTTTTCCAATCTCGCATAAGCTTAATACCAAGGATGTGACTGGCTTCTCATAAGCCCTTCATATCGAACTGACTTGTTAACCATACCCTCACTAAAGATAATATTCACGTATCGCTTCCAATAAGTAATATATTATCCACATACAATACCTAGAATACCACCGCGCTTCGGCTGCGCCTTTTGTACACACAAGACTCATCTGAACATTGATCAAAACCAAAAGATTTGATTTCATGGTCAAAACAGATGTTCCAAGATCTAGACACTTGCTTACGCCCATAAATAGGCTTCTTCAGCTTGCACAACATGTGCTCTTGGCCCTTTGCTATGAATCCTTCTGGTTGCATCATAGATGCTTTTATCAAGACTTCCATTAAGAAAATCTGTCTTGACATCCGCTTGCCAAATCTCGTAATTAAGATGAGCCTCAATGGATAAGAGAATCTGAATAGACTTTGGCATGGCTACCGGCAAAAAGGTTTCATCATAATCGATTCCCTTCTTTCTGAGTGATCCCTTTTAGCAAAAAGCCTTGATTTAAGCCCGTCTAATCCTCTCCATCTCTTATATACCCATTTGCATCCGATAGGTTTTATCCCTTCGGGTGGTTTTATAAGATCCCATACTTTGTTAGAGTACATGGACTTTATTTCAGATTTCATAACCTTTTGCCATTTTCTGTATCTTTATCTTGAAGTACTTCATTGTAGTTAAAAATGGTTCGTTTCTTATTCATCAGGGACCTTGTCATAAGACTCTCCCAAGAACATAAAACGACCAGGTTAACGAACAACCCTCCCACTACGATGAGGCACTACTTGTGTTTGTGTACATTGTGCAAATATTGAACATACTAACTCACTATCCACACGTTGTGCTGGTTCAAGAACCTACGTATTAGTGATTTGTTCAAGATGTGCACAAGTATCGGCAATCCTCCCACTACGACTAGGTAATAAAATGTCAATATCCATTTACTGTGGTATTTCCTCTTGTACTAAAGGTATAGACGAATTGTGCCCTGTTTTTCTCTCCTCTTATTTCCACTACAACAACATTACTTCTGGGCTTATGGTCTATGATATAATTCTCTTCTAAGAATCTGGCATTGATAACAATAACCTTAAATTCTCAAGGATTATAAAATAAACCACCATTGATTCATTTTGGATACGTAACAAAGAAATACACTTCTATTCTTGATTCCAACAAATCCGCATTACCTTTCAGCACATGTGCTGGACTACCCCATACCTGAATATGCCGCAGACTAGGCTTACGCCCAGCCCGCAATTCTATGGGTATAGTAGGTACTGAGTTTGATGGTACCAAGTTCAGAATATATACAGCTATTTCTAAAGCATATCCCCAAAAAGAATCAGGTAGGTCTGAATAACTCGTCATAGATCTTACCATTTCTATAAGAGTCTTATTCCTTCTTTCTGCTACACCATCATGCTGTGGCATCCTCGGTGCAGACAACTGGGATGCAATCCCATTCTCTAATAAATATTACTTGAACTATCCCAAGAGGTATTCACCACCACGATCTGATCGTAGTGACTTGATACATTTTCCTAGATGCTTCTCCGTTTCTGTCTTGAATTCTTTGAATTTTTCAAAGACTTCAGACTTATGTCGCATTAAGTAAATGTATCTATACTTTAAATAATCATCTACAAATGTTATGAATACTCAAAGCCTCCTCTAGTCTGGATATTCATGTGACCATACAAATCAGAGTGAACCAGTTTTAACTATTCTTTAGCGCTATAGCCTTTTGCCGAGAATGATCTCTTAGTCATTTTACTTTCTAAACAGGATTCACAAACTGGAAGTGCCTCCACTTCCAATGAACCAAATGGCCCATTTTCGACCAGTTTTTGAATTCTTTTTAGATTAATATGACTAAGGCGTAAATGCCAAAAATACATTTGGTTCATTTTGAAGGTTCCTTTCTCTTAATTGGTAAATTATTAATGCTATTCAATTCACTCAGTGGTAGCACTAACAAGTCAGGATTTAATAATGTAAAAATCAATCACTAATGTACCAGAACAAACAAACTATTTATTTTTTCTAATGATAACTAATTTATCATTAAAATAAATAAAATATTTGTCCTCAACCAATCTAGAAATAGAAATCAAATTCCTTCTAATGGAAGATACATATAGACATTACTTAATCATTAATATCCTATTCTGACTAAACTGAAGATAAATATCTTCTACTACAACTGTTGTCACATTCGTAGCTGCCCATATGTAAATTTTCTTTATTTTTAAGTTGTCTGGTTTTCTGGAACCCCTGCAAAGTATTGCAGACATGATTAGTGGCTCCTGAATCTACACACCAGGTACTGGTAGATCGGACCACTAAACAAGATACAACAACAAATATATGAAATTTACATATGTTGTTATAACGGTTTAGAAAACAGGGACAATCTTTCTTCAAATGCACTTTCTACTGACAGTGAAAACATTGGCCCATAGGCTTTTTCACTCCTCCTAGAGGTTCAGCGACTGCTGCACGCATTGCTCCTTGTGGGACTGTAGCTTATGCATTCTTCTTCTTCGTTTCTTGCTTTTGGGCATAGAAGTTGAAGCTTTCTCAGCCACTAGAGTACTAGCCAGCTTACCAAGGAGTTCCTCAACTGCTTAGAATTCTTTAAGAAGTTCCAACAACGAATAAAGCTAATTCATGTTGTAATTCTGTCAGAATCTCTTAAATAAATCCAACAGCGACTAGAGAATGATATCGACCTGAGTTTCCCCATCGATTTCAACTCCAAAGATCTCTTAGTTCATTCAGAAGACTGATCATCTTCAAAACAAGATCTTTAACTCGGGTTCCTTCAGTAATAGTCGTGTTCATGAGGCATTTCGTCGAAACCTACCTTGCGACATGATCCTGATCCTCAAAAATATCTTTGAGGTTCAGCATTATGTCGTAGGCGGTGGCAAAAGACTAATGCTAATGTTGTAGCACATTTGACAAAAATGCCAGAATGTAAAACCACGCCATCTCATCAGCCTTTTTCCACCTCCGGCAAGCCTGGGTTTCCTCATCGGTCTCTCCCTTACCAGGTTTTGCTGGACAAGACTCAATGAGCACAAACTTGTACTCTTTAACAGTAAGCACAATGTTCAAGTTCCCTTTTTAGTCAATATAATTAGGTCTAATCAATTTGTTTTAGTTGAGAATGATTAAAAGTGGATTGAAAGAGTTTTCCATTTTAAAACTTGAGAATCACATACAAATTATGATGGACAATAATAACTTTGAACACATATTTTAAATATGGTACCCTCTACCATTTCAAAAAGCGTTCGCCAGCAGCCTAAGACTTTGAACAATATGCCCCGTTAATGAGGTCATCTATTATTCATTATTTCTTAGACAGATGTAAACCTATTAAATTTTACTATCTAGACAATCCTTTATCGTCAAGCAATAAATACTATCTTAGACAATCCTTTATTGTCAAGTAAAATTTAAATAGCCGACTTCCTTTGGTCCTACAAATAATAGTAGAGACTCAGTTGGAGAGCATACTATTATTTATATCTAAGTGTATACCATCATTTAATTTAGTCCAATGATTCTGCAATTTATTCTCTCCGATATGGAGGTGAGCACTAAAACCCACACGAAAAATAAATCACATCATTTAAAATTATCAGTCAGTGAAATTTGTACAATGATTCCGCAATCTATTCTTTCCGATATGGAGGTGAGCACTATAACACACACGAAGAATAAATTACATCATTTACAAATCAATGATGGAGACCGTGGGATTTTTATGTGAAAAAATCCCTCACCCACTTAGTATTTTAAAACATTATTTTCTGAGGGTTAAGAAAATTTTATATTAAATTCTACTCAACTAAAATACAAGAGTATGAAATATAAAAGACATGTGTAATAAAATTATTTTGTTGCTTTTTTTTTTAAAAAAAAACTTATATTTTTTAATTACGCAAATTTATATTTATATACCCTTTTTTAATTTGACAATAACTAAACATAAAATAAAAGGTGATCTTGGTATGGTCATGTATCCATGTTGTCCAAAATTATAAGGAAACCTAATAATTAAACACATATGACCAACACACAATCACACAAAGCATTAAACCATTCAATAATAAGAATAATTAAATCTCTGCTATTATGATCCAAGCTTCATCATCCCTAGTCTGTTGAAAAACCTGTCACGACCTACCTCGCCACTTCACTGACTATGTTGGGAATCAACCTTGGTGGAAACACCTTCTTCAACGTTCTTCGTTAAAGAAACTTCAATCTTAGATACAAAGGTCCTATGCCTCCATTTAAGGAGTTCACACATAAATTATTATATCTAAACTGTAAATAAAATTACATAGATCCTATGTCTCCTTTTAAGGAGTTCACAAATCTGATCTAAATTTAATTTACAACCATGAATAAAACCCAAATCATCATGCACATTAAAATTAACCACGAATAAAAAAATCGTGGGATCCAATCACATAAAACATAATTATGTGACCATAATAGCGGGACAAGAACACTGCAAAACAAGGGTTAGCGAGTTCTATGTTCTATCCAACAATAACATGCATTAATAGATTTAACTGGACAACATGGCTAGTTCAATCTGTACGCAGTATCAAAGAAAACCAATCGCTCTGATACCAATTGATGGAGACATAAGTATAGGATCGTTTGATATTGCGTATAGATTGAACAAAAAAAAACTCATGCTAAAACCCTATAAGAATAAAGGGATTTCACCTTTGTGGATCATGTAGAGGATCCATATGAGGAGACGAGGGTTTGAAAGCATCATATTACGATTTGGTTAGATTTTTTTAATTCTCGCTGGGCTACGAAAATTGATTGTTTTCTCCATCGAAACGACCTCTGATCGTCCTGATTTTATGCACAATAATAGTAACTTTGCATTCCGAACGTCGTATCCAAAAATCAGCCCGATCCAACGGTGCGATCAAAAGTTACGATTAATTTACGACTGCTGTGCTGAAAACCTAAAGATCTTCTATCGTATTCCTTCCGCCATCAAATCTTGCACCGAGTGTGGGCTACGGTATCACCAAGATTTTCTCCTCTCTCAATAGAACAAACCCTAACTCATAAGAATTATTGTTACTTTAGAAGAGACAAGGCCGGCGTATATATAAGGCTAAGATAGGGACCTTAAGGAGAAATAAGTATTTGGGCTTCCTATGGAAAGTTGGAATCCTAATTCCACTATGAATTAGTTCCTTCCATAAACTATAATTAACACCACTAAAGAATTATAATTGCACTCCCGTCCTTATCTCAAAATTATATTTCGAGCTCCTTATTATTAAATACTTATTATTCTCCCCACGTTAAGATTACAGATAACCATCATTTAAATTAAATTACTGACAACTATATTTAAATGACTACTTAATCCTTGAGCCTACCACTTAACTTATTTGACATGTCGGATTAACATAATCCACCTGCAGGGTTTGACATGATCAAAACTTATAAGCTTCTCAAGGGGCTACCATCAATCCCTATACCGGGACGTGGATTCCGTCAATAATTAATATTCATTATATATATAGTATCGTCATCCAATTCACAAAGATTATTGATCCATAAATGAATCTCACTTTTAATGAGTCAAAACAACAAACACTACATATATATGTCTATTAATTATTTCAAGATTAAGAGCATAAGTAATCATAATAACCATGGGATTTTAAATTGTTTTATATAGTCAGTATAAAAACAATTAACCCAAACTGGTCCTATTCAATACACACAAAGTGTACTAGCACAACGAGTTAAAACTATACCGTTTCCTGTAGTTAAGATAAACTACTAAAACTTGTGCTACAATCCTACCGATGGATGTCCAATTCCATCTAAGATTGTGAACCATTAAACTTATATTCCACAAGAACCGATAATATGATCTTCTGTGTGTAAGCTATACTCTACACACCAAATCATCTACTATATGGAATAACAGACACACATGCACAATATTTAAATAAATAATATAATGCAACCATTGCCCATAAAGATTCTCATTAAAATAGCAAAACCAAGTTTATAACATATCCAAACCAATAAGAAAATTATGGCTTTTAGTATATCACTCTAACAATATGGGGTTCTTGGTCAAGCTAATAGCACTTGTGTTGTCACATTTTATGGGAATATGGCTAAGACTAATTCCAAAGTCCCCTAGTTGTTGTTTAATGTACAAAGTTTGTGCACAACAACTTTCGGCCGCCATATATTCGGCTTCGGCCGTTGAAAGGGCCACCGAATTTTGTTCCTTGCTTGACCAAGATATTAGTGCGTGTCCTAGGAAATGACAAGTGCCACTAGTGCTTTTCCTATCGATTTTGTAACCGGCAAAATCCGCATCGGAATAACTAATTAAGTCAAATGAGTTCTCTCTTGGGTACCACAAACCCAATGAACTAGTACCAAAAAGATAACGGAATATCCATTTTACGGAAAGTAAATGTGACTCTTTAGGATCCGCTTGGAATCGTGCACAATGATATACACTAAACATAATATCCGGCCTAGAGGCCGTCAAATACAATAAACTATCGATCATACCTCGATATTTCTTGATGTCTACACTTTTACCTATCTCGTCTTTGTCAAGCTTTAATGTTGAACTCATGGGAGTGCTCATGGATTTTGCGCCTTCCATGTCGAATTTCTTCAACAGCTCCTTCACGTACTTCTCTTGATTGATGAAAATGTCTTCTTTGCATTGCTTCACTTGTAAACCAAGGAAGTAGTTCATCTCTCTCATCATGCTCATTTCGAATTCTTTTTGTATACATGAGGAAAAATCCTTGCAAAGATTTTCGTTAGTAGAACCAAATATAATATCATCAACATAGATTTGTACAAGTAGCATGTCATTGTCATGATTTTTGATAAATAAGGTAGTATCAATTTTACCTCTAACAAACCCATTGTTAATCAAAAATGAACTTAATCTATCATACCGTGCTCTAGGTGCTTATTTTAAACCATACAAAGCTTTAGATAATTTAAATACATAATCCGAATAAATATGATTTTCAAAACCGGGAGGTTGTTTCACATAAACTTCCTCTTCAATAAAACCATTCAAGAAAGCACTTTTCACATCCATTTGATACAATTTAAAATTTTTAAAGCAAGAGCAAGCAAGTAACATGCGAATAGCTTCTAAACGTGCAACGGGTGCATATGTTTCCTCATAATCAATACCCTCCTCTTGAGTATATCCTTGGGCAACAAGTCTAGCTTTATTTCTAACAATTATACCACTTTCATCCTTCTTGTTACGAAAAACCCATTTAGTACCAATAATGGTATGATCATTTGGTTTGGGAACAAGTGTCCACACTTTGTTTCTCTCAAATTGATTGAGCTCTTCTTGCATAGCCATCATCCAAGATTCATCTTGTTCGGCTTCATTTATGTTTTTGGGCTCATATTGAGAAACAAATGCCACATTATTGCATACATTTCTTAAGGATGATCTAGTCATAACCCTACTAGATGGCTCTCAAAGAATTTGATCAATAGGGTGGTTGGACACAAATTTCCAACTCCTAGGCAAATCATTCGAGTTTTGCTCGGTTGTATTTTCTAACTCCTTAGGAGGAGGTTGAGCACTCGAAGTTTCTTCCTTAGATGTATCATAAATTTGAATATCCGAAACCTTTTGGATAATTTCAATATCGTCATCGGAACGTACTATGGGTGAGAAATGATTTGTCTCATCAAATACAACATGCATAGATTCTTGTACTACTAAACTTTTCTTGTTATAAACTCTATATGCTTTACTATTAGTGGCATACCCAAGAAAAATTCCTTCGTCGGATTTAGCATCAAATTTTTTCAAGTGATCACGATCATTCAAAATAAAACATTTGCAACCAAAAACTTTAAAATATGCAATATTTGGTTTCTTGTCATTCCATAATTCATAGGGTGTCTTATCTAACTTTTTACGAAGGATAGTGCGATTAATCACATAGCATGCGGTGTTAACGGCTTCCGCCCATAAATACTCCGGTAAAGAATATTCATTAAGCATAGTCCTAGACATCTCTTGAAGAGATCTATTTTTCCTTTCAACAACACCATTTTGTTGAGAAGTTCTAGGTGCCGAAAAATTATGATTAATACCATGCTCATCACAAAAATTCTTAATATCAATATTATCAAATTCTCTACCTCTATCACTTCTAACATGTACAATAGAAGTACCCTTTTCATTTTGAACTTTTCTACAGAATTTAACAAATACATGAGGTGTTTCACTTTTATGAGCAAGAAATAATACCCAAGTAAATCTAGAAAAATCATTAACAATCACAAAGGCATACAATTTACCACCTAAACTAGCAACCGAATTAGGTCCAAATAAATCTAAATGTAACATATCAAGTGGTCTAGTAGTAGTAATATATTTCTTAGATTTAAATGAAGATTTATGTTGTTTACCAAGTTGACATGCATCACAAATTTTATCTTTAACAAATTTGGTCTTAGGCAATCCTTTAACTAGCTCTTTCTTAGACAATTTATGAATTAAATCCATATTAGCATGTCCTAGTCTTCTATGCCATAACCAAGATACGTCATTAATAGCGGATAAATATTTAACATCTTGTTGTGATAAATCATCAAGTTCAAGAATATACACATTGTTAGTTCTATATGCAATAAGTAAAATTGAATTATCACTAACATTCTTAACAATGCAACGATCGGATTTAAAAATCACTTCATAACCTTTATCACATAGTTGACTAATGCTAAGTAAATTATGCTTTAAACCATCAACTAATAGAACATTGTCAATACAAGTAGAATGCTTACCAACCTTACCTATACAGATGATTTTACCCTTGGTGTTATCTCCAAAAGTCACATTCCCTCCTTACTTGGGAATAAGACTTAAGAAATTGTTCTTGTCTCCCGTCATGAGCTTTGAGCAACCACTATCCAAAAACCACTTGATTTTGTTACCTTTGGCTTTCAAGCACACCTACACCATAACCTTAAGTAACTTCTCCTTTGGTACCCAAAATGTATTGGGTCCCTTTGGGTTAGCAAACATAATGGTTCCTTTTGGAACCCAAGCAAGCTTTCTCTTATGAAGATTTTCATTCCTATAGTAACAATGATCCACGTAATGAGTATTTCTACCACAATATGAGCAAAGGTGAGTGGGATCATGAGGTGTGTATGTTTTAAAAAAGTTTTTGTAATCTTTTTGGTTATCAATTTTGTTATAGCCCAAACTGGCTTTGTCGAATACACACCTTTGCATTCCTAATAGTTTATCCAAGTTATCATTTCCTTTGGTGAACTTGGCTAGACAGTTAGTTAAATCGTCCACTTGATCTTTCAATTTGATATTTTCTATTACAAGTGTGTTTGGAGTTTCTTTCTCCTTTCCTTTCTTTAAAGTTTTGATTTCATCTTTCAAAAATATGTTTCTTTCTCAAAACTTTCACACTTGCTAGAAACCATCAAATTTTCCTTTTTGAGGCTTGCATATTCTTTAGACAATTTATTAAACTTGCTATGCAATTCTTCAAACATATCATATAATTCATCATAGTCATTCTCACCATATGCATCATTATTGATAGAGACATTACCATCACTAAATGAATCATAAGTAGAGCATACCTCATCGTCTCTTGCCATAAGGCAAAGGTTAGTCGTTTCCTCGTCGCTAGAGTTGGCATCGGACTCGCCTTCTTCGGAATCACTCCAAGTGCCTTTGAGGGTGTGTCTTATTTGTTTGAAGGCTTTGTCTCTTTTATCTCTTCTTTTCTTTCTTCTAACCGGGAAATTTGTTTTGAAATGCCCTGGTTCATGGCAATGGAAACACTTCTTTTCTTCTCCGTTTTCAACTCTTGGTTGAATAGATCGATCATTGTTCCTTCTTGATGAAGAATCAAAGTTGTTTCCTTTTCCTTGAAACTTCTTCTTCTTAGCTAGAAATTTTATGAATTTTCTAGAAAGAAGGGCCATATCCTCATCTCCTACCATTAACTCCTCATCATCCTCTAGTTGATTTGCTTTGAGAGCAAGAGTTTTCTTGGCTTTTGAATCCACTTCATCTTCTCTTTCCAATTCTTTCTCATGGGTTTTAAGAGACCCCAAGAGTTCATCCATGCTTAGTGTCTTGAGGTTCTTTGCTTCTTGAATAGCCGTCACCTTAGGTCTCCATTTCTTTGGAAGAGTTTTAAGAATTTTTCGAATCTTGTCCTCATTTGAATATTCCTTTCCAAGAAGATCTAAAGCATTAGTGATAATATAGAATCTACTATACATAGAAGCAAGTGATTCATTAGGTTCCATTTTGAAAAGTTCATAATCATGAACGAGCATATTAATATTATCATCCTTAACTTGTGAGATTTCTTCATAGGCAACTTCTAATTTGTCCCAAATTTCTTTGGCGGTTTTACAATTAAAAATTTTGTTGTATTCATCTATAGTTAATGCGCAATGCAGAGCATTCAAGGCTTTAGCGTTAAATTGGATTTTCTTAATATCATGCTCATCATATTCGGAAATGGATTTAGGAGTGACTTTACCCTTTTCATCGGTTTTGATAATCTCATAGGGTCCAATGAGTGTAACTTTCCATTGTTCAAAATCACTAGCTTGAAAAAAAGTACACATACGACTTTTCCAATAACTATAATTTTTGCCATCAAATAGAGGTGGTCTAGTGGTGGAAGAACCTTCGTTAATTCCGGTTCCTTGATAGATAGACATGATCGTAAACTCTAAGATTGTAAAATCAAAACAAGAGTACAACCTCTGATACCAATTGTAGGTCGGAAAATACCCTAGAGGGGGTTGAATAGGGTTTTTAAAACTTAATCAGATTTTTAAAAATTATTTAAAAATATTTGATGTCTATATTTATCAAGCAATCAAGAACAAAGTTAATTCCAAACACAATGAATAAATAGCACAATTTAATAGAGCAAGAGATAGAAAGATTGAACCGATATATCGAAGTCGAAGATTTTTTGTCCACACGGTTCGGCTTGTTCTCCTACTCCGCACTCGGTTAGTTTTTCGAGAATTTCCACTATAACCGATCTCTTTCCGGGTGAAGATCAAACCTCTACAAGTGTATTCTTCTCACACACTCTTACAAGTATTGAAACACCCTCAATACTCTCATAAGAAATTCCTCTTGCTATTCTATGAGATACACCTCTCACAAATATGATTTGAATAAGTTTTGATGGCTAACACCAATGTACAATATCTCTCTTGTGTATAACAAAATACAAATGAAGCTCACACTAAGAGATATCAATATTGATCAATGAATATAAGCTCAAAGAATGAAGAGATTGATCAATGCTTTAGCTAGAATACTTGAATAATAACAATATATGAAAAATGGTTTTGTATGATCATTCAAGTTGTTAAAAATGAGTCTTAAAACTCATATTTATAGCTTGCAAAAATCATATGGCCGTTGGGGATGATTAAGAAAGGTTTTGGCTCCAAGGTATACATTTTCAACCTTTCCAACAGCTAGTTTTGACAAAAAATTCAAATTTGTTTTGTTAATTTCTCTCAATTTGACCGTTGGATCATGCTCAAATTTTAGTCAAAAGTGCCAGGAGATGTTGTCTAACTACTGTAAACATTTCAAAATGATCGGAGTTCGGAAAAGCCTCCATCTTACCGTTAGATCAAAACTGGGCAAAAATTGAGCGAATTTTAAATGTAAAATAAAAATATTTTTGCAATTTAATAATTTAGTTCCAAATAAAATTATAATGATTTTTGAACTTCAAAGATATGTTTCTAAGATACCTTTTTTATTAGAACTTAAAATATGATCATTTAAAATTAATATGAATTTATTTTGAAACTCGGTTTTTGTAAAATGATGTTTTTCAAATAAATTCAATGTCAATTTAGTTTGAATCAATCTTTAAAAGATGCATGAATATGTTTGAGTTATAGGGATTTGATCAATAAAGTAACTTTACATAAAATCTAAGCACTCACTCAATTTAATGATAATTCGAGTCTTCGTGATGCTTGATTGTCTTGTGCGTATCTTCATTTGATTGATGATCTTGATACTTTCTTGGTTTTGATTCTTTGTGAAGCACATGGAGATCATTTGAGTTCATTTCTTGTGAGTGAAAGAATTTGTGGAGCTTTTTGTGAGAGTTTGACTATATCGGTTTGACGTCACACTTGGTTGGAAAAGATATCGGCTAATGGCTATCATCATTGGAACAACCGAGTTAAATAACACTATATTAACTTATTGCAATTATCAAAATAAGATTAATTGACTTTAAGGTCAACATGTACGGTGAACATTCAAGTTTTCAAAACCATATCTTAATCAATTAGCTTAAGCTCTTTCTAAGCAAATTTTTAAATTGGATTTTGTTATTAACATCCAACATCTCAAAATATAATGTCGGTTTTGAGACCTAAATTTTATTATGAGGTTCTCAATTAAAGCACGGTACAAGTTCGAGTTGAGTATATCTAGTCTTATAAAACACAAAGTCTGACTAACTTTTAACCTTTTAAAGTCTATTGATCTAAAGGCGCGCTTGACATCTAATGGTACATAATCAATCTTAGCATTTAAATGTGGTTTCCGATTAAATCAATAGCATTTCCATTCACACATAAAACATACACCCAAATCTCTAGTCTTTTATACGCTTTCTCACTCGTCAACCTTTTTTTTTAAATAAAAATAAAATTAAAGTATCTTAACTTTTAATTGAAAAATCAAATTTTAATAAATTTTACATTTTTAAAATTTACTAATCAATGTCTATAAAGCAAGATGAAGGATAGTCACGTTGATCCAATTTAACATATTTTGTACTGTGATTTTCTTTATACGCTTTTGAATTAAAAACTCATATGAACAAACATGTTGGACAACTACGTTAGGCAATTGGGTATATGTTTTTGCATTTAATGTCGTAAAATATGTATTAGTTATGATATATATTAGTTAGCAATTTTATTTTATGACCATAAATTAATGCTAGTTTTATTACAAATAAACTTTGTATGCTTTAATTAAATATTTCTAATTTCACCCTTATTATTTGTCATGCCATTTTACACGGTACACTTATTTTTAATTACAATTTTTTTAAATGTATTGTCTTGTACAAGAAATACTTAATATACATATACAAAACAAGATTATTTTCTTTCAAACATTATTCAATTTTCAAATTCTTTCGGTGAGTGGTTTATATTGGTTGATAATGTTGCAAAGGAGATATCAACCATTAGACTATTTTCTACACTCAATGCATGTTAATTCAACCATGAAAATGCCTTTCTAACTCGGTTGTATCCCGAATGTAACTAAAAAAAACCACATTTAGACGCACACAAGATGGATCCTTTTTAAATTTGGTAATCCAAGTTATTATTTGGGTTCAAATGAATCCATATATGTACCAAGGATTTTATTGTTACACTTGCAGGTAGTTACTATATATATATATCTAACATGGAGTCTATTTCGTGCAACATCATTCTATAACAAAATTTAGGTCAATCTACTTTTATAACAAAAGGATTTTCCGCACTTGAAGTGCACATGCTAGCCTATTTTCATTTTAAATTGAAAAGGTTACGTGGCAATTAACAGAAAAATTATTTAACAATAAGTTATATTGTTCGAGTTTTCGTTCATTTTTATAATCTTATATTAGTAAATTACACCAACAGTGTCAAGAAATTGAATCTTAAGTTAAGATGCTCAAACTTTACATGTAAATTTACTATTTTGAGATCCATGAACAAATAAAAAACTTGAACTAAATGAGTTCAAGCTTAATTTATTTGTTTCACAAACGATTTTGCCCAAACGAGTTGAACAGTGTTGAGTTCAAGCCAGACTCTCTAAAATGTGTCCAAACTTATTTTGTTTGTTTTACAAATGAAATTCAAAGGAGTTTCCACCCAAAGGATAACAATTAGAGCTAGCTTGAGTAAATTGGTTCTTTTTACAATAGTACGTACAATATATAATACGAGCGCCGTTTCATATTGGGAATATATGTATTAATAATGGGTGGGTTAGGGCGTTAGCCACATGTAAAATCGAAAACATACTAACATGCCCTGAATGTTATGAACATATAAATTAAGATACTTATCAGCAATTAATTTTTTATTCTTAATTGTCACACTATTACATTTAATAAATGCACACTTTTATGCAGAAATAAATAAAACATTAATAATGACAAAAACAAATAAACAAATAAATAAATTAAAAGGACACCCCCGAAGAGTTTCATTTGATCCTCTTCTAATTATTTATTCAGTAACTAAAGAAATTTATTAAATAGGTGTTCATTTCTAGTTAAGAGTATTCATTTCTAATGTGGTGGACTAATGCACTTGTTACCACCGACTTTTGGAGTTCCAGTGCACCCATTTCCAGATGGCGTTCTGGGACGCTTCTGTAGAGATTGCATCACCATATTATTTCTCTTCATTTCTATGCCGAGGATTGTCGTAGTTTCATTGGGTTCAATGTTTGACAAAAGAACTAATGAGATAATAATAACTAAAACAATGTTTAGAGATCTCATAATTAATGATGATCTTAATTAGATATTGAGGAATTAAACAAATAATGGTGGTGTTGGTTCAAATATTTGGTAATTGAGACAAATGGAGTAAAGGTGGCAATTAAATTAATGTGAGAGGATATGAATGAAAGTGTGATGATAGAATTAGTGTTGTGTAGAGGCCTAGAGGGGATATTTATACGCACCCAAGTTATAAAAATAATGTAATTAAGAATTTATAATTTATTTATTTTTGGTATTTGACCTGCTTAATTTAAGGTCTTATTTTGACTTTTGGTGGGCTTACCATGACACGTTGCTTAATATAATATTATATATATATTCTTTTTTTAAAAAAATTAAGGTGTAGGTATTTTTCTTTTATGACATAATAAAAAAACTAAAATCTCTCGCCATGTTTTAGGTATAACTTGAATCTGAGATGACGGCCGGATTTACTACTAGGATTATCCACTAACACAATTATTTTAATGGTTTCAATGAAAAAATCACTTTAAAAAAATGTCTTACCGTTAAACTAAGAATACTTGTTAGTGTCTTATATTGAATTACCGGTATGTATTTTGCATTAATTTTTGGTGTGCACTTAAAATTAATAATTAACATTTCTTAACTTACAAAAATTCAACTTAACAATTAGAGTATATCTACAACTTTTTTTTTTACTAGAACAAGATATTTTTTAATACAAGTGATAAATATCGTTAACTAGTATTTTGCAAGATGTTTTCTTTTATACCTACAATAAATAGTGTCAACGGATATTTTACTGTTATTTCTTTGGGTACACCTAAAATTAGAAAGTTATGTTGTTGTTTTTTTAAAAAAATAAAATAAAATTAACCATAAATATTAAATAACTTCTAAAAGTGGCAAACAAGCTATGAAATTTGTAAGGGGAGAACATTAAAATTAGTAATAGTAGTTTTTGGATAGATGATATGCTATATCTTACGGACACATTATTTACGTATATAAAAAATTAATGTTTTCATTAGATTGAATTTTGATTAAGATGGTTATAATTAATATGTACCAATATTTTAAGTGATACATAACGATTGCATTAGATAAATCAACATTATAGATCAAATATCCCCTTAGAATTAATTTGTGAAGGCATTTATGAAAGGGCCTTATTACTGGACCAACACGTACACTTACTAACTCTATTTTAAAATCTCCATCTATAACAATTGATTCCATTTATAACTTAACATATTTTACCTTATTTTTACTATCATCTTCACATGATATTCCAAATTCAAAATATTGTTGCGGTTCCAAAAATACAAAGCCCCCTTATGCATAGTACAAGAGAGGTGGTATTAATTATAATTTTATAGTTGCTAATTTGAGCATAAATTAATTATCTAGCATATAAATAGAGACGAGTCAATTTTTTATTTTTTATTTTCGTTTGGAGGTGGAGTTGTGGAAGGAAGAGGATATAAGAAAAAAAAAATACACCGTCTAAGTCTCTTTAATTCTGTTGCTACAAATAACCAAGAAACCATTCCCGCTGCGGCTGAGACTTGAATCCAAGATCTCCTGAATATACATACTAAATATGTATATGTATACACACACATATATACAGGGAGAAAGTCAGTCTATGAATGTAGGCTGTAACGCTTGACAATGAATTACAAAAATTTCTATTTGTATGAACATGAAGATAACAACCATTTAAGAACCCTGAGTGTGTGCATGCATGCTTAAATGTGTGTATTTATGATTTTTTTTTTTGGTTGTATTTTGCTAAAATGCTTGTACACGTATGTTTGTCTAATTAAACTTAATAAATTATATATTTGTCTTTCGTAAATAAGAATTTAATACATATAATGCATCTAAAATAAACATCCAAGGTATATTCAATTGCTTATTAGTATTGCAAATAAAGTGTTAAAAAATCACACGAGTTCCATGATCGAGAACAAAATTTGAATTAAAAGAATTCAATCTTTCGACATATAACGTAAAGAAAATGGTCTTGTGTTTCAGGTTGAACCCTACTAATCAAAATTCAAAATAGCCCTTCAAGCAGGTCAAATACTTCCAAAAAATTAAAAAATTAAAACAGCTGATGACTTGTTTGCAATAATATTTAAATAACCCTCTGTTGCTTTTTAGTTTAGTGGACGGTGATATGTTTTGGTTAGTGAAGTTGATTTAAAAATTTGTCTCCGGGAGCTTTTGGAACTTTCGACCCTCTCCCATTATATTATATTAGTTTTAAAACCGTACGATGTAGGGGCGTCAAATTTTATGTGTAATGCATAAAATTTAATAAGTAAAATTTGGCAGAGTAAAGAAAATCCATATATATTATTAAAGAAATAATGTACAATGAATGAGAAACAAAGGATGCAAGCAAGCTTTAATCTTCTTGCATTGCAAAATTTATTCAATAATACTTTCAATCAAACCATAAGAACATAATTAATAGCGAGAATCATCAAAAAAAAATCTTTAATATATGAAGCCCACAAAAAGTAATACATATTTCACTAATTTATTAATATAAATATTATCTAAGATTGTTTTTTTATGTGTTATACTTATATATGTCTGTTATTAATAGATTGCCAACTGTTGTAATAAATTTTAATACTTGCAAGTGCACGAATCGGTTGATAGAATAGCAGATAAGAAAGGTCGATCCCACTAAACTCCTAATCTAGCTAGAAAAATTGATGGGAATCAAACAGATAAAATAAAACAAATTAAATAAAACAAAGTAAAGCAAGTAAACTAAAGTAATGAAATGAAATTAAATAATATTAGCAAAGATAACAAAATTAATGAATTAATTGACTAGAGTTTCAGAATCATATATTTAATATCGTATTCCTTAATATTTATGCGCGTAAACTTTACTCTTGTATCGCAATAATTTAGTCTCTTGATTCTATTATTTGTGAAAAATAAAATCATTCATGTTTCATTAATGGGCTGGATTTAGATCAAGACATATTTTCCTTAATTGGCTGCCTATTATTTGGGTTCCAATGGGCTTGGGTGCTTCTTATTTTAAGTCTCAGCTGATTGGATGTAGGAATGGGCTTGGGCCCATAGTTGATTACAATAAATTTTAGGCCTTTTTAAATGCAGAATTTTGCGTCACAATTTCGGACCCCAAGATGGCTGAATTTCAAAAGGTGCTGAGCTGCAAAGTTGTAGTTCTTAAAATTCTCTTGTAATTAGGTTCAAGAATCACATGATTTGGAGTTCTGAGTAAAAAGTTACGTGTCTAGCAGTATATTGAACCATTTTACGTGTCATCACTTGCTTTAATTTCTCTATTTTTCTCAATCTTATCTAAATTTTTTTCTACCTGCGGGCCCAATCGCACTTGTACCATTAGGTGACAGCTTCAGCAACATTGTTTGGACTATGGACCCCAAAGATTCATCAAACCTCAAGTCAAGTCAATGAACGAAGATAATTTTGTGAAAGTAGTATACCATGCTTTGGATCACAGGTACAATCCACATCCTCAATCGAAATTCTTTGGTGGGGACGTATTTTCTTGGATCAAGGGAGATTATGGGGTTTCTTCAGCAAAGGAGTCTTTTGAGGTTCCACCAAAAGTAGTGAAGTTGGGGTCGGAGAGAATGGCGTTTCCGTTGTCTTTAATGCATGCTAATAGTCATGCATCGAAGCGTGTTGTTTTGGTTGGTGATGCGGCACACACTGTTCATCCTTTGGCTGGTCAAGGAGTTACTATGGGTTTTGGAGATGCATCTCTCTTTCGAGAGTTATTGCTGATGGTATCGCAGTGGGATCCAACATTGGGGAGGTAATCTCCCTCTCTCTCTCAAATTGTTTTTCTTCGAACATCATATTGCATTTACTCGATCTTGCAGATATCTCTGCTGAAGAAATACAAAGCAGATGAGAAAATGGCCAACGTTGCAATGATGGCAATACTGGATGGTTTCCAAAAGGCATACTCTGTTGATTTTGGGCCACTAAATGTGTTAAGAGCCGCTGCTTTCTATGGCGCGTAGTATATTTCGCCTCTTAAAAGGAACATTATGTCGTATGCTTCAGGCGAGTAGAGAATCCCACTTCTCTCTTAGAGATGATATGTATAAAAAATTATATATCAAATTATGTATGCAGATGTATTGATTTTGTTTGTTTTTACATTCAATAAAATCCACAGAAGTTGAATGTGACATTTTTTTTCCCAACCGTTAAATTAGAGCTCAAGGTGTCGATTTCCACAGGGGTTGGTTGTTTGGAGCTAAAATTCAACTCTTAAAAATATACAGATATAGGAATTCTTGAAGAGAACGGCGATGCTCAAAATTGGACAAAAACTGGGAAACTGCAGCGTTCTTACAAGGTGTGCTTGCATCAGGCACGGGAACTCTCTTGAACACATTGGGAAATGATGGTGTGCAATATCGATCAGCCACATACCTTTAGTTACCGGATGTAATCCTCATAAAGTTATACTTTTCATGGTAGCGCAGTAACTACTAGCCATTTCAGTACAATAAATACGGTACAAAATACTCTAAACAACAGAGAACATATTAGATATAATAATGTGGTGGTCCGCAAATAGGTTAAAAGTTAGGAGTAACCCAAATTTGTGTAGAAATCAATAACAGAATTACTAATATACAATGTTCTTGGCTCCAGATTTCAGATAAAAATATTCGAATCTTGACTATTGGCAAATCATTGAAGAATTTAACTAAAAAGTCTCATAATTATTGAGTGAGATTATTGTAAAAAGTTTTATTGTCCCATGCATAAAGGTATACATACATGTGGGTATTTTCACACTTAACCAACATTTCACTAAACAAATTTTTAAATTGAATTTCGTTATTAATATCCAACACCTCAAAATATCATGTCTATTTTGAGATGGATTTTTTAGTGCGAGGTCCACAATAAAAGCACAGTACAAGTTTGAATTGAGTTAGTAGTGCCTGGTATATCTAGTCTTATAAAACACAAAGTCTAACTAACTTTTAACTTTTTAAAGTCTATTGATCTAAAGGCTTATGTGACATCTAATGGTACATAATCAATCTCAGCATTTAAATATGGTTTCATCTCTTATTGAAACATCAAATCAATAGCATTTCCACTCACATAAAACATACACCCAAATCTCTACTCTTTTGCACACTTTCTCACTCGTCAACCTTTTAATAAAATTTAAATTAAAGTATCTTAACTTTTAATTGAAAACTAAAATTTTAATGATATTTATACTTCTAAAATTTACTAATCAATGTCTATAAAGAAAGACGAAGCGAGTTGATCCAATTTCAGATATTTTGTAGCTTGATTTTCTTCATACGCTTTTGAATTAAAAAACTCATATGAACAAACATTTTGGGCAACTACTTTGGCAATTGGGTATATGCTTTTGCATTTAATGTTGTAAGATAAGTATTAGTTATGATATAAGTTAGTTAGTAATTTGTTTTATTACGAAAAAACTTTCTCTGCTTTCATTAAATTTTGTGGAAGGCGTACGATAGGGTACCCAGAGAGATTTTGTGGAAAGCCCTAGAGAAGATAGGGGTTAGGATTGCCTATATTCGTGTTATCAAGGACATGTATGAAGGAGCTATGACTAGTGTGAGAACACATAGTGGGTCCACAGAAGATTTTCCTATAACTATAGGACTACACCAAGGGTCAGCTTTGAGCCCTTATCTGTTTACCTTGGTCTTGGATGTACTCACGGAACACATTCAAGAGCCAGCACCGCGATGTATGCTGTTTGCAGATGATATTGTCCTAGTGGGTGAGTCCAGAGAAGAGCTAAATGGGAAGGTGGAAACTTGGAGACAAAATTTAGAAGCGCATGGCTTTCGTTTAAGCAGAAGTAAGACAGAATACATGGAGTGCAAGTTCAATAAAAGGCGGAGCACTACTAACTTAGAGGTAAAAGTTGGGGATAATGTCATACCACAAGTCACTCGGTTTAAGTATCTTGGATCCATTATACAAGAAGATGGGGAGATAGAGGGAGATGTAAATCACCGGATTCAAGCAGGATGGTTGAAATGGAGGAAAGCTTCGGGTGTGTTATGTGATAAAAAGGTACCACTCAAGTTAAAAGGAAAATTCTATCGTACCGCGGTTAGACCAGCAATGTTGTATGGGACTGAGTGTTGGGCGGTCAAAAGCCAACACGAGAATAAACTAAGTGTAGCTGAGATGAGAATGTTGAGATGGATGAGTGGCAAGACTAGGAAAGATAAGATCAGGAATGTTACCATCAGAGAGGGAGTTGGGGTGGCACCTATTACAGAAAAGATGGTTGAATCTCGACTTAGATGGTTTGGGCATGTATGGAGGAGACCTGCAGATGCCATGGTTAGGAGAGTTGATCATATGGAGGGAAGCCTAGTTGTTAGAGGCAGAGGAAGACCTAGAAAAACTATAGGTGAAACTATTAAGAAGGATTTAGAGGCGAATGGTTTCACTAGAGATATGATTCACGACAGACCACTATGGCGTCGTTTGATCCATGTAGCCGACCCCACCTAGTGGGATAAAGGCTTGTTGTTGTTGTTGTTGTATCCTTATTATTTATCTTGTCATTTTACGCGGTATACTCATTTTTAATTATCAATTTTTTTAAAACATATTGTCTTGTACATGCAATACTTATTATATATATATACAAAACAAGACTATTTTCTTTCATTCATTATTGAATTTTCAAATTCTTTCAACGAGTGGTTTATATTGGTTGATAATATAATGGTGCAAATTAAGGAGCTAGATACCAGCCATATGCATTCTCCATGCACAATGTTACAAGAATACACAACCATATGTGGGTAGGAACAAAACAGGGAATTTGATTAGAGCTAACTATAGTACTAAAATAGGTTTCTAATGAAGGGTGGATAAAATTAATTAGTACTACGGCATGAGGATGGGGAATGGAATTGGGATTCACAAAGTTCAAACCACGCACAGTATGATGGAAATGATGCAAATATCTTTAGTTTTTATTGCATAACTTTAAAATCAACAATTAAAATCAACCAATCCACTTCTTTAAACAAAGCCTTGGATTTGTAATCACCACATCATCATTTTGACTATCCTTGTGGTTCGACACTTGGACATACCAAATATTATAACTTGACAACCTAAACTTGGGTTCCTAAGCGCGGAAGTATTTTCGGCCACGTCAATACCTCTGATACCATGTTAACGAGAGAGAGAGAGAGGGAGAAAGATGAGAGAAGCATTATAATATTTGATGATTGAATTGTGTACAATGAGAGCCTTTATATAGGGTTGAGAGAGATACAAAATAAGGAAAGCTAATAAATGGGAATTACACAGTTTATGGAAATACACAAAATATGGTAATACACAATATATGCTAACACTCTCTGTAGACACCCCGATCCGTGACCCCCGCAAGAACCCTAACGACCTTCGAGAACTACTATTTTTGGAGTCCGGGACCCACCCGAGCACCCGAAACTACCCCGAAAGGGTTTTTGGCCAACAAACCTATTTTTAAGTGGGATTGTCGCACGACATATCAGTATGTCGCGCGACAATCACTGATATGTCACGCGACAATCTCTCCTATGTAGCACGACAAACCCATCTGACCCCGACCATCCACTCTCTGACACATCAGTCTGTCAGAAACATCACTTCAGCCATTTATCGCGCGACATGGTACACTTTGTCACGCGACACATGCCCTTTTTGGGGAAATGTCGCGCGACAATCTCCTCCGAGCAGTATAAATAGGCCAACACCCCCAAGGGTTTCAAAGCAGCAACTTGGGATTGAAGAATTATTGGCTTATATCTGATTTTCTAGTCTTTCATCAAGCATTCTCGATTCTCGTCTTATTTATAAAGAATTATCGAATCTATTCTCGACACTCGACGTGTCACGTCTCTGGAATCGAATTCTCGAAAATATCTGAAGAAGGAAAAGATTATTATTGCCGGAGATCTCTCTGCCGTATTATATTTTCTTTCTTATTATTATTCTCGTCGGGAAGGTAAAAAAAGTCTCTTCTAGTATTTAACATTAAATATCTGTGTACTTGTTTTATTTCTGATATTTTGTCCACATTTTATTTGAATAAACTTATTGCCAAGTTACAAATAGTCTACCGTTTTCAAAACAAAAGACCCTGATAAAACCATTTGCAAAACCAAAAAAGTAAGTATATTATCATCCGGATAAAATTTCGTTTTCAAAACCATAATTGATAAGACTTATCTAGGAATTAAAAACCCGGTATATCCTATATGTTTCATAGATTGTGATATGTCTGGTAGAACTCCCCTCAAGAGTTCCAATTCCATATTAAATTAGTTCTGATACAAGATCCAACACTTTTTCTCAAATAAATCCAAACCCGAGAAAAATCGTCGTTATCTGAGAAATAACATGGTAAAAACTCCCTCTAAAGTAAAACGACTTTTGTCACCTGTATTTATATTTTTCAAAACTAAACATTGGATCTCGGAACACAAAGGCTTTCGTGCCCTTTCCCGTTTTCCCCAGAAATTAGGGTTTTCACTTAGAAAACAGTAGACTGTCAGTAAAAGCATCCAAGTTTTTCAACATAAAATAAGCATATAAAAGACCACTAGAGACCGAAAGGGCGGAATGGGTGCTTAACACCTTCCCAAACCGTAATATAGTTCCCGAACCCTATAGAATCCTGGTTTCGTAGACAAACGTGTAAAGAAAGGCTTATCTGTAGCCTTTTCTCTTAGACAACTGTTTTGTCCGTTTTCTCGTAAAACGTACTGGCGACTCTGAACGAATCCTTTTAGCATCTAGAAATATAACATAGGGACTCCTGACATAAACCATCAACCAAGATACTCCAGCAAAAGGAACGACGGAATCCGTTCCAACGTTTCAGACGCCCAACAAATGGGGACGAGACCCGGGGGTCGCATTTGCGGATTCTCACACTCTCCCCTTAAGTCTTAGACCGTTTATTTTGATCGAGAGTGAAGAGATATTAGAATAACCCTAATCAGTTGAACTTCACCTACTTCAAATTCATCACGACATCAATGACTGGATGTATAATCTAGATCAATTTAATTTATGCATTTGATCTTTGTGCTATTAGGATTATTGCAGCATGCTAGATCAGAGGCGGTCCAAAGGAAGTTATGGCCCTAGGCGATAAAAGTAAAATGGACCCCATAAAAGTATTTATCAAATTTTTTTATACATATGCAATATATACATATGAAAAAAAAAATTCGAACAAACTAATATTTTTATACATAAAAATATCATAAAAACATTTTTTTTATTTAAATTACTAAAAAAATAGGGCCCTTTACTACATTGGGACCCTAGGCGATTGCCTAACTTGCCTTATGGTGGGCTACCTCTGTGCTAGATCACATATATTGGTTAATTGGTATTATTAAAACTTCATTCTTAACTAAATCCACAATAGTGAATGTGGGGCATATTCCAAACTTTAGATATTGTTAGTTTTTGATTTTGTGGTACTATGAGGAATGGTGGGTCCAACAGTGAACAAGGGGGGAAGAGTGTGAAGAAAGCACTGTGGGCAATTATAAGGCTTGGGAAAGATTGAAGGTCCTTTAATTTTTGTGTTTTGATGTTAATTTTCATATGTAAATCATAAAGCTAATCATATATTTTGTTCTGGTTTATAAAATGATCTTTTTGTGTTTAGGTTGGTTTTTGTTTGTTTAAATCTAATGTGGAAAAAGTACTAAAAAAGGAATAGTCAATTGGTGTAATCTAATGGATTATATATATAGCTGCAAAAATAATCGTCTTAATTGTGGTCAATTTCGAGTTAACGGGTTAACCCAAAACACGACCTGTTTAGAGTACGGGTTAAGCGAATTACAAAATAGACCTTGTTGGATCCTTAATCCAACATTGGGCTTATTGGTGAAATAATTACACGTTGTAGACTGTTGTATGGTTAAGCCCACTTTAAAAGTGAGCAAATCAGGTTTAAGTTGTTTGGGCTTAAATGTATCTAATAGGGTGTGGACATTTAATGTGTAGATACTTAAGGGTAGTTTTTATTTTTATGATGGGCTAAAATAGAAATATTAAATAAATAGTTGGGTTTACTATATATATATTGTGGTTATGGTCTCCAGATCACACGTACGTATTATGTCCTTGTTGAGCTCCCATCATCACAGAGAGCATGGAGAAAACTTAAATGATTCTCTAAAAAATACATGTACATCTGGAGGCCAACCACTAGCTACAAATCACATGTTATGGATTCAGGTACGCTTTCTCTTATTAATCTATTGATTCTTGGTGATATGACATGAACGATCATAGGGTTTATAATTATTTTGGATCTAACAAGATCTAACAAGTGGTATCAAAGCAGTCTTAATGTTGAATCATTGAAAATCAAATATATTTTCAATACATGATTATTTTGGTCATTTTCGAATCTGATAAATATTGGTTTTAAGATTATTAGATTTGAGAACTATATATTGGTTTCTGCCGTTTATTAAAAGAAAAAAAATATAGGGTTTAGTGATTTCTAGATTTGCCAATTTTCAAAATATATGTTGACTTTTAGTTGATCTATGTATATCTATAATCAGGATGTATGTATACATATATATAACAATATATATATATATATATGAAACAGTCCATATAGATAATGATATATATATGAAGAATATATATATATATATATATAAAGCATATATATATGGATTTAGTATGCTGTATGCATAAAGGTCCAAATTTTATGTATGGTAAAGTTTTCGATTGTATTTTTTTTAATGAACCTGCGGAATGTTTATACATATATATGAGGATTTAAAGAATTATTTTAAAAAAATTTCCATATATATATGATGAGCTGGCAATTCATTATGAGGCACATATGTATAAAAGGTATGTTTATATATATATATATATGTGAGTGTGATATGTTTTATATATATGGGATCTGCCGAATGATTTTATATAAGGATTTGCTATATATATATTTATGCTATCAATCTGCCGTTTAAGTATAAATATATATATATATATATGTAAGGTTGTTTTATATATATATAGATTCCGTCAAATCGATTATGTACTTATATATATATTTATTTAAATAAATTAAAAGTTAAGTTCTTTTGTCGATCGTAAGGTTATACATATGAATTGTCGGTTTTAATTACGGTTGGTGCTAAGTTATATAAAGATATTAATATATATATATATGGAAAATTTCCTATGCGGATCGGTCTGTACAGACCGGGACTTTTAGCGACGGTTTTTCATCGCTAAAAACATAGTCCCAATGTATTCACGACGAAAAAACGTCGCTAAAGGTCCCGGTCCGTATGGGAAATGTACCCTATATATATATGAAGATATATGTATATGTAAGGATTTAAGGTTTCAAGGATACAAAGCTCTAACATTTGATTATATATATTGGTTGTTTTAAGTAAAGTTTTTTAGTTATATATATACACATTCTGCCATCTTTGCTTATATATGAATGTACATTATGAGTGCATAAGGATATTCATATATTTAAGAACCCTAATTTTTCCCATTAGGATAGGCACGCGCGTACTAATATTTATGTATATTGAGTTTTACCTGTACGAACATGGCAATAAATTTTAAAGTACTTCGCATATCGGAATAAGTTTTACGTGTTATATCGGTATGCATGGTTATATAATTTTTAGGGCCTAAGTTTTGGGTTATATGAGTCAATATAAGGATATAGGTTTATAACCCAATAAGCTTTGACCCAACCAGTTTAAATTCAAATATTGGTATAGTTAGGCATATATATTTTTTTAGATAAATTAATTGAAACGATATATATGTTACCAAAGTGACATCTCTCGTGAAAATTCATTTGTTTTAAAATATAAACAGCTGTGTGCTTGTAACTTACATAAATTTTGACCGGCCCAAAGGAAGGCTGACATTTAACAGAATTACATGTACACATATGATAATCAACACGTGATGATTAATTGGTTTTTTATGTGACCAATAGATCAGCCCAAAGAAAGATTTATTCTTCGACATGTTCTTATTTTTAGTGTTTGATTACTATAACAAGATATCACTAGAAAGTTAGTATTTTTGTCCAATGATAAAATACTAATAGAGCACCCGCTATCTTCAGATGGGAATTACCTTTATTTGAATTTATTATATTTGTTTTTGAACATTTGTGAGTTTGTTTTGTTTGTTTATTGTTGTTTTCTGTTGATTCAGTTATAAATACTTTTGGTAATATTACTGCTAGCATAAACTCTATTCCTACGCTAAATGGTACAAACATCAAATCATGACAAGAGAACCTTTTGATAGTTCTTGGAGTCATGGATATTGACCTTATGTTAAGGATTGATTCTTCCACCTCTTATAGAAAAGATAAAGAAAAGTGAGATAAATCAAATCGCATGTATGTCATGATTATGAAGAAGGCCATTCTAAAAGAATTAGGGGTATAATATCTAAAAAGATAACTACGGCTAAAGAATTCCACGTACTTGCAGTGTCATACATCGTGGAGATATCTCATCTTTCTTTCAAGTTTAAAGCACTGAAGTTAGAACTCTCTAAAGACTTGTTGGTGCATGTAGTTTTAATTTCTCTCCTAACACAGTTTCGCCAGTTTAAGATGAGTTACAACTGTCAGAAATAGACTAAGTCTCAAAATGAGTTCATTTCATACTGTATTCAAGAAAAGGATATGCTGAAGCAAGATAAGGTATAGAGCTCTCACATTGTCTCAAGCTCTAAAAACAAGGACATGGAAGTTATGGATATGGCACTATAAAAGAAACAACAAAACAAACCAAGCAAACCAAAAGGTACTGGATGTTACTTTTGTGAATGTGAAGGGCACATAAAAAATTAGCACTACACCAACTTTAATGCATGGCATGCTAAGAAGGGGTTGCCTCAATTGCTGAAAGCCAAATGATGGTGAAAAACACATCTATGTAGGCGATGGTAAGAGGGTTCAAGTTGAAGCAATTCAAAGTTTTAGATTATTGTTAAAGACTGGATTTTATTTGAATTTTAATGAGACATTTATTACACCGTACTTTATATGAAATTTTATTTCAATTTCTATTTTAGAGAAATATGGATATTCTTATTCATTTAGGAATATTTTTTTGTAATTTGTTTCATAATTCAAAAGATGGTTGTTCCGGTTCTTTGTTAGGTTACAATAATCTTTATTCAGTTAATACAATTGCTTCATTTGATGAATCCCTACAGTTAATTGCATAAGGTGTAAAGAGAAAATTAAACACTAAGAATTCAGCTATGTTGTGGTACAGGATAGTGCTAAATTGTTGGATTCTCTGAAGATCCAGGGGTATAAGTTTTTATGATCCCACATCCAACTTGATTTTCGAGTCATGAAATGCCTGGTTATTTGAGGATGTCGAGTCTGTAGGGGGGATACAATCAGAGACTTTGTCTTTGAAGAGGAATGCATTGATATTCCCATAAGTGCTATTTGCATTGATCAATTTTTCATTCCTGACTTTGTTTAAGACACAAATCAAGACAATGTCGGAGAACCTCCCATTCAAGAAATTGTTCCAGAAGAATAAACTCTACCATGTCAAGAACCTTTGCCATTAAGGAGATCAACTAGAGAAAGGAGAAATGCAGTGCCATATGATTATATTGTATTTCTCCAAGAACATGAGGTTAACGTTGGAGTGATGGAAGATGATATGATCAACTTAAATCAACTATAGAATGTTCTGATTCTCAGAAGTGGATTAATGCCATAAATGAGGAGATTAAGTCCATGAAGAACAATGATGTATGTGATCTTGTCTCATTGCCAGAAGGTGCGAAACTCATTGGTTACAAATGGATATTTAAGACCAAGATGGATTCGAAAGGCAATGTAGAGAGGTACAAAGTGTGTCTTGTCGTAAAGGGCTTTACACAAAAGGAAGGCATCAACTATAAAGAAACTTTATATCCAGTTTCTTCGAAAGATTCTTTTAAGACTATAATAGCATTGTTGGCACATTTTGATCTTGATTTACATCAGATGGATGTAAAGAAGACGTTTCTCAATGGTTACATTAATGAGACGATCTATATGGTGCAATCAAAAAATAGTAGGAGACCCAAGGAATATGGTTTGCAAACTTAAGAAATCCATATATGGGTTCAAGCAAGAATCTCGACAATGGTATTTCAAGTTTCATCAAGTGATCATCTCATTAAGTTTTGAGATGAATTTGGTCAATAATTGCATATACCATAAATTTTGTGGGAGTAAGTATATTTTTTTGGTTTTATATGTCGATGACATTCTATTGCCAGCAACGATATAAGCATATTGCACGAAACTAAGAGATTTCTGATTATGAATTTTGAGATTAAGATCTTGGTGATGCCTCTTTTTGTGTTAAGCATACAGATACACTGAGATAGTTCTCAGGGTATTTTAGGATTATCACAAAAGGACTACATTGAAAAGGTTCTCAAGAGATATGGTATGCAGGATTGTAAATTAGGTGATACCTCTGAGGTTAAAGGAGATAAGGCTAGTCTCAATTAGTGCCCTGAGAATAATTTTGAGGAAAATAAAATGCACATGATTCCTTATGCATCAGTAGTATGGAGTCTGATGTATGCTCAAGTATGTATGTATTCGAATATTGGGTACAGATGCTAGGCAGATATTTAAACAATTAAGGAATAGACCATTAGAAGACTACATGCTCACATATCGGAGGTCAAATTAGCTTGAGATCGTTGGGTATACTGACTCAGATTTTATTAGATGCCTAGATAGTATTAAATATATCTTGTATTCTGCTAACAACAGAAGCTTGACGAAGTCTATGCCTATTGACATCAAGTTTCTAGTTCTTAAAGAAAAAGTTCAGAGTGGATAGGTGTCTATAGAACACATAGATACCAAGTCCATATTTGCGGATCCGCTTATTAAAAGATTGTCACCTAAGGTGTTTCATGAGCATATTCCTCATATGGGTGTCATGTATTTTTAGGATATTTAGTTTTAGTTGGAGTTTGTAATTTTTAGTGTTTCTATGATATAGACATGTTTCCGTTATTTCGGTTTAAGGATATCTTAAAGTTATTTTCTACAGAAATAAAGTTTCGGTTTATTCACATTTTGATTTTGGATATGGTTTGATCTCACTAATATTTAAGCAGGACTAGTTGGAAATAGGCATGTTAAGATCACATTGCATAAAATTTCCATGCTACACATCCACATTATGATCCATGTCAGTTGATTATATAGACATATGTGACCATTAATGGGTCAACTTACGATAGTTGCAACAAAGGCCACTCTGATCCTATGTTGATATGATTGATGAATCGGATTGGATACACATACATTTAAGTAATGATAGCAACATTGAGCTCAATTTTACAATACATAATTATAAGGTTACACATATAGCCGAAGTGGGAGATTAATGGATCCTTAATCCAACATTGAGTTTATATCTGAAATAATTACATGTTGTGGACTGTCGTATGGCTAAGCCCACTTTAAAAGTGATTAAATAAGGTTTAAGTTGTTTGGGTTTAAATGTATCTAGTAGGGTGTGGGTATTTTATGTGTAGATACTTGATGGTAATTCTATTTTTACAATGGGCTAAAATATAAATACTAAATAAATAATAGGGTTTACTATCTATATATATTGTGGTTATGGTCAACAGATCGCACGTACGTATTATGTCCCTATTAATCCCCCATAATCATAGAAAGCGTGGAGAAAACTTAAAGGATTCTCTAGAGAAATATGTGTAGATCAGGAAGGCCAACCACTCGGCTACAAATCACACGCTATAGAATCATGTACGCTTTCGCTTATTAATCTATTAAATCTTAATGAGATGACATGAACAATCATATGGTTTATAATTATTTTGGATCTAACAAGATCTAACAGACCTACCTATATATTATCACATTTCAAATTAAAAGCCAATGTTATTTAATTAATATTATTATGCTGCTCTGTAGAAACTGAAAAGAACTCCTCTCTCTCTCTCTTTTTTGGTGTTAATTAATTAAACATATAGCTAGCCTTGTTATTTCAATTTTTTGTAAAATACCCACTTGCTTCACAATGTAGAAAAATGGGTAGTCTTTGATGATGATCATTGGTGATTTATCATGGAGTACTCGCATCCTTTTTTGGTCATGCTTTTAGATACATAATATGCTAGTTTATATGTGATTTTTTAGTTTATGTGTTAGAAATGTAACTAAAATTTAATTTAAATTTAATTTAGAGACTTCTTTTCTACTTTGTTGCGCTAATTTACAAATGTAAATTAAAGATTCACTAAATTAATTTGCATGAACGTCTATCAATTTAACCCTATATTACGAGTAACATCTATAATGAAGTGTACAAAAACACTCGTATGAACTAAAAGGGTTAGGGACACTGCATGAAACAAAAGAAAACATTGATAAGGGTAAGGGATACCAATATAAAACAAAAGCAAACATTCATAAGGGTAAAGCACACATGTATATGTGTCCTATGGATTTTGAGTTGGAAATGATGTTTGGTTTTGTCTTTTTTTTCTCCAACTGGTCTTTTGTTTTAATTGGTTTCTTCTCTTTGTGTGCCTTTACCTACTAGTTATATAGTTTCTTCTCTTTGATTTTAGTAATTTATATGGAAAACAAATTTTAACATAATCCATGTGATCTCCATATATAGGCATCTTGCACATGGATATTGATACTTTCCCTGGTCTTCTTGCCGAATTGAAGAAGCCATGGATATTGATGCATCTTGGACGTTGACGATCCTTAGTTTATATTTCTCTTTATCGGATATAGTTTATAGTTTATGATTGTTCATGTCTTATGATCTAGTTATGAATAGCTATGGTATGTTGTATGAGTAGTTACTAGAGGGAGTTTTTTGAGCTAATTTGGACTTTTGAAAGTTTATTTTAATTAATGTTGAGTTAAGTATAATGTATTTGAACCTATTTTGTTTAGAGCATATGTGAAATCTTTTGTGGTTTTATTGATTTGCCTGGATACATGACAATGCTACATGTTGTCCAAGAAAGTTGAATTAAGTATTATATAAACTTTATTTTTTGAATGAATTAAAAATTAACATCTAATTGCAATTTTAATTTTAATATGAACTGAAATTAAAATATAGAATATGTGTGTATATATATGTATATGAAGAGCAAAATCTAATACAAAAAATAATGCATTTGTTTTGTCAAATATGGCCTTATTTATTCGATTAGTGAGCATTTAAAGAGTGCGTTCAAATGTAGTCTAAAGCATTTTTACTTTTTTTTTAAAAAAAATCAAATGAATTCTGCAAATTAGCCAAACAAGCAAATTTGGAATTCTAAACGAAAATTATATAATATGCAAACAATGGTATTCTAATTCTATGGCATTCTAATGCATGGAATTGTAATACCATGGAATTCCAATTCTAATAAAATTCTAAAACCGTGTTACCAAACACACCCTCAATGTTAATTCAACCATACGTGGGTAGGAACAAAGCCAAGAATTTAGTTAGGAAGAACTATAATACTAAAATAGTTCTCTAATTAACGGTGGATAAAATTAGTTAGTACTACGGTATGTGGATGGGGAATGGAATTGGGATTCACAAAGTTCAAACCACAGTATGGTGGAAATGATGCAAATCTCTTTTCTAAGTCAGTTTTATCTCGAATTTAATTGAAAACGAAAAATCTCTTTTCAAACTCAATTGTACCCTGAATACATGTAATTGAAAAAAGACTTTAAAAATTCTGCTAAAAAAAATACTTTGAAGATGCCTTTCTAACTCGGTTGTGCCCTGAATGTAAATAAAAAAAAAACACTTCGACGCACACAAGATGGATCCCTTTTAAAATTGGTAATCCAAGTTATTATTTGGGTTCAAATGAATCCACATATACACAAAGGATTTTATCATTACGTCACTAAAATAGGACACATGCAGTTCGTTACTATATAACAAACCTGACCTATTTTCATTTTAAATTGAAAAGGTTACATGGCAATTAATTTAAAAAAAATATTTAACAATAAGTTTTCTTGTTTGAGTTTTGGTTCATTTTTGTAATCTTATAATAGTAAACGCATCTGGCCAGCAGTGCAGTTGCAGCACACAGCCCCCAACTGCGTTAACGCAGATGGGTAGTAAAGTCACACTAATAGTCTTTTATGGTTCATGTGAGGAAATTGAATCTTAAGTTAAGAGGCTCAAACTTTACATGTAAAATTTACTACTTTGAGATCTATGAACGAATCAAAACTCAAACTAAATGGGCATTAAAATTAAATTATCTACCCAATAATTAGAACTATAGACAAATTCATTTGAGTTGAACGGTGTTGAGTTCAAGCCAGGCTCTTTAAATTGTGTCCAAACTTAATTTATTTATTTCACAAACGAATTTCGAAGGAGTTTCCACTCAAATGATAACAAGTAGAGCTCGAGTAAATTGGTTCTTTTTACAGTAGTACATACAATACATAATGCAAGCGCTACTTCATATATTTCACTCATAATTTCAACTATTGAAAAAATTAGCGAGTAAATAATTTTTGTATATACATTTGGGGATATACGTATTAATAATGGGTGGATTAGAGCGTTAGCCACATGTAAAATCGAAAACATAATAACACGCACTGAATTTATTAATTAAAATACCTTATCAGCAATTCATTTTTTACTCTTTTACAATAGTTGTCACACTATTACATTTAATAAAGGCACACTTTTATGCGGAAATAAATAAAACTTTAATAATGACAAAAACAAACAAATAAATAAAAAGGGTACCCCGAAGAGTTTCATTTGATCCTCTTCTAATTTATTCAATCACTAAACAAACTTATTAAATTGGTGTTCATTTCTAGTAAAGGGTGTTCATTTCTAATGTGGTGGTTGACTTTTGCAATTCTTACCACCCTGATTTCGTGTTCCAGTGCAACTATTTCCGGATGGGGGTATGGGACTCTTCGGCAAAGATGGCGTCACCATATTTTTTCTCTTCATTTCTGAACAGAGGATTTTAGCAGTTCCATTGGGTTCAATGCTTGACAAAAGAACTAATGATATAATAATGACTAAAACAATGTTTAGAGATCTCATAATTAATGACGATCTTAATTAATTATTGAGAAATTAAGCAAATAATGGTGGTGGTGGTTCAAGTATTTGGTAATTGGGACAAATGGAGTAAGGGGTGGGCATTAAATTAATGTGAGAGGATATGAATGAAAGTGTGATGATGATGGAATTAGGGGTTGTGTAGAGGGGATATTTATATGCAACAAGTTATAAAAATAAATGTAACTAAAGTACTAATAGTAGTAACAAAGAGGCCAGAAAGAAGAAAGGGCCGGAGTGATAATAGCTAGAATTGAAGTACTAATTAATAATAATAAAAAAATTATTGTAAGCACCCATGGGTGTCCAACATAGGCATATTTCTCTAGAAGAAGAAGAAAAAGACAAACGAAAGCATAAATGTAATCTTATCATTTCATCCAAAATAAAATGATTAGGATAATTAACTTTGACATAATTAAGAATCAATTATTCAATTTAAACACCTAGTTACTTTTAACACTTCAATGCTTGTAAGTATGAAAAGGCACATTAATATAATTTTAAGATGCAAACTATTAAATTATTTTATTTTATTTTTGGTATTTTACGCCAAATGAGATATAGAGCTAGATAAAGTATTAAAAATAGCTTTTTATTAATTTGGAAAAATGTGATTTTTTTGTCGTTGAATTTATTTGCTAAGGTCAACTTGACAAGCTAGATCACATCTTTCCAACGCCTCAAATCTTAGAAATTTGGAAAAATGTGTCATTGAATTTATTTGCTAAGGTCAACTTGAGAAGCTAGTTCACATCTTTTCAACGCCTCAAATCTTAGAAATTTGGAAATACAAATAGAGCTG
Source organism: Lonicera japonica (assembly GCA_021464415.1). Taxonomy (NCBI): domain Eukaryota; kingdom Viridiplantae; phylum Streptophyta; class Magnoliopsida; order Dipsacales; family Caprifoliaceae; genus Lonicera; species Lonicera japonica. The sequence goes on along the minus strand of CM038465.1, from coordinate 38,882,623 downwards.
TACGTGTGAAACCCACATGGTTTGAAAAAGAATATTGAATTCTTAATTACTTGGGTTTCACTTTTATATATTGTTTTCATTTTCAATATATTTTTTTAAATATATTTTTAATACTTACGGACATATTATTTACATATATAAAAGATTAACATTTTGACCACTCTTTGATTAGAATGAATTTTGAATAAGATAGTTATAATATGTACCAATATTTTAATTAATACATAATGATCGATTGCATTAGAAAAATCAATGTTATAGATCAAATATCCCCTTAGTACAAATTAATTATCTAGCATACAAGTCAGTTTTATTTTTTTCTTTGAAAGTGGAGTGGTGGGACGAGGACCATATAAGAACAAAAAGATAAATAGATTTTATTTTATTTTTCCAAAAAGGAACTCCTTCCCTTACTGCCCAAAAAAGAAAAAAAAAACTCTTCCCGCTTTGGCTAAGACTCGAATCCAAGATCTCTTGAATCCGGTTGGGGGCCCTTACCATTAGATTAACGACTCACTCAATATGTATATATATGTATATGCAAATATATATATATATATAGAGAGAGAGAGGGAAAGAGAGAGAATGTATGGATGTAGGCCGTAATTCTTGACAATGAATTACATAAATTTGTATTTGTATGAACATGAAGATAACAACCATTTAAGACAATTAAAATGTGTATGTATGTATGATTTCTTTTTATTTGTTGTATTTTACCAAAATGCTTGTACGTGCATGTTTGTCTAATTATACTATAAACTATATATATATATATATATATATTTGTCTGTTGTAAATAAAGTTTTAATACATGTAGTGCATTCAAAATACACGTTAAAATGACTCGGAGGTATATTCAATTGCTTATTAGTATTGCGGATAAAATGTTATTAGAAAATTACACAAGTTCCATGATCAAGAACAAAATTTCAATTAAAAGAATTCAATCTTCTTCCAACATGTAACTTAAAGAAAATGGCACAGAAAAGAATTCAAGTTAAACCGTACTAATCAATAGTCAAAATTAGCCCTTCAAGCAGGTCAGATACTTCAAAATAAAAATAAATTAAAACAGTGATGACTTGATTCGTTGCATATATATATATAAATAACCCTCTCCTCCACAGTAATTCATCATCATACTTTCATATCCTCACAATAATTTAATTACTCAATCTCACTCTCCATACATAGTTTCAAAATTTCAATTACCAAATAATTTTACCATCTACTTCTACTGTTATTTGCCTAGTTAGTTGCTCGACATCAATTCTTTGTTTGGTGTATGGAAATTGTTTGGTGTGTGTTTCGTGTGATATCATGTTTATTTATTGTTTATGCCTATCACTAGTTTAGATCAATATTTTTATTTTTATTTTTAAATGATATTTACATTTATAGTATTTTTTAAAATAAATAATTATGTTGTTTGTCACTGGTAGTGACAAACAACTGTCATAATATTTTTTTTCCAAACTTATGACTATTGTAATAGTCACAAGTTTTTAAAACTACAACAACTCATCCACTAACTTATGATTGGTACCAATAGTAACAAGTTTGGAAAATTGCCACTATTTAGCCACGAATTTGTTACAATCAGAAACAATCATAAATTTGTAAGACTATCACTCTTCAGCCACCAATTTTTGATAGTTTGAAATAGTCACAATTTGCAAATTTGTGACTGGTTTTAGTTATCATAATGACAAATGTTATGATAGTTATTGACCGTGACAAAGCAGTCACACACTTATCATTCATGACCATTCCATGCCACTCTTGGCGACAGTGACAAAGCCTGATTATGTTAGTTTTTGATTGTCACAATTTTTTTTGTCATAGTGTTAATCATGATGGTCCAAAATAATCACAAAACAGCTTTTATGACAATTTTTAGCTATCAGAAAGCATTGATTCTGGTGTAATGCAAATTCAAGTAAACTAACCCGTTTGACCCAACCAACCAATATAATAGTTCTTTAAATATGCATATGATATACATATCTATAAAACAACAACAGGCTAGGTTTGGACTTGGCGGACCAAGTTTGAGCTTATGCATATAGTGTACAGTGAGCATTCAAGTTTTCAAAACCATACGTTAATCAATTTGGTTAAGTTCTTTCTAAGCAAATTTTTAAATTAGGTTTTGTTATTAATACCTAACATCTCAAAATATAAAGTCAGTTTTGAGACCCATTTTTTAGTATGAGGTCCACAGTTAAAGCATGGTACGAGTTCGAGTTGAGTATATCTAGTATTATAAAACACAAAATTTGACTAACTTTTAACCTTTTATATTGATCTAAAGGCGTACATGACATCTAATAATACATAATCCATCTTAAACGTGGTTTCCACTCATTAAAGTCAATAGCATTTCTCTTAGCATTTAAATGTGGTTTGCACTCATTAAAGTCAATAGCATTTCAAACTCACACATAACATACACCCAAATATCGCCGCCGCCAAACTGTTGCCGCTCCCAAATGGGTTGACCCGTTTTTTCGCCAATTCCCGCCCACCTTTTTTCAATACAGTAATACACCGCCCACTTCAAATTTTGAGGCGTCCACTCAGGGGGTTAAAAATTCCCAACTTTTGAAAACTGCAAATTTGTTTAAAATATTATACCAAGACACTTTGCTTAATATAATATTTTATATATATTCTTTTCTAAAAAAAAAAATTAAGGTGTAGGTATTTTTCTTTTATGACATAATAAAAAATATAAAATCTCACACCTTGTTTTAGGTATAACTTGAATCTGAGATGCCGGCCGGATTTACTACTAGGATTATCCACTAACACAATTATTTTAATGGTTCCAATGAAAACAATACTTAAAAAATATGTCTTATCGTTAAACTAACAATACTTGTTAGTGTCTTATACTAAATTACCGGTATGTATTTTGCGTTAATTTTTTGTGTGCACTTAAAATTAATAATTAACATTTTTTAACTTACAAAAATTCAACTTAACAATTAGAGTATATCTACAACTTTTTTTTTACGAGAACAAGATTTTTTTTAATAGAAGTGATAAATATCATTAACTAGTATTTCGCAAGATGTTTTCTTTTATACCTATAAGAAATAGTGTCAACCGATATTTTACTGTTATTTCTTTGGGTACACCTAAAATTACAAAGTTATGTTGTTTTTTTTAAAAAATAAAATAAAATTAACCATAAATGTTAAATAACTTCTAAAAGTGGCAAACAAAGCTATGAAATTTGTAAGGGGAGAACATTAAAATTACTAATAGTAGTTTTTGGTTAGATGAGAAGTCTGTATTTACCCATTAACCAATATTCCTCCTAACTTAATTACTTGTGTTCGTCAAGTGTGAAGATATGCTATATCTTACGGACACATTATTTACATATATAAAAAATTAATGTTTTAATCACTCTTTGATTAAAATGGATTTTGATTAAGATGGTTATAATATGTACCAATATTTTAACTAATACATAACGATTGCATTAGATAAATCAACATTATAGATCAAATATCCCCTTAGAATTAATTTGTCAAGGCATTTATGAAAGGGCCTTATTACTGGACCAACACACTTACTAACTCTATTTTAAAATCTCCATGCATAACAATTGATTCCATTTATAACTTAACATATTTTACCTTATTTTTACTATCATCTTAGTGATATTCCAAATTCAAACTATTGTTGCGGTTGCAAAAATACAAAAAGCCCCCTTATGCATAGTACAAGAGAGGTGGTATTAATTATAATTTTATAGTTGCTAATTTTAGCATAAATTAATTATCTAGCATATAAAAAGAGAGACGAGTCAATTTTTTTTTTTCGTCTGAAGGTGGCGTGGTTGAAGGAAGAGGATATAAGAAAAAAAGATACGCCGTCTAAGTCTCTTTCCATTGCTACAAATAACCAAGAAATCATTTCCGCTGCGGCTGAGACTTGAATCCAAGATCTCCTGAATCCACATACCTTTACCACTAGACTAACCGACTTACTAAATATGTACATGTATACACACACATATATACAGGGAGAAAGTCAGTCTATGGATGTAGGCTGTAACTCTTGACAATGAATTACATAAACTTCTATTGTATAAACATGAAGATAACAACCATTCAAGACCCTTGAGTCTGTGCATGCATGTTTAAATGTGTGTATTTATGATTTTTTGTTTGTTTGTTATATTTTACTAAAACGCTTGTACATGTATGTTTGTCTAATTAAACTTAATAAACTATATATTTGTCTTTCATAAATAAGATTTTAATACATATAGTTGTGAGAATCCGCAAATGCGACCCCCGGGTCTCGGCCCCTGGTTTGGGAGTCTGAAACATCGGAAAGGATTCCGTTGTTCCATTTGCTTCTATGTGTTGATAATTCATATCGGGAGTCCCTCTATCCTATTTCTAGATGCAAGAGGGTTCGTTCAGAGTCGCCAGTACGTTTTACGAGAAAACGGACAAAATGATTGTGTAAGAGGGAAGGCTACAGATAAGCCTTTCTTTACACGTTTGTCTACGAAACCAGGATTCTATAGGGTTCGGGAACTATATTACGGTTTGGGAAGGTGTTAAGCACCCATTCCGCCCTTTCGGTCTCTAGTGGTCTTATATGTTTATTCTATGTTGGAAAACTTGGATGCTTTTACTGATATTCTACTGCTTTCTGGAAATAACTAATGAAAACCTGATTTTCGAGCGCGTTAGGAATCTACCACAACTATGTCGCCACTTCGCTTACTAGGACGGGGATCGACCTGCCCGGTCAGGTCGCGGGGTGCGGGGCAGCGCCCCGTTAGAAAAATCGAGTTTTAAACAAGTCTGCAATAAAACTAATATACGAATATCTTATTTAATTACTAGAAGAGACTTTAGTTACCTTCCGATGATATATATAAGAATAAGAGAGAGAAAATATAATACGGCAGAGAAGACCTCCGGCGAATATTAGCTTTTCCTCTTAGAAATATTTCCAGCGGTCTGACTCTAGAAGGTGGCACACCGGGTGCCAAGATTAGATCCGAGACTCTTGCGGAAATAAATGTTATCGCAGATGCTTCCGGAGAAGGCTTAAAGATTAGAAAATATGAGAGAGAATAAGGAATTTTAGTATAGAAATTGTGGCGAGAAGTTGCCGTCTAGAACCCATGGGGGTGTTGGCCTATTTATAGTGCTCGGGGAAGATTGTCGCGCGACATTTCCCCAAAAAAGGCAAGTGTCGCGCGACATATCTATTTGTCGCGCGACAATCGGCTGAAGTGATGGGTCCTGACACTGTGATGTGTCAGAAAGTGGTTGGTCGGGTGCAGAGAGGGATTGTCGCGCGACATAGTGGGTTTGTCGCGCGACAAGCGGCTGAAGTGATGGGTCCTGACACTGTGATGTGTCAGAAAGTGGTTGGTCGGGTGCAGAGGGGTTTGTCGCGCGACAAGAGATGATTGTCGCGCGACATATCAGGGATTGTCGCGCGACATAGTGGAATTGTCGCGCGACATATCAGGGATTGTCGCGCGACAATGTGATATGTCGTGCGACAATCTCTCTAAAAAACAAGTTTGTCGGGCGACAAACCCTCCTAGTGTAGTACCGGGTCCTCGGGTGGGTCCCGGACCCAAAATAGTAGTTCTCGGAGGTCGTTAGGGTTCTTGCGGGGGTCACGGATCGGGGTGTCTACAATAGTGCATCTAAAATAAACATCTGAGGTATATTTAATTGCCTATTAGTATTGCGGATAAAGTGTTGAAAAATTACACGAGTTTCATGATCGTGAACAAAATTTGAATTAAAATAATTCAATCTTTCGACATATAACGTAAAGAAAATGGTCTTGTGTTTCAGGTTGAACCCTACTAATCAAAAGTCAAAATAACTCTCTGTTGCTTTTTAGTTTAGTGGACGGTGCATGATATGTTTGGTTAGTGGACTTGATTTATACTTTTGTGTCTCCGGGAGCTTTTGGAACTTTCGACCATCTCCCACTATATTATATTATACTAGTTTTAAACTCATACGATGTACCGATGTCAATTTTTATGCATAATACATAAAATTTAATAAATAGAATTTGGCTGAGTAAAAAATGTCCGTATATATTATTAACGAAATAATGTACAATAAATGATAAACAAAGGATACGAGCAAGCTTTAATCTTCTTGTATTGCAAAATTTATTCAATAATACTTTCAATCAAACCATAACATAATTGATAGCAAGAATCATAAAAAAAAATCTTTAATCTGTGAAGCCCACAAAAAGTAATACATATTTCACTAATTTAACAATATTAGTATAATAGGTATTGCCTGTGCCGAATAACAAGGAAACGTAAAAAAAAATAACTGACAATTAAAAAATAGTTAGATTAAGCAAAAAATACATAATACTTAAAAAGCGTAAAACTATAATAAGCAACTTATTTAACTGTCAAAAATACATGTGAAGGGGGGTGAGGGGTTCTTTTTTTGCTAAAATGGAACTCGAAATTCTAAAAGATATATTCAACTCGATTAGGTGAAAACCTTGAATTTGCCTCCGTTTATGATCTATATTATTAAGTAAAAAAACATCACATCAATAGTTTGTTAAATAAATAGTTCACATTTAATTATAACAAATAAGATAATTTTTAAGCCATTAGATGTGTTTTTATAACATCAAATCAAAGAAGTCCACAATTCTCTCTCTCTCTCTCTCAACCAATCTACTCCATTTGTCTCACTTTTCTCTCTCATTAAGTTTTTTTAAAACTTAAAGCAAATTAACTTTAAATATAAATTATTAAAATTTGCATATTTGAAATATACTTATCGATACCTATAAAATAAGATCTGATTATAAATTTACGTCTAAAAGAATTTTTTTTAAAGAAAAGCTATTATAACCCACTTTTCTCTATTTAAACATATTTTTTTTCCGTATGACTTACATTCAAATAACTTTACACAATATATTTGTTTCAAATCCAATTCCAACCAAAATTTTCCTTTAGTTTAAAAATATAAGAGATATATGTTTTTATTTAATCTTTTACAAACTTAAATAGCTTGTTTAAATTTATTTTTTTTAAAGCATGTTATTTCCAATGGTCCATATATTAACAATTAGTAAAACCCTTCCTCTTCTTTTTTTTTATAATAAAAGCACATTATTTTTGTAAACCAGTGTTACTATCAATGGTACCATCTATTTATAATTAAAATTTTAGAAATATATATTGTCATTGTAATAATAATGAGATATATTATTTTTATTCAAATATTTATTCTTGTATGTTTTGGTGAATGATTAGGGATGAAAAATTAACCCAACCCTACCTTAATGAGGTGATAAAAATGGTTCAATTTTTTAATTTTTTTTTATCTAAAAAAAAGGTTCAAATTTAAACATATTATAAACGGAGGCGAATTTGAGGTTTTCAATTAATCACGTTGAATGTATCTTTTGGTATCTCGAGTTCGGTTTTAGCAAAACCCCCTCTCACCCCCCTCGTGCACACGCTTGACAGTTAAATAATTTGTTTATTACAATTTTACGCTATTTAAATATTAGGTATTTTTTTCTTAATCTCACTATTTTTTGACTCTCAATTGTTTTTTTACGTCGCCATGCCATTCATCACTGGCAATGCCTAGTATGTTTAAATTCGAACCCTTTTCACCACTCCATGCGTCACATACAAAAATAAATATTTGGAAAAATTAGTGTATCTCGTTATTATTACAATGACATTATATATTTCTAAAATTTTAATTATAAACAGATGGTACCATTGGTAGTAATACTGGTTTACAAAAATAATGTGCTTTTATTAAAAGAAAAAAAAGGAAGGATTGAGCTAATTGTTAATATACTAGGTATTGCCCGTGCTGAATGGCATGGAAAAACGTAAAAAAAATAAAAAAATTGACAATTAAAAAATAGTGAGATTAAGAAAAAATATATATAATATTTAAAAACCGTAAAACTGTAATAAGCAACTTATTTAACTATCAAAAACACCCGCGAGGGGGGAGGGGGGAGGGGTGAGAGGGGTTTTTTGCTAAAACCGAACCCGAGATACTAAAAGATATATTAAACTCGATTAGTTGAAAGCCTCAAATTCGCCTCTGCTTATGATCTACATTATTATTACAATGATATTACATATTTCTAAAATTTTTATTATAAACAGATGGTACCATTGATAGTAACACTGGTTTATAAAAATAATGTGCTTTTATTAAAAGAAAAAAAGGAAGGATTGTGCTAATTGTTAATATATAGTACCACTGGTAATAACAAACTATTTTAAAAAAAATTAAAAAAACTATTTAAGTTTGTGAAAGATTAAATAAAAACATATATCTTTTTTATATTTTAAACTAAAGGAAAAATTAGTTTTAAATTGGATTTGAAACAAATATATTGTGTAAAGTTATTTGAAAGCAAGTTATATGAAGAAAAAACATGTTAAAGAGAGAAAAGTGGTTTACAATAGCATTTCTTTAATTTATTTTTTTAGACGTACTTTATAATCATAATGTATTTTATTTTTTAGGTATCGATAAGCATCTTTCAAATATGCAAATTTTAATAATTTATAGTTTTTGTATTTAAAGTTAATGTGTTTTAAATTTTTTAAAAAAGTTATTGAGATTGGTGGAATGAGAGAGAGATAGATAATTGCCTATTAGTATTGCGCATAAAGTGTTGAAAAATTACACGAGTTTCATGATCGTGGACAAAATTTGAATTAAAATAATTCAATCTTTCGACATATAACGTAAAGAAAATGGTCTTGTGTTTCAGGTTGAACCCTACTAATCAAAAGTCAAAATAACTCTGTTGCTTTTTAGTTTAGTGGACGGGGAATGATATGTTTGGTTAGTGGACTTGATTTATACTTTTGTGAAGCCCACAAAAAGTATTACATATTTCACTAATTTAACAATATTAGTATACTAGGTATTGCTTGAGCCGAATGACACGGAAACGTAAAAAAAATAACTGACAATTACAAAATAGTTAAATTAAGCAAACAATACATAATACTTAAAAAGTGTAAAACTGTAATAAGCAACTTATTTAACTTTCAAAAATCCCCGGGGGGGGGGGGGGGGGGGGGGGGGGCCGCTAAAATCGAACTCGAGATACTACAAGATATATTCAACTCGATTAGTTAAAAACCTCAAATTTGCCTCCGTTTATGATCTATATTATTAAGTAAAGAAACATCACATCAATAGTTTATCAGATAAATAGTTCACATTTAGTTACTTAATAATATAGATCATAAACGGAGGCGAATTTGAAGTTTTCAATTAATCGGGTTGAATGTATTTTTTGGTATCTCGAGTTCGGTTTTAGCAAAACCCCCTCTCACCCCCCCCCCCCCCTCGTGCACACGCTTGACACTTAAATAAGTTATTTATTACAGTTTTACGCTATTTAAATATTAGGTATTTTTGCTTAATCTCACTATTTTTTAACTCTCAATTGTTTTTTTTACGTCGCCATGCCATTCGTCACTAGCAATGCCTAGTATGTTTAAATTTGAACCCTTTTCACCACTCCATGCCTCACATACAAAATAAATATTTGGAAAAATTAATGTATCTCAGAAAAATTAATGTATCTCATTATTATTACAATGACATTATATATTTCTAAAATTTTAATTATAAACAGATGGTACCATTGGTAGTAACACTGGTTTACAAAAATAAAATGTGCTTTTATTAAAAGGAAAAAAAACAAAAATAATGTGCTTTTATTAAAAGAAAAAAAAGGAAGGATTATGCTAATTGTTAATGTACTAGGTATTGCCTGTGTTGAATGGCATGGAAACGTAAAAAAAATAAAAAAAATTGACAATTAAAAAATAGTGAGATTAAGCAAAAAATACATAATATTTAAAAAGCGTAAAACTATAATTAATAAGAAACTTATTTAACTATAAAAAACACCCACGAAAGGGGGGGAGAGGGGGGTGAGAGGTTTTTTTTGCTAAGACTGCACTCAAGATACTAAAAGATATATTCAACTCGATTAGTTGAAAGCCTCAAATTCGCCTCTGTTTATGATCTATATTATTATTACAATGATATTTCATATTTCTAAAATTTTAATTATAAACAGATGGTACCATTGATAGTAACACTGGTTTATAAAAAAATGTGCTTTTATTAAAAGAAAAAAAAGGAAGGATTGTGCTAATTGTTAAAATATGGTACCAGAGGTAATAATAAACTATTTAAAAAAAATTAAACAAACTATTTAAGTTTGGAAAAGATTAAATAAAAATATATATCTTTTTTATATTTTTAAACTAAAGGAAAAATTAGTTTGAAATTGGATTTGAAACAAATATATTGTGTAAAGTTATTTGAATGCAAGTTATATGAAGAAAAAACATGTTAAAGAGAGAAAAGTGGTTTGCAATAGCTTTTCTTTAATTTATTTTTTTTAGACGTAATTTTATAATCATAATGGATTTTATTTTATAGGTATCGATAAGCATATTGCAAATATGAAAGTTTTAATAATTTAAAGTTAATGTGTTTTAAATTTTTTAAAAAAGTTAATGAGAGAGAAATGGAGTAAATTGGTGGAATGAGAGAGAGAAAGCATTGTTGACTTCTTTGATTTGATGTTTTTAAAACACATCTAATGGCTCAAAATTTATCTTATTTAATGTAACTAAATGCCTTTGATTTGTTAAATTATTGATGTGATGTTTCTTTCCCTTATAATATAGATTATCTAAGATTGCTTTTAAGTTTACATGTTTATAAAGTTATATATGCCTGTTATTAATAGATGGCCAACTGTTGTGATAAATTTTAATACTCGCAAGAACATGAATCGGTTGACAGTATAGCGGGCAAGAAAGGTCGATCCCACAAAAACTTAAACAATATGTCTTATAATTATCTCGTTAATTTTTCACTAAACTCCTAATCTAGCCAGAAAAGCTAATGGGAATCAAACAAATAAAATAAAGCAAATTAAATAAAACAAAACAACACAAAGCAAAGCAAAGCAAAACATGTAAACTAAAGTAATGGAATTAAATTAAATAATATTAGTAAAGATAACAAAATTAATGAATTAATTGACTAGAGTTACATAGTCATATATTTAATATCAAATTCCTTAATATTCATGCGCGTAAACTCTATTATTATCTTGCAATAATTTAGTCTATCGACTCTATTATTTGTGAAAAATAAAATCATTCACGTTTCAATAAGGGGCTTGGTTTAGTTGAAGGCATATTTTCCTTACTTGGCTGCCTATTATTTAGGTTCCAATGGGCTTGGGTTGTAACAACTCCGCTTTAATTTACAGGACAACACCCGTAATTAAGACCTGGAGTGCTACTAACCCATCTTAGAATTACTAAAATGGGTATATATGAAAACAAATAAAGAAATTCAGATAGTAATATCATGCTCGTCAAACAACAACGTCATAATCATGCTGAAGATAATAGTACTGTACATAAACATGCATCCATGTATATAGTCGTTACACAACACTAATCAAGCAAGTCCAAACTAATATATATCACGTCGGGCTAGCCATGGCTGCCCGTGAGAACATATAAATGACAAAAACACATCTGTATCAGAGCCACTAACTCGTTCCCGATCCCGTCACGTCCCTGACCTCTTTGGACTCCTGGCTACATGTAAGATTTTAGAAAAACGGGGTGAGCATATCGCTCAGCAGGGGGGAAAGGAAAGCGTGAAACTTTAAAAACATAACTTGATTTGTTATCGTAAACAAAGTAAATCCTTTCAAAGTATAATTTAAACATTAATTGTAACTTATCGTAGACGTCATTAGTTCATGATAATGCGTGCTCATGCATATGCAGGTTACCTCCCTTTGTGTCAACCCATCTCCACACCTTGGTGATATGCGCCAGTGAGAATCCAAGCCAACATGGCCTTATGAAATTCATCCACTCCAAGAGAATATAATATAACCATAGTTTGCTTCAATAAAAATCCGAACTGGCGTCACAATATAAAATATGTCGCCTCCAAAGGCATACCAATGCCATCATACCCAGGAAGTGGAACAACAATCCCGTCCATCTTCCTTAGAAAAGAATCGAATTCATGGTGCATTGCCAATGCCAAGGTTCCCGGGTTTTTCGCTGGTGGCTTATTAACGGCCAAACAATATCCCCAGGGGTTTAAGGCTTTTCAACCCAAGGGCACCATCCCGGCAAGCACCATGAAAACAGATATTCATACAAAATTCATATCACCCTTGGTCATCCACGACCAAGCATAATCTGTATCCATAAATCTGTTAACTGATCATATCCGACCAACAAGAAGATATCAAGATATAAATAAAGCCTCCATGAATTTCCATAGGAAATAAGCCTCCATATAGCCTCCGAACAGTTATATATATATAATGAAGCTTTCAGCATCATAATAAGAGATATACGCCCATTTGATAGGCCATAAAGAAATCCGAGCTTGCCAAAGAATCTTCAAGAGTGGGGTTGACACAATAATGATGCACAACATGTATATATGCTCTTTATGACAACTAAAAACAACACATGCCACTTAAACTTCATTCATCATATAGCCATGTTCCTTATCGTATACATAACCCATTTACAAATCCACTTGGAAACAACCAAGCATGTATATTCAAGGAACATCGCTTACTAGTCTATATTACATAAATATCAAGTTCAAGTGGCATATCTTGTCCCAAATAATGCATCATATAGAAAATATAAGCTACATATGCCCATATAAACTCTATCAAAATCATGTCCGTGTCCTTTAGTGTATACAAAACCCCTTTTCTTGTCAAATCAACACATACATACCCAGAGAACATCCATATGAATCAATAACATGTAATCAATTTTTTTATTTTTTTTTTCGTCTGAAGGTGGAGTGGTTGAAGGAAGAGGATATAAGAAAAAAAGATACGCCGTCTAAGTCTCTTTCCATTGCTACAAATAACCAAGAAATCATTTCTGCTGCGGCTGAGACTTGAATCCACATACCTTTACCACTAGACTAACTGACTTACTAAATATGTACATGTATACACACATATACAGGGAGAAAGTCGGTCTATGGATGTAGGCTGTAACTCTTGACAATGAATTACATAAACTTCTATTGTATGAACATGAAGATAACAACCATTCAAGACCCTTGAGTCTGTGCATGCATGTTTAAATGTGTGTATTTATGATTTTTTGTTTGTTTGTTATATTTTACTAAAACGCTTGTACATGTATGTTTGTCTAATTAAACTTAATAAACTATATATTTGTCTTTCATAAATAAGATTTTAATACATATAGTGCATCTAAAATAAACATCTGAGGTATATTTAATTGCCTATTAGTATTGCGGATAAAGTGTTGAAAAATTACACGAGTTTCATGATCGTGAACAAAATTTGAATTAAAATAATTCAATCTTTCGACATATAATGTAAAGAAAATGGTCTTGTGTTTCAGGTTGAACCCTACTAATCAAAAGTCAAAATAACTCTGTTGCTTTTTAGTTTAGCGGACGGTGCATGATATGTTTGGTTAGTGGACTTGATTTATACTTTTGTGTCTCCGGCAGCTTTTGGAACTTTCGACCATCTCCCATTATATTATATTACTAGTTTTCAACCCCATGCGATGCACGGGCGTTTTATGAAACACATATTGATTTATTTTATTCAGGATATTAAAGATAATACTACTAATTGAGAAGAAAAAAAAACTTTTTGTTCAAAGTGTTCCACGCCCATTAACACATTCGAGGTACATATAATCTCATACTGGTGCATGGTATGGCATAATATTTGATGTCTTGTGTGTTCCATTAGTAGATTTTAGAAACATCATGCATTTTATTGGGTAGATAAAGTGCTTCCGAAAAGATTTTGAGAAGGCGCATATGTTCATCAAACACAAACATTAGAAATTATTGTGAGCAAATTTAAGAATAACAGAGATAATATGTTTATAACTAAATATTCGACCTTTCCCCTAAGAATTTTCGATTACAAAAAGTTATTTGAAATTATACTATTTCACTATAACAATAAGATTACAGTTATATTAGCAGGAGTTAAAAAGCAAGCAAGGAACACCAAGGGCTTCATGGAGTCCACTATCCCCATTCGCCTCCCCCCCCCCCTCCAACTCGAAGAACGGGTGTATCCGATGAAGTATTGTTTCTAGAAAGAAAAAAAATTGCAAGCAAAATTCTTAATGGATAATCAAGGGAAAGAGAATTAGTACGGCAAAAGGTTTTCAATTATCTAACAAAATCTTATGTGCGAGCAACAGAGGAAATAGAGAAAAAATCAAGCGACTTTGCGAGAAAATAAATATAGAAAGCCATGGAGACAATGTACATACACCATTCAATGTATATGTAAGACTTAACTAATATAGAAATTTAAAAGGTAAGTAAAGGATATGAAAGAGAGGGCTAGACTGATAGTTTTATTATGGGATGGGATAGAATGGAATTTTCATTACTTTGGATTTCTAATTATGGGCATTATAATTTCTGGGAAAAGAAAGAAAGAAGTGCTTCTAAGATATGAATTAGCAACCTAATTATATGACCTCATTAATCATTATCTTGATTGTGTTGGAGAATACACAATTAGTTTAGGTTGTTCGGTCTAGCTGATTCTACTTCGATCTTTGCAAAAGCTATGCCAGCAATGTCAACCTTTTTTTTTTACCACCAGATGTTTTTGTAGCTGCTGGGATTCGACCTGGGGAGCTCCCAGTCGAACTCAACGCTGATCTTCGTGCGCTACCACTGGGTCACTTGCTAGTGGTTAGCAATGTCAAGCTTTTGAACAATAAAAAATTAACAATTTGAAGGTGTATGCCAAGTAATTCACTCCAATTTTAGAAGTAGAAGGGGAAAAGAATTACCTTACGAAGACATGAAAGTTTATTCCACTTAATGATATTTTCTCCTCTTGCAGGTTGACCTCGCAATCTTGCATTCACATATCAATTTCTTATACTATTATATCAAACAGGAAATTATACATTAAGCCATATAAAGTATTGAAAATCATTTTAAAAACTATTTACAATTTAGGTTAAGAAAGCATCTTCTTAATAGGGATTTTATAAAGGAAATCAAGCTCTCAATCATAATATATAGTACTCATGCGAAAATACTTTTGTTACAATCCAAATCTAACACATTTGATATTTTTAAAAAGTTTCAACACAAGTTTTATTCAAAATTTTATTAATTGGATAGTCGCATATATTGTACTTGTATAGGAAAAACAATTTTAATAGTCACTGAGAATTTGGTGTAAACCGTCTGTATATGGACCCTTCCAATAGTATGTGAAATTTTGAATAGTATTTGATTTACTAATATACAAAATAATAAGTGGCTGTTGAACTTGGATTCAGAAACACATTAGATAGCGTAACTGAAATATAATGATAGAAAATTAGTTGTGCACAAATACTCGAAACACGGTGGTTATCATTTAGTCACTATAGATATTGGCATTTGCATCATTTTTGGAAAGAAATATTACCTTTTCCTACTAAAATACATTAAAAAAATTATATTAAATAGTTCACTATTCTAAAAGAAATGCAGGTAACATACAAATCTCCGGAGCAAAAATTTTGTGTGTGAATTCAAGCAATGCAAATCTATACCTATTTGTCCAAATCCATTTTATCTTGTATTGTAAGGTTATAATGTAAGGGTTAATATATGATGCAAGTAAAGCTCACAAACAACAACAACAACAACAATAATTAAAAAAAATACAGATTGCTTAAAATCACCAAGAATTATATTATCTTCATGCATCTCAATTGAAGAGTCTCATAGCACTTGAGAAAAAAAAATGAATACTTTTAATTAACATACCAATTTCGTACCAACCACCACAAAATCTGTCATAGCAAGAGCCAAACCTTGGAGAGATCTTGTTCCATAGTCATAGTAATGCTCATATTAACTCCAAAGAGAAGATTGTAGGACAAAAATCATTAATATACATACAATTAAACTAAAAATTAAACCATGTCTAAACAATATATTTGTTTGTAAAAACATAATATATTTTATTTATTCCACTAGACAATTGTTAACTCAGTCAGGACTTTTTTAAACCTGCCCCTTTCAAAGCTTAAAACAGATGTAAGATCTATAATGAGAAGGAGAGGGAGAATAGACACATTTGTCCACAATAGAAGATCTGAAGAAAATGAAAATAGGGAGAGGTTATTGTTATTCATTATCTCTTTAGCCATGGCGGGATTTTAATTGAAAAAAAAGAGTAGCACGTGTTTTGTGTAAACGATGACTGTAGGCACTAATTTATTGGTAAGAGAGACTATAAAATTCTAATTATGTTCGTGTAGTATTGTTATTTGTTGAAACATTCAAGTAAATACCAACACCAAAAACATAAGAGAGATGTTAAAAAGGAGAGCAAGCAAACCTGTTATTAAAAATGGTCAAAAATTTATATTGTAGCACCAAAGTGGAAGGAAGTACAACTACAACAATAAAAAAATTGAAACATAAGTTACACCAGTCTAAAGAATCAACAACAAAAATAGATATAACTTGAAGAAAACCCCTTAAAATAATCAAACTTACATAATAACAATGAATTTGTAATTATATTTTGCACTCAAACATTTAATCGAACACGTGGAGGGAGAAGGAGATACCTAACTGCTGGTTTTGTATAATAGCAGAGTAGAATGCATTGAAACCACAATGACAATGGATATAGATCAGCAAGCAACAGATTAGAAGCCTAAGAATTAACATGAGAAATATCCATTATGGTACAACTTTTACTAAAATCATGGTAGAGAGTTTGAAAAAAAATGGAAAGAAGAACATACTCGATAGAATTGAATTGAAGGTTTCAACAAATGGAATATGAAAACAGTCACAAAATTAATATCAAGAGAAGAATATAAAGATTGAAAAATCTTATCGATTGAAAGATGCCTAAATGAGTGAAGAAGAAACCTAAGGCATGAACATTGAGAGAAATCAGAGAAATACACATCAGAAAGCCTTTTGTGAAAGGGTGATTGATGAACATTGAATGTCGTAATTACTATTCAACACGTGGCAGGATAAATCCTTATCACTCCTAGAGTTTTACATATATATATTGAATTCAAATCAATCCATAAAACAAACTTGAAATCGAAAAAGTAGTTTTGAGAATGAAAGAAGAAGTTACCTTAAAATTGCAGTGGTTGGAACAATCAGAGAAGCAGAGGAGTAAAATCCCAAAACCGTTTCCATGGACAATGAAGGGTCTTAATGGAAATAACGGATATAGTGACACGTGGCGGAAGCCGTTGAAAGGGCTTCCGTTTTACTTATATTAAACGAGACAAGAGAGGAGTGAGGCGGCTGAAAAGAGAAGAAGAGAGAGAGATTTTATATTGAGTAAATCACCCATTTGCATCCCGAATTTTATATTGATTTTAAGTTGCACCTTAAATTTTAATTTGTTTCACCTTACTAGGGGTGTGCACAGTTCGGTTAACCAGACCGAATAGCCTATGACCGAACCGGACCAGACCAGACCAGACCGAAAATTTTGGTCCAAAAAATTAGAAGATCGGACTAGACCGAAACGCCTGTGAAGACCTGACCAGACCAGTTCAGTCTGGTTCCGATCGGTCCATTCGGTCTGGGCTTTTTTTTTTGGGCCCAAAAGTTGTATTATGATAAAGAAAATCTTCACAATATACACTGCACCTCTACAACTTTCAAGCAAAATCTTTTCATTGTACTAACTAATTAATTTATTTTTTAAAAATAAAATAAAAAAATTCCACAATTAATTTGAAATTCTCAACCATGCCAAATGACAACAACAAATCACATTAACTGAATTTTATTAAAACGGACTCCCACTGACAGTAAACAAACTCAATCTCCCCAATAATTTAATACATGCATATCGCCATTGTGCAGGCTTCAAATTCAATAGAAATTCATCACACAATTGTTCCATCACACAATTTATTAAATATTGCTTTACTCTTTATTTTAAATATTGAGTAATTAATTACGTTAAATTTTCCGAATCAACTCATGTAGCAACATAATCGACATTCAGGGGTGTATAGATTGTAGGGCGTAAATGTCCAGCCATCAAACAACTAAAACATAGCCATCAAACAACTAAATATTCAGCCATCAAACAACTCCAAAACAGCCATCAAATAGCTCCATCTATTAACAAACAGGGGCATTAACAAGAAGGTGAATGGATGGAAAATACCGAAAAATTAGTAGTCATTTTTAATCGAAAAATTAAACAGCCGTCATTTTTAAGGAGCAGGCAATAAGTAGTAGTAATTTCAACAATAAAAATCCAAATCGAACCATATTTAATCAAAAAATTAAAAGAAACGAGAGAGAGAAAAGAGATGAAAAATACCTGTGTTCGGTTAAGTGAGAGTGGGATCGACGGGATTGGGTGGAGAAGTGACAGCAGGATCGGCGGGAGAAGAGAAAGGGGGATCGGCAAGAGAATCCATAAAATGTTTATGGAGAGAGAAAGAGAGAGGCGTTTGTTTCAATGAGGGTTTGAGGGAGACAAGTGTGGCCTTGTGGGAGAGGAGAGCAACGTGAGCTTGGTTTATGCGGCATGAGTTTGTGAGGTGTGAGGGACTGAGGGTCTTAATTTTAGGGTTTGGTTTTAGTATTAATTGTAACCTGCACTATGTGCGGGTGTTTTCTAAACACCAATATATGATGTGTATTAGAAAAATGTTTCGTTCCATATAACTGATTGAATTGAAAGTTGAACTATTTGGTTACAATGTTTAGATTCTAGCCTAACATTTGCCTATAGTTAATTTTTATTGATACTTTCAATTAGAATAAGGGGGGCTATGCCATCTTACTCAAACAAATCAATAAACAAAGTACCTCAATTCAGTTGTTATCAAAATAAGAACGATGGCAAATTTCTAATTTTTCATTTTAAACATGAAATGTATAGGATATGAAAAGGCAGCAATCATATATAGGCAATATTCTTTGTTTTATTCAGCAAATGGCTAAAGGCATTATACCACTCGAGAAGAATCATTTAGCCCGAAAAAATTATTAAATCAATTTTTTTCTATGATTTTCATTTCATTAAGAATATAGAAATAATGTATAAAATCATCAGTTAAACAGCTATAACTCTATGGTCCATTTCAAACATCTGTCTTAATTATATTGTGATCACAAAAAAACATAATTGCATTATGCTCAACAGTTATTGTGTTTGAGACAAAAAGAAGAGTGGAAAGGAACATGGAGAGAAATGTACAGACATGTATTCAAGAGAATAAGAAAGGGGAAAAAATAAAGAAGATTAATTTGCTGCAAGTGAATTTCCAATAATCAATAACAACAAATGCAAAAGAATTTCCAATATCAACCATGAGATGGAAAATACTAATAATAGTACTCGAATGAATTTGCTGCAAGTGAAATACAACATCTCCCTCCTTCCATTAATCTTGATCATGTCACAACTCAAAACATCGAAGTTCTAGCTCCTTTGGTTTCTCTGGGAAAAAAAACAAATCGATTAAAATAACTCAATTTTACAGAACAAACAAAACACTCATTTCACAAAAAATGAAACATAAGCTAAGCCATAGTAGTAAAAACCAAAAAATTCGAAAAATTGAACCAACATATCTCTTCCTCCAATTTACTTATTTTACCGAAACATTGATCCTATTTATTTAGGAACAAATTAGAGTAAATTTTGATCTTAACACTAAGGGAAAATCAGTAACATGGGAGACTTAATTAACTGTTTAAGACCAAAAAACTATCGAGCATAAATTGGGTATATGTGAGAATCCGCAAATGCGACCCCCCGGGTCTCAACCCCTCGTTGGTGGGAGTCTGAAACATCGGAAAGGATTCCGTTGTTCCATTTGCTTCTATGTGTTGATAATTCATATCGGGTGTCCCTCTATCCTATTTCTAGATGCAAGAGGGTTCGTTCAGAGTCGCCAGTACGTTTTACGAGAAAACGGACAAAATAGTTGTGTAAGAGGAAAGGCTACAGATAAGCCTTTCTTTACATGTTTGTCTACGAAACCAGGATTCTATAGAGTTCGGGAACTATATTACGGTTTGGGAAGGTGTTAAGCACCCATTCCGCCCTTTCGGTCTCTAGTGGTCTTATATGTTTATTCTATGTTGGGAAACTGGGATGCTTTTACTGATATTCTACTGCTTTCTGAGAATAACTAATGAAAACCTAATTTTCGGGCGCGTTAGGAATCTACCACAACCATGTTGCCACTTCGCTTACTAGGACGGGGATCGAAGATATCAGAGACTTTAGTTACCTTCCCGACGATATATATAAGAATAAGAGAGAGAAAATATAATCCAGCAGAGAAGACCTCCGGCGAATATTAGCTTTCCTCTTCGAAATATTTCCAGCGGTCTGACTCTAGAAGGTGGCACTCCGGGTGCCAAGATTAGATCCGAGACTCTTGCAGAAATAAATGTTATCACAGATGCTTCCGGAGAAGGCTTAAGGATTAGAAGATATCAGAGAGAAATAAGGAATTTTAGTATAGAGATTGTGGCGAGAAGTTGCCGTCTAGAACCCATGGGGGTGTTGGCCTATTTATAGTGCTCGGGATAGATTGTCGCGCGACATTCCCCAAAAAAGGAGAAGTGTCGCGCGACAAACCTGATCACTGTACCTGTTTGTCGCGCGACATATCTCTTTGTCGCGCGACAAACGGCTGAAGTGATGGATTTTGACACTGTGATGTGTCAGAAAGTGGTTGGTCGGGTGCAGAGGGGTTTGTCGCGCGACAAACGGCTGAAGTGATGGTTCTGACACTGTGATGTGTCAGAAAGTGGTTGGTCGGGTGCAGAGGGGTTTGTCGCGCGACATATCAGGGATTGTCGCGCGACAATGTGATATGTCGTGCGACAATCTCTCTAAAAAACAAGTTTGTCGGGCGACAAACCCTCCTAGTGTAGTACCGGGTCCTCGGGTGGGTCCCGGACCCAAAATAGTAGTTCTCGGAGGTCGTTAGGGTTCTTGCGGGGGTCACGGATCGGGGTGTCTACAGACCCTCTCGACTCAAGCTCCTTGCTTGCAAGGACTTGAGGCGACTGGAAGATACTTCGATTTGTGGCTCCCGCAAGAACCCTAAAAGAGTGTGCGTATGAAAGAAGTGCTTGTGAGTGCCTCCGGAGAGGGCTTGTGCCTGTAGGAAGGACTCACTCTGCCTCTGAAGAGGGCTTTCGTTACCTCGTTGCCTTTTTTTAGATGGCTTGATTTGCTCTACTTGCCTCAGATGGGAGGACTACCATGCGTGCCTCTCTGGGAGGGCTTAACCTCAGGTGGGAGGACTACCAATGTGTGCCTCTCTGGGAGGGCTTAACCTCAGGTGGGAGGACTACCATTTGCCTCACGGGGAGGGCTTAACCTCAGGTGGGAGGACTACCAATGTGTGCCTCTCTGGGAGGGCTTAACCTCAGGTGGGAGGACTACCATGCGTGCCTCTCTGGGAGGGCTTAACCTCAGGTGGGAGGACTACCATGCGTGCCTCTCTGGGAGGGCTTTTGATCTGAAAAGAGAAAGAAAATTGCCTCTGGGGAGGGCTTTTGTGAGTAATTTTGCCTCTGGAGAGGGCTTGTGTTTTGTGATTTGCCTCTAGAGAGGGCTTGTGCCAGTAGAAAGGACTTGTGAGTGATGTTTTGCCTGTAGAAAGGGCTTATGTGAATGGATGCCTCCGGAAAGGACTTTCGCCTAAAAAAGGGCTTAGTGATTGGATTGCCTCCGCAGAGGGCTTATGTGAATGGATTGCCTCCGGAGAGGGCTTGTGCCTGTAGAAAGGACTTGTGAGTGATGTTTTGCCTGTAGAAAGGGCTTATGTGAATGGATGCCTCCGGAAAGGACTTTCGCCTAAAAAGGGCTTAGTGATTGATTTGCCTCCGCAGAGGGCTTATGTGAATGGATTGCCTCCGGAGAGGGCTTGTGCCTGTAGAAAGGACTTGTGAGTGATGTTTTGCCTGTAGAAAGGGCTTATGTGAATGGATACCTCCGGAAAGGACTTTCGCCTAAAAAGGGCTTAGTGATTGATTTGCCTCCGCAGAGGGCTTATGTGAATGGATTGCCTCCGGAGAGGGCTTGTGCCTGTAGAAAGGACTTGTGAGTGATGTTTTGCCTGTAGAAAGGGCTTATGTGAATGGATGCCTCCGGAAAGGACTTTCGCCTAAAAAGGGCTTAGTGATTGGTTTGCCTCCGCAGAGGGCTTATGTGAATGGATTGCCTCTAGAGAGGGCTTGTGCCTGTAGAAAGGACTTGTGAGTGATGTTTTGCCTGTAGAAAGGGCTTATGTGAATGGATGCCTCCGGAAAGGACTTTCGCCTAAAAAGGGCTTAGTGATTGGTTTGCCTCCGCAGAGGGCTTATGTGAATGGATTGCCTCCGGAGAGGGCTTGTGCCTGTAGAAAGGACTTGTGAGTGATGTTTTGCCTGTAGAAAGGGCTTATGTGAATGGATGCCTCCGGAAAGGACTTTCGCCTAAAAAGGGCTTAGTGATTGGTTTGCCTCCGCAGAGGGCTTATGTGAATGGATTGCCTCTAGAGAGGGCTTGTGCCTGTAGAAAGGACTTGTGAGTGATGTTTTGCCTGTAGAAAGGGCTTATGTGAATGGATGCCTCCGGAAAGGACTTTCGCCTAAAAAGGGCTTAGTGATTGGTTTGCCTCCGCAGAGGGCTTATGTGAATGGATTGC
Organism: Lonicera japonica; assembly: GCA_021464415.1. Classification (NCBI taxonomy): domain Eukaryota; kingdom Viridiplantae; phylum Streptophyta; class Magnoliopsida; order Dipsacales; family Caprifoliaceae; genus Lonicera; species Lonicera japonica. The sequence goes on along the minus strand of CM038465.1, from coordinate 38,859,804 downwards.
CTCCGGAGAGGGCTTGTGCCTGTAGAAAGGACTTGTGAGTGATGTTTTGCCTGTAGAAAGGGCTTATGTGAATGGATGCCTCCGGAAAGGACTTTCGCCTAAAAAGGGCTTAGTGATTGGTTTGCCTCCGCAGAGGGCTTATGTGAATGGATTGCCTCCGGAGGGGGCTTATGTGAATGGATTGCCTCCAGAGAGGGCTTGTGAGTTTGGTTCTCTGTAGTATCAACCGACGAGAAGCTAAAGAGAGAGTTCTCTAAGGGAGAAAAGAGCTCATTTGGGAGTTTATATACCCATTCTAAAAGTTTTGCTTTCTCTTTGAATTTTTTGGAAACTTGTTTTGGAAGTTTTCGAAAGAGGAATTTTCACGATGGATTTCTCAATTTTTGCACTTCGTGCGTAGCAATGGCTCAACCGTTGGCTTGTTTCTAAGTCATTTCTGATTTCTTCAAGCTGAGAAGGAAATCTGTTTTGAAGGAGTCTCTGATCTCTTTGATATTCATTGGCCATTCTGAGGCATTTTTGTAGGCCCACATCGTTTTCTGTTTTTCGATGTCCTTATTTCTCCCTCGTTCGGGGAAGCTTTTCATGCCTTTTCTGTTTTTGGTCAAGAGCTTCTTTTCCCGTTTGGCGTGATCAGGAGCCTTACTCACCCAAGACGAAGCCCTGAGCCGGTTTGGCCTAGCTGTCACTCTTGGTGTGGCTCTCCCTGCCACTCTATACAATTCTGTTTCTCTCGCTCGCTCTGGGCGCTCATGCAGGATTTTTCTCTTTTCTACTCTTTCAATTCTTTCTATTCCCGTCTTATCTGATATTTTCTCATTCTCTTTTGCCAGATTTCAGTCTTCTAGAGATCAGAGATTTCTTTGTAGGCTGTTTTGTTCTCGCGATTTTGAAGAAACGACTTAGAACTTTGCATTCGGTATTATCGTGCGAGTGTGTGTTTTTTCTGCACAAAAGGTCAAGAAAAACCACTTTGAAGTTCCCCTATGAAAAAAGCCAAGTCTGAGCTAGGATTGGTCATGCAACAATCTCAATGGAGTAGGTTTTGTCCCATGAATGGGTTCTTTTCTTTCTCATTCTTATTCTCTCTCTAGCTTCTCATTTATCGACTTTTCCCGTATCTGGATGCTCAGGGTGTTCTTCGATACAGTTCTCATGCTAATGATAAGGATGATAGGGTAAATCGTGACCGCGGTGTGGTCTACTAGGATGTGGTATGTGCCAAAAGTGTACATGCTTGTGAATGGATGATCTATTGAAAAATGCTGTATGTTATGCGTGTATTAGTGAAGTGGTGTTTGAGCATGTTCGATAACTTTGATGTGTAAAAGTATTGCTTGCAGGCTGCGGATACTTTCCATGCTGTTTTGTTGATCTTGATTCACAGTTTCCTGCATGTTCAAACAAACATTCATTAATTCTCATAATCATCTCAACAGTAATATCCGATTTTTGGAACTTACATACTTTTACCTTTCAAACCTTCAAACCCTCATAACATATGCACTTAGGTTAATAAAAAAATCCTATAACTCTCATACCTACTCAAAAGTACCCTCAGGTTTTGAAAATTACATAATTTTACCATGTAGGCCCAAAACTCTCGTAATTATCCCCAAAGTACCCTCAGATTTTGAAAATTAAATAATTTTACCCTCTTATCTATATAACTCTCATAATCACGCCAAAGCACCCTCAGGTTTATAAAAATATTACCCTCTTATCATAAAAAGTACCCTCAGGTTTAGGTAAAAATCACCCTCTTATTCTCGTAGTTTACCCTCAGATAATTTTCATACAAAAATACCCTCAGGTTTTGTTCAGGAAAATATCCTCTTAAGAAGATAGTGGGTTACGTGTGTACTTCAACAAAAGGGCTGCGTGGGTGCGTTCCTCGAGAAGAGGATTACATGTGTGTGCGCGCCTTGAGAAGGGGGATTGACGTGTGTGCCTCGAGAAGAGGGCTTGATGTATGTTTTCCTCGAGAAGGGAATTACGGGGGTGCGTGTTCACCTCGAGAAGAGGGATTAACGTGTGTGTGAGCCTCGAGAAGAAAATTATGTGGGTGCGTGTTCACCTCGAGAAGAGGGATTAACGTGTGTGCCTCGAGAAGAGGGCTACGTGTGTGAGGGTGTGCCTCGGGAAGAGGGCTTCGGTATATGGGTGTGCCTCGGAAAGGGGGCTTCGGTGTGAGTGTGCCTCGGGGAGAGGGCTTTGTCAATGCCTCGGGGAGAGGGCTTTGTGTGCCTCGAAAAGAGGGCTTCGTGTGTGTACGTGCCTCGGGTAGAGGGCTTCGTGTGTGTACGTGCCTCGGGAAGAGGGCTTTGTGTGTGTACGTGCCTCAAGAAGAGGGCTTCCATGAGTGAGTGCCTCAGAAAGAGGGCTTCGGCACGTGGGTACCTCAAGAAGAGGGCTACAGTGTATGTATGTGCCTCGGGAAGAGGACTTCCATGAGTGGATGCCTCAAGAAGAGGGCTTAGTGTGTGTAGATGCCTCGGGGAGAGGGCTTCGATGTGTGTAGGTGCCTCCGGAAGAGGGCATAATGAATGGTTGCCTCGGGAAGAGGACTTCGGTGTGGGTATGTGCCTCGGGGAGAGGGCTTCAATTCGTGGACGCCTCGGGGAGAGGGCTTCGTGTGTGAATGTGCCTCGAGAAGAGGGCTTTGATGCGTGGATGCCTCGAGAAGAGGGCTTAGTGTGTGTAAATGCCTCGAGGAGAGGGCTTCGATACGTGGGTGCCTCGTGAAGAGGGCTTCGATGCGTGAATGCCTCTAGAAGAAGGCTTGGTGTATGTAAGTGCCTCGAGAAGAGGGCTTCAATACGTGGGTGCCTCGTGAAGAGGGCTTAATGAATGAGTGTGTGCCTCGAGAAGAGGGCTTCGGTGTACATGTGTGCCTCGGGAAGAGGGCTTCCGTGCATGGGTGTGTGCCTCGAAAAGAGGGCTTAATGAATGAGTGTGTGCCTCGAAAAGAGGGCTTCGATGTGGGTATGTGCCTCGGGAAGAGGGCTTGGTGTGTGCAGATGCCTCGAGAAGAGGGCTTCGTGAATGGGTGCCTCGGAAAGAGGGCTTCGGTGTACGAATGTGCCTCGGGAAGAGGACTTCAGCGTATAGATGTGTGCCTCAGAAAGAGGGCTTTGTGAATGCCTCTGGGAGAGGGCTTCGTGTGTGTATGTGCCTCGAGAGGAGGACTTGATGCGTGGACGCCTCGAGAAGAGGGCTTAGTGTGTGTAGATGCCTCGGGGAGAGGGCTTCGATGCGTGGGTGCCTCTAGAAGAGGGCTTGGTGTATGTAAGTGCCTCGAGAAGAGGGCTTCGATACGTGGGTGCCTCGTGAAGAGGGCTTAATGAATGTGTGTGCCTCGAGAAGAGGGCTTCGGTGTACATGTGTGCCTCGGGAAGAGGGCTTATGTGTATGGGTGCCTCGGGAAGAGGGCTACAGTGCATAGGACTTCGGTGTGCCTCGAGAAGAGGGCTTCGATACGTGGGTGCCTCGTGAAGAGGGCTTAATGAATGAGTGTGTGCCTCGAGAAGAGGGCTTCGGTGTACATGTGTGCCTCGGGAAGAGGGCTTCGGTGTACATGTGTGCCTCGGGAAGAGGGCTTCGGTGTACGGGTGCCTCGGAAAGAGGGCTTCCGTGCATGGGTGTGTGCCTCGAAAAGAGGGCTTCGATGTGGGTATGTGCCTCGGGAAGAGGGCTTGGTGTGTGCAGATGCCTCGAGAAGAGGGCTTTGTGAATGGGTGCCTCGGAAAGAGGGCTTCGGTGTACGAGTGTGCCTCGGGAAGAGGACTTCAGCGTATAGATGTGTGCCTCGGAAAGAGGGCTTTGTGAATGCCTCGGGGAGAGGGCTTCGTGTGTGTATGTGCCTCGAGAGGAGGACTTGATGCGTGGACGCCTCGAGAAGAGGGCTTCGATGCGTGAATGCCTCTAGAAGAGGGCTTGGCGTGTGTAAGTGCCTCGAGAAGAGGGCTTCGATACATGGGTGCCTCGTGAAGAGGGCTTAATGAATGAGTGTGTGCCTCGAGAAGAGGGCTTCGGTGTACATGTGTGCCTCGGGAAGAGGGCTTCCGTGCATAGGTGCCTCTATAAGAGGGCTACAGTGCATGGGTGCCTCGATAAGAGGGTTATCGTGCATGGGTGTGTGCCTCGAGAAGAGGGCTTAATGAATGAGTGTGTGCCTCGAAAAGAGGGCTTCGATGTGGGTATGTGCCTCGAGAAGAGGGCTTAGTGTGTGCAAATGCCTCGAGAAGAGTGTTTCGTGAATGGATGTGCCTCGAGAAGAGGGCTTGGTGAATGGGTGCCTCGGAAAGAGGGCTTCGGTGTACGAGTGTGCCTCGAGAAGAGGGCTTCAGTGTATAAATATGTGCCTCGGGAAGAGGGCTTCGTGAATGCCTCGGGGAGAGGGCTTCGTGTGTGTATCTGCCTCGAGAGGAGGACCTGATGCGTCGATGCCTCGAGAAGAGGACTACCTGTGTGAATGTACCTCGAGAAGAGGGCTTCAATGCCTGGATGCCTCGAGAAGAGGGCTACCGTGCGTGAATGCCTCTAGAAGAGGGCTTGGTGTGTGTAAGTGCCTCGAGAAGAGGGCTTGGCGTGTGTGCCTCGAGAAGAGGGCTTCGGTGTGGATATGTGCCTCGGGGAGAGGACTTTGGTGCCGGTATATGCCTCGGGGAGAGGGCTTGGTGTGTGTGTGCCTCGATAAGAGGGCTACTGTGCATGGGTGTGTGCCTCGGGAAGAGGGCTTCATGAATGGGTGCGTGCCTCGGGAAGAGGGCTTCATGAATGGGTGCCTCGAGAAGAGGGCTTTGGTGTATGAGTGTGTGCCTCGGGAAGAGGGCTTAGGTGTACGAGTGTGTGCCTCAGGAAGAGGGCTTACTGAATGAGTGTGTGCCTCGATAAGAGGGCTTACTGAATGAGTGTGTGCCTCGAGAAGAGGGCTTGGTGTGTGTAGAAGCCTCGGGGAGAGGGCTTCGTGAATGGGTGCCTCGGGAAGAGGACTTTGGTGTATGTGTGTGTGCCTCAGGAAGAGGGCTTACTGAATGAGTGTGTGCCTCGAGAAGAGGGCTTGGTGTGTGTAGAAGCCTCGGGGAGAGGGCTTCGTGGATGGGTGCCTCGGAAAGAGGGCTTCGGTGTATGAGTGTGTGCCTCAGAAAGAGGGCTTCGGTATGTGTGGTGTTTATCGCTACGTTGCCACTTTTCTAAATCGTAGACGAAAAGTTTTTAATTTTCAAAAATACACACATACGAATGATGCGAACCCTTCTGCAAAAAAAAAAAAAAATGTTAGGTAAATAAACAACGAAAATCAATTTTCGGGTGTTTATAAAGACACGTCAACAACAACTTGAGTGAATTCCCAGTGGGAGTTTAGGGTAGGCAGCAAAATGCTCCTTGGGTTACCCTATTTGTCCCGAATTTTGAAAAACTCATCTTTTGATTTTATGAAAATTGGGAATATCTCTCCTCTTGAGTTGCTTTTCATGGGAGATGTACCGGGGAAAGTCACAACGAGGTGATCTCGATGTAAATTTCTACGACGGAGGTTGGTCAGCCTCCGGCCGTACTCGCCAATATCTGGGGGAGATATACATGACAAGGCCCTATGCGGTACGAACTCCTCACGGTTGAAAAAAAGATAAGAGTGTTCTATCTCGACTCTTCCTATATGCAACGCAGGTGTAATGCAAGGTGAAGGCTTCAGGCTCCCTCCTATTTGGCAAGACCTCGCGATATACCCCAGGGGCGGGTACGTGCAAGAATCTTTTGATATACTTCCGGGTACGTGAGTGTTCTCGTCACTCGATATACCTCGGGGGCGTACTTGGCCAAGGAGAGTGGAAGTAAATGCTTTCGGTTTATGTTGGCCCAAGCAAGCCAACTCCCTACTCACTTATAATACTTCCGAGGGTTTGGGGTAAAAATCACACTCGTAAGAACCATGCATGAATAGTGATGTGCGTGAAAACAAGAGTTTTCGAAAGGTTTAATTTGCAAATATCTTATCTTCGAGGTGTATTTTGAAAACGCAATTTTTACTTTGAAAAGATATTTCTTTACAATCAAATTAACAGAAAAGGGGAATCCTAAACATATGTCTATGTCAATGAATGGACTCTACTGCGCCTCTAGGTCAAGTCAACAATAAAATCCAGGCGCCACGTTAGAGGGGCTTAAAAAGGCAGGTAGGGAAAGCAGTAAAAGCATGCATATCAACATATTATAAACAAAAGTCCACATATAAGAGCCTAGTTCTCTCATGGTCCCCAGCAGAGTCGCCACTGTGAGAATCCGCAAATGCGACCCCCCGGGTCTCAACCCCTCGTTGGTGGGAGTCTGAAACATCGGAAAGGATTCCGTTGTTCCATTTGCTTCTATGTGTTGATAATTCATATCGGGTGTCCCTCTATCCTATTTCTAGATGCAAGAGGGTTCGTTCAGAGTCGCCAGTACGTTTTACGAGAAAACGGACAAAATAGTTGTGTAAGAGGAAAGGCTACAGATAAGCCTTTCTTTACATGTTTGTCTACGAAACCAGGATTCTATAGAGTTCGGGAACTATATTACGGTTTGGGAAGGTGTTAAGCACCCATTCCGCCCTTTCGGTCTCTAGTGGTCTTATATGTTTATTCTATGTTGGGAAACTGGGATGCTTTTACTGATATTCTACTGCTTTCTGAGAATAACTAATGAAAACCTAATTTTCGGGCGCGTTAGGAATCTACCACAACCATGTTGCCACTTCGCTTACTAGGACGGGGATCGAAGATATCAGAGACTTTAGTTACCTTCCCGACGATATATATAAGAATAAGAGAGAGAAAATATAATCCAGCAGAGAAGACCTCCGGCGAATATTAGCTTTCCTCTTCGAAATATTTCCAGCGGTCTGACTCTAGAAGGTGGCACTCCGGGTGCCAAGATTAGATCCGAGACTCTTGCAGAAATAAATGTTATCACAGATGCTTCCGGAGAAGGCTTAAGGATTAGAAGATATCAGAGAGAAATAAGGAATTTTAGTATAGAGATTGTGGCGAGAAGTTGCCGTCTAGAACCCATGGGGGTGTTGGCCTATTTATAGTGCTCGGGATAGATTGTCGCGCGACATTCCCCAAAAAAGGAGAAGTGTCGCGCGACAAACCTGATCACTGTACCTGTTTGTCGCGCGACATATCTCTTTGTCGCGCGACAAACGGCTGAAGTGATGGATTTTGACACTGTGATGTGTCAGAAAGTGGTTGGTCGGGTGCAGAGGGGTTTGTCGCGCGACAAACGGCTGAAGTGATGGTTCTGACACTGTGATGTGTCAGAAAGTGGTTGGTCGGGTGCAGAGGGGTTTGTCGCGCGACATATCAGGGATTGTCGCGCGACAATGTGATATGTCGTGCGACAATCTCTCTAAAAAACAAGTTTGTCGGGCGACAAACCCTCCTAGTGTAGTACCGGGTCCTCGGGTGGGTCCCGGACCCAAAATAGTAGTTCTCGGAGGTCGTTAGGGTTCTTGCGGGGGTCACGGATCGGGGTGTCTACAGTATACAATTGCAAGATGAAAAATGTTAAAAAAAATAAAAAAAAAATTAGTAAATTTGAAAAGCTTAGATAAATTGTTTCTTATAATGAAATTTGTTTCCTTGTAAAGCGGTATATATGATAATAAAAAATATATATGAACTTACAATCTCAAGTAAAAAATTAGATAAACTGTGGAGAACGGAAAGGGGCACTTGAGGGGACCACAAATTTATTTTTTAAGGAAGGGACCGATTAATTGAAGATAAGTCTTAACTACCTAAAAAGACTACGTGTTGAACATGAACAATTAATGGGATGACAGTAAACAGTTGAAACATATAACACTTTTACACCAATACGAGGAATTTTTAGGCTGTAGTGCTAAATATTTTGATTGGTCATCAAATTGTTTTTATGGAAATAGATAAAAGTGGGAGAGCAATTTCATGTTACACATTTCACTTCAGTCAATAGCTAAGAGAAGACATTCTTATAGATGAGAAGATACCAACATGTGACGCGCTGGAACTGATGAGTGATAATCATGTATATCCAATACATTGGCATAATTGGCATCAAAAACAATTATGTTGGCCAAATTCTAAAGTACTGAAAAATCGAAGAAAGTGTTCGTTAGGTAGATTTTTACATCTGTCTAAATAATGTTCCAAAAAATTGTTCCTTAAAATTTTGATTTGAAAAGTCATCCAAATCGTAGGAAGAATTTCTTACTCAAAAATATAAACATAGATAATAAACCACATACAAATTACTTATAGTTATGAATTATTAATGAATACAAATTTAGTGTGAGATAAACAAACCTATACAAACTTGCAGGAAATTCCTTCTGATAAACGCATAATATTGTCATGCATAAGCTCTTTCTCGGAGTCGCATGTCGCGTTTGTTGCTTTAATTCTGCCTAATTATCCACTTATCTCGAGATTAGTGTCTTGGCGAGTTTTGTATCTAACATCGTCCCGCTAGGTGTGCTTTTGTTGTGTTTCTATGTGTTTATAGGCATAGGATGCAATGGCCTTCGAATGATTGATCAAGCGCGTTATTTAATTTGCGTCAAGTTTTTGGCGCCGTTGCCGGGGAATAAGGCAAAAGGCGGATCTCGGGTTTTGTATAAAACCATTCTCTGTGAGTATCTCTCCATTTTATTAATTTATTTTTCTCCCTTATTTTTGTTTGATTTTGTAGAGTTCCCGAGGAGAAATTCGAATCGTTGCCCAAGCCCATGCAAGGGCGATTGTTCGTGGATATTCGAATTAGCCCTCCCACATCTCCAAGAATGGCAAACCAAGGTAGAGCCGCGGATCACGAGAGCGATAATGAAGGGGAAGGTGCCAACAATGTTCCTCATGTTAGGACCATGAGAGACTATCTTCAACCGCCTCGGGCAACTTCGAATTCGTGCATTGTGCTTCCCGCTGGCCAAGCCGGAGCGTTCTCTTTCAAACCGGGTATGCTTCAACATATCCCTTCTTTTCATGGTATGGAGTCGGAAAACCCATACTTGCACTTGAAAGACTTTGAAGAAGTCTGCTCCACATTTCGTGAGGCAAATGTTAATGAGGATGTCATGCGTTTAAAACTCTTTCCTTTCTCCCTAAAAGATAAAGGAAAAATTTGGCTAAATGCCCAAAGACCGCAGTCAATTCGGTCTTGGCAAGAGCTTCAAGCGGAATTTCTAAAAAAATTCTTTCCCGTTCATAGAACCAATGCTTTAAGAAGGGCGATATCTAATTTTTCCGCCAAAAGAAAATAAAACTTTTTATAAGTGTTGGGAAAGATACAAGGAACTTCTAAACGCATGCCCTCACCATGGTCACGAAACGTGGAGCCTTGTTAGTTTTTTCTATGAATCTCTCACCCCCGATATGCGTACATTTGTTGAGACCATGTGTAACGGTCAATTCTTGAGTAAGAATCTCGATGAGGCTTTATTGTATTTTGATGAATTAGCGGAAGGTGCTCAAAATTGGAACACCTATTCCGAGGAACCCAAAGCAAAAACTCAAGGAAGGGGTGGGTTGTACCAAGTGTCTAATGAGGATGAATGGGTGCGAGGTTATTCCAATTGTCTAAGAAAGTAGAGGCAATGGAAGCAAGTAAGTTTAAGGAGGTCAATGTAGTATCCTCGAGTCAGTTGTGTGTCATTTGTGAAAATTCAGGACACACTACCGAGGATTGCCCTACCATTCCCGCTTTCCGGGAAGTCCTCAAAAATCCCGCCCAAGTCAATGCTTTACACCAGTACAACCAAAACCGTAACCAAAACGATCCTTATTCTCAAAGGTACAATGAAGGATGGAAGAATCACCCCAATTTCAGTTGGGGAGGAAATCAAAGTCAGAACCACAACCAATATAATCAGAACCAAAAGCAACAACAACAACCTCAAAATTCTTTTGTTCCACCTCAGAATCAAAATCCCAACCAAAACTTGGAAGCTTTGTTGAGATCATTTGTGGACAAAACGGATCGTGATGTGGGTGAGTTAAAAACTCAAATGTCTAAACTCACCACCGCCCTAGCTACCCAAGAGAAGGGAAAATTCCCCTCTCAACCTTTAGCGAATCCTAGAGGTCAAGTTCAAGTAGTAGAGGGAGGAGAGTCTAGCTCCAAGATAGAAGAACTCAAATCTATCACAATCTTGAGAAGTGGGAAGGAGGTAGACAAAACTATTGTTCCTAAAACCCCCAAGGTGGCGGACATAGTTGATCCCACGCATGTTGAGGAGTCGGAGGTTGAACAAGTTGTGAGTGAAGAGAAGAAGAGAGAGGAAGAGAAACAAGGAAAAGAGGATCTCGAAAAAATCAAAAATGGGATCAAGGTTCCATTTCCGGAGAGATTGAACCAACCGTCCAAATCTAATACCGAGATTTTGGATGTTTTTAGGCAAGTAAAAATCAACATTCCATTGCTTGACGCGGTCAAGCAAATACCTTCGTACGCTAAGTTCCTCAAGGACTTATGTACTACCAAACGAAGGTTGAATGTCAAGAAAAAGGCCTTTATGGCGGAGCAAGTGAGCTCGCTCATGCAAGGCACAAGAGCCCCCAAGTTCAAAGACCCCGGGTGTCCTACAATTTCGTGTGTCATAGGAAATTGTAGGATCATAAATGCTTTGCTAGATTTGGGAGCAAGTGTGAATGTACTCCCATATTCTGTATATCAACAATTGGGGTTGGGTGAGTTGAAACCCACGAGGGTTACTATTTAATTAGCGGACCGATCCGTTAAGATACCAAGAGGGATAGTCGAGGATGTGCTTGTTCAAATTGACAAGTTTTATTTTCCTGTTGATTTTATCATCCTCGACATGCAACCCGTGTCGAATCCCGCTAAGGAGATTCCAGTTATCCTTGGGCGACCATTTCTTGCTACTTCTAACGCTATAATAAACTGCAAAAATGGAATTGTGAAGTTAGCATTTGGAAACATGACTCTAGAGCTAAACGTGTTCTCTTTGAGCAATCAAAGAGACGACGATGATGATGAGGAAAGTGAACACGTGAACATGATAGAGTCATGTATCCAAGACCACTTTGTGGCAAATTTGGAATCGGAGTCAACGGAAGGTTATCTAACCACTTCCGATGAACCCGAGGATTGTATGCAAGTGTTTTCTTTGTCTGACAAACAGGTCGAATTCTCGAAAAAAGAAGAAAACACACAATCTCCTACCAAAAAGCTTGAAGGACAAATGGATCTCAAGCTATTGCCTAGCAACTTGAAGTATGCCTTTTTAGGAGCTTCAGACACTTACCCCGTCATCATTTCGTCCGATCTCTCGGATGACCAAGAGGTAAGATTGGTTAATTTGCTTGGTAAATACAAAAAAGCTTTTGGTTGGACACTTGCCGACCTCCAAGGAATAAGCCCTTTGATTTGTATACATAAAATTCACTTGGAGGATGGGGCAAAAACATCGAGGCAATTTCAACGCCGGTTGAATCCTAACATGCAAGAAGTGGTTAGGAACGAGGTGTTGAAATTGTTGGATGCAAAGATCATCTATCCGATCTCGGATAGTAAATGGGTTAGTCCAACTCAAGTGGTACCGAAAAAATCAGGTCTTACGGTAGTCAAAAACGAATCAAACGAGTTGATTCCGCAAAGAGTCACCACCGGGTGGCGAATGTGTATCGACTACCGTAAACTCAATGAGGCAACTCGTAAAGATCATTTCCCCCTCCCCTTTTTGGATCAAACTCTAGAGAGGGTAGCGGGTCATGAATATTACTCTTTCCTCGACGGTTTTTCCGGGTACAATCAAATTGAGATTGACCTAGATGATCAAGAAAAAACCACCTTTACATGTCCTTTTGGTACCTTCGCTTATCGAAGAATGCCCTTTGGTCTATGTAATGCACCGGCCACTTTCCAACGGTGTATGCTAAGTATCTTTAGCGATATGGTGGAAAGGACTTTGAAAGTTTTTATGGATGACTTTACCGTCTATGGTAAGTCATTCGACAATTGCTTGGCTAACCTGGAACAGGTCTTGGAAGATGCGTGGAAAAACAATTGGTATTGAACTGGGAGAAGTGCCATTTTATGGTTACCAAGGGAATTGTTTTGGGGCACATCATTTCTTCAGAAGGAATCGAGGTGGATAAAGCTAAAATTGAGTTGATTGCTAAACTTCCTACACCCAAGAATGTCAAAGATGTTCGATCCTTTCTAGGACATGCCGGGTTTTATAGGAGGTTTATCAAGAACTTCAGTTCCATTTCCAAGCCGATGTGTAGTCTACTTCTCAAGGATGCACCCTTTCAGTGGGATGCCAAGTGCGAGGAAGCCTTTGTCTCTCTGAAGCATATGCTTACTACTGCGCCTATTATGCAGACACCGGACTGGAGCTTGCCATTCGAGCTTATGTGCGACGCAAGTGACTATGCGGTGGGAGCGGTTCTTGGTCAACGGAAAGACAAGAAACCGGGTGTGATATACTATGCAAGTAGGACATTGAATGATGTGCAAATGAACTACACCACGACAGAGAAAAAGCTTCTAGCAATTGTCTTCGCCTTAGACAAGTTCCGATCCTATTTGATAGGATCGCCAATTGTGATTTTCACGGATCACGCGGCGTTAAAGTACCTATTCACAAAGAAAGATGCCAAGCCGCGGCTTTTGAGGTGATACTCTTATTGCAAGAATTCTATTTAAGCATCAAGGACAAAAAGGGAGTCGAGAACGTGGTGGCCGATCATCTGTCTCGACTCACTTTTACGAACAACATTGAAGAAAGTCCGATCCAAGATTCGTTTCCAGACGAACAATTATTGGCAATCTCGACACTCCCATGGTATGCAGACATTGTAAATTATCTTGTAACTGACAAGATACCAAAGTCATAGGGCGCACAAGATAGAAAAAAGTTTTTGAGTGAAGTGGGTCGATTCTATTGGGATGAACCGTACCTATTTAAGTATTGTGCGGATCAGATTATCAGACGGTGCATCCCAGAGGAAGAAGTGGAGAGAGCTCTATCTTTATGTCATTCTGAGGCTTGCGGAGGACACTTCTCGGCAAAGAAGACCACCGCGAAGATTTTACAAAGTGGATTGTATTGGCCGTCGCTTTTCAAGGACGCACAACGCTTTTGCAAAGCATGTCAGAGATGCCAAATGCTTGGAGGGATTTCCAAGAGGAACATGATGCCACTCAATCCTATTCTGATGATTGAAATCTTTGATTGCTGGGGCATCGACTTCATGGGACCGTTCCCATCTTCTTACGGTAATCTTTACATTTTGGTTGCCGTAGATTATGTTTCAAAATGGGTGGAAGCCCAAGCATGCAAGAAAAATGATCACAAAGTGGTGATCCGATTTCTAAAAGAACACATTCTTGCACGTTTTGGCACTCCCAAGGCAATAATAAGCGATGGCGGTACTCACTTTTGCAACAAACCATTTCAATCATTAATGCAAAAGTATGGTGTAAACCACAAAGTATCGCTCGCTTATCATCCTCAAACTAATGGTCAAGCTGAGTTGGCAAATAGGGAGATCAAACAGATTCTAGAGAAAACGGTAAACCCAAATCGCAAGGATTGGTCGTTAAGACTGACCGATGCACTTTGGGCTTACCGTACTGCGTATAAAACAACTCTAGATATGTCTCCTTATCGCATTGTGTACGGAAAACCATGTCATTTGCCAGTAGAGTTGGAACACAAATCATACTGGGCAACTAAGATGGTTAACTGTGATTTGGAAAAGGCCGGGCTTGACCGTAAGTTGCAAATTGATGAAATCGAGGAACTGAGAAGAGATGCTTATGACAATGCAAAGATAAGCAAGGAACGTGCCAAAATTTTTCATGATAAATCTATTTTGAGAAAAGAATTCAAACTCGGGCACAAAGTTCTTGTTTATGATACTCGTCTGCATCTCTTCCCGGGAAAGTTAAAGTCTCGTTGGACCGGCCCCTACATAGTCCGTCATGTATTTCCTTTTGGAGCTGTGAATGTTGAGGATCCCAAAACCGGCTACATTTTCAAGGTGAATGGACAACGTCTTAAGCCGTTTTTGGAATTCCCAATTCGAGAGGAGTCCACCCCTCTCGAAGACCCGACTTATGCCTAAAAGGCATGGGTCGATTTTGTAAATAATGTTTTTTGTTAGTGTTTTTGAGTTTCAGGAATCATCATCGGAGAATCGGGTGTCATTAAGTCTAAACGGATCAAGTTGAGGGGAGCAGTAAGGTGTTTTGGTGCAAAGAAGGCAAAGAAAATTTTTCTGGCAGATTGGTCCATGATCGATCATGGTAGAAAATTTTTCTCAGGCAGCATATGGCATGATCGATCATGGGATTCCATGATCGATCATGGAAGAGGAGGCACTTGGGCAGAAGGCAGCATGATCGATCATGGGATTCCATGATCGATCATTGTACAAATTTTCACTTGGGCAGAATGACCCATGATCGATCATGGGTTAACCATGATCGATCATGGTCCCGTAATAAAACAGGGGCGCCATTTCTAAACCCCCATTTCTCACTTCTCCTTCTCCCAAATCCTCTTCAAACCCTAGCCCCTCTTCCCCCATTGATCCCAAACCTTCCCCAAACACCATTTCCAACCTTCCCAACCTAGAATCAACCATCAAATCTCCCAATTTCAAACCTCAATCATCAATCCCATCCCAAAAATCCCCCTTTCTCTCACTCCTCACCAATTTCGAGCCCTATCTTATCAAATCTCGAAATTCCTCATCTCTCCCTCCTCTAAAGCGTAATTCCACATTACTCTTTCATGGCTTCCTCTAACCCTCCCACTAAGCCACTTGAAATTCAAGTCGCAAGGGGTGGCTACCGCAGATTTCGAAGCCGCCAAGAATTCGATTGGTGGAATTACGCTTTCAAGACAAGGACGGTAGTCATTGAGAGGCCGGTCTACATTGGTTCGCTGGACGATTTCCCTCAACGAGCAACGTTTGAGCGATATCCGGGGTGGATTAACTACTTGCGTGAACAAGGTACTCAATGTAATCTCACCATTTGTCGTGAATTTATCGCAAGTTTAATTCAAGTTCCAAATACATCATATGCATATGTTGCTCATGTTCGAGGCAAAACGGTTCATTTTAACCTCGAGGTTTTGAGTGCGATTACGGGAATCCCGGCCTTACCACCCAATGCCCACGACCTCCCTTATTCGGATGGTACCCCTTATGAAGAGCCAAGAGCTAATGATTTAGCTACATTTTTAGCCGGTAGACCAATGGAGTGGATTGGAACTCAATTCGATAGGAGCAATTTACATGACAGCCTTAGGACATTGTGGCTAGTAATTGCCAATGCTTTGGACCCAACTTCACATACCCAACACCTATACCCTTCTCAAGCGTATGTGGTATACGCTATTGCAACAAACAAGCGCATTTGTTTGCTTCGTCACATCATTGGGCGGATTGCTAGAATCATTGACTTAGTCGCCCACAACGAAACAATCAAATTCGGGTCGTTGATCACTAAGGTATGTTTGCGAGCGGGGGTAACCGAGAGAGATGAGGATGTGAAGAAAATGCCTCGAGCACCACTTAACCGATCGTCCCAAACTCGAGCCCCTGGTCAATTAAGGAACCGGCCAAGTTTTTCAACCGCTCCTCCTCAAGTTGAGTCTGAAGAAGAGGGGGCAGAAGAAGCAGGAGCAGATCTCCCGGGCCCCTCAAGGCGGAGAAGACGGGCAAGCTCTAGGCCAGTAGATGACATTAGGGAATTCATGAGAGAGCAGTTTGAGCAGATGACTGCTTTGATGCAGACTGGGTTTGCTAGCATCAATGAGAGGGTTGAGATTATGGTATTGCGTCAGGACCGTTTGGAGGCAGATATTACAGCTCAGGTCGAGGCACGAGTTACAGCTCAGATGGCCACCCAGCAGGAGTTCATACGCCAGCAGTTCGAGGCGTTGTATGGTCGTTTTCCCCCACCCCCACCTCCCGACATGTGATGATAGTTGCAAATCCTGAAAAACTCTTTAAGTAGTTATATTTATGCTTAGTTTTATTTTATTTCTTTTGGGTTGTATTAGATTTCTGACAAGATGTTAACTTTAGAACTTGGTTTTAATGGTTGAATGTTATGGTTTTTGCTTCTGAATTCTAATTCTAACCCGTTTTATGAATAGTGGTTGTTTATCTCTTATTTTTTTGTCTCATGGAAAGCAAGCCAAAGTAGCCCTTCCGTGCAATTTTATTGTTCTCTTTCCATTGAGGACAATGTTTCTTTCAAGTTGAGGGGGGTACGTTATTTTGTGTTTATTTTGTTTTGGCTTGCTTTCGTGTTTTTCCATGAGTAGAAGAGATGTGCTCAAAATTTTGTTTTTTTTGAGAAGTTTGAAAATTGATGATTGATTGATTGATATTTTGTTTGATGAAGACTATTGTTTCTTTAGCTTTTGGCATGAATTCTTTGATTTGGATAGGAATTTGAATGATAATCTAAATTGCCTTGCTCCATTTAGTCTCATATCCCGCTATATTCTCTTGCTCCGCATGCTAGATTGCTTCGGTTGTTTCCAATTCGGTAATAACACGTAGATTTATTTTCATTGAGAGAAGAGAATTTTTTGTCCAAAAATAATGGAAGCTCTTTCGAAAAGATCCTCCAATGAGAGGACAAAAGCATAGCACTTTGATAACTTGGATGACTTTTATCCTAATATTGACTTAAAGCTTCACTTGACTAAATCTTAAGTCTCTTTGTCTAATATTACGGATGGGTAAAGGTTACCATATGGAAAAGGGTGAATAGCTTCCTTCGAGCTCCAATGAATGAGCAGTAATGAGAAAATTTCATAAGTGAGACCGCTGCCCCCCATAGAGATGAAAACCGCCCTGATCTAATTTAGCAAAATTTCCAAGAAAAGATAAAGAAAGTGCTTAGAATCGACGAATCTCGAAGCTTTTGTTTTTGAAAAAGTTCTCTTCCTTCTCAAATGACTATGACTCTTTGTGTTTATATTGAATTGCTTGAATCCAAGTCTAGTATGTGAGCATTG
Source organism: Lonicera japonica (assembly GCA_021464415.1). Classification (NCBI taxonomy): domain Eukaryota; kingdom Viridiplantae; phylum Streptophyta; class Magnoliopsida; order Dipsacales; family Caprifoliaceae; genus Lonicera; species Lonicera japonica. The sequence goes on along the minus strand of CM038465.1, from coordinate 38,842,769 downwards.
GAGAATATGGGATTGTGTTCTAAAGGAGATAGGCGAATTAGATAATCATTCAAAAGTCCATCGTTCTGGAAAATTGATAGTAATGCCTTTTGCTGTGCAAATTGAAACTTGAATCTTCATTCTCATCATTCATCATGATCAAACTCCTAATGTTTGTAGGTATCATTTCTGAAAACCTTCACGAGATGCAACTCGTCTTCTTTGGGAACTTAGAAGTTAACAACTTTTTGTATAGCGTAGTGCTTTTGTAATTATTATAATTTTTTGTCTTGCTAAGGGACTAGCAAGAGATAAGTTGAGGGGAGTTGATAAACGCATAATATTGTCATGCATAAGCTCTTTCTCGGAGTCACATGTCGCGTTTGTTGCTTTAATTCTGCCTAATTATCCACTTATCTCGAGATTAGTGTCTTGGCGAGTTTTGTATCTAACATCGTCCCGCTAGGTGTGCTTTTGTTGTGTTTCTATGTGTTTATAGGCATAGAATGCAATGGCCTTCGAATGATTGATCAAGCGCTAGTGAAAAGCTCGCAAAATGCTGATCTGAGGAATTTTCCAGAAGCATGATCGATCATGGGTTAACCATGATCGATCATGGTACAAACTGGCATTCAGGCAGAAGACCCCATGATCGATCATGGGTTGGCCATGATCGATCATGGCCCTGGCAACTTGGCCATTTCACACCCAAAATGGGCTATTTTAGTGGTTCAAGCTATTTTAGATATTTAGTTAGATATTTTTCTACCTTTTAATATATATTATTTCTTTTACCTTAAAAGAGGGAGATTATCTAGTTTTTAACACTTAGAGTTCTAGAGAGAGGGGAGAGCTCACTTGTTGATTGTTCTTCATTTCTCCATTGTAAGTGCTTAATTTGTAAGAATGATTTCTTCTTCTATGATATTTGTTCTTGCATCTATTATGGAGTAGTCTATTACTAAGGTTACGGAGGTTGATTGTGATATGATTTTTGGTGATTAATGGCTCAATCCATATTTAAAGTTTGATAAATATTTGTGAATCTTCTTCTTCTTCATCATATCTTCCATTATTTCAAGCTTTCTAGGTATTTTCATATTAAGTTAAGACTTTATATGCCTTGTATATTTAGTTCTTGGTTGTTAATGAGCATACAACATATTCATATGGTTCTAAAAAGCTTGTAGTCCCTTTCCCCCATCCATGGAGTTTTTCCCTCTTCATAGAAATTATGAATAGTTCTTAAAACTCCATAGATAGATTTTAAATTTGTTTAGCTTATCTTTGATTCATTTATTGATATATTGAGTGCTTCTTACACTTTATGTGATACTTAGACTCTTTATTTTCTACCATATGTGATAAATGATGAGTTGACTAATTTATCCCATAAACTTTATTCCGTTTCATTGTTAGGATTCACTTTATAATTTTCATTCTTTAAATCATGAGATTACTACACTTGCTTTATGTTAAATCTTTTAATGATGAGTTTGTCATATCTATCTCGGATTAGCTTCATCGGGAATGGGTTGCCTTGCTTCACACCCGTAGCTAAGAGGTAGGAATGATAACCCCGTCTTTGGTGGAATGTCGTTTGTCTCTTTCTCGATATAGCTTCAACTCGGGAATGAGTCGCCTAGCGTCGCACCCTTTGCTATTGAGAGATACACCAACATTCCCCATATATTGAGAAATCTTGTGTTGTAATCTTTGTATGAGCTAGTGATCGCCGTCTCTTAAATCGTAACTAACCTCCACCTACCTTAGTGCTTTCTTATTAATTTTCACAACTGTTTTACATTTCCGTTGTTCTACAACCATTTCATCTTACAAGAATCAGAAAACACTTTAATCCGTAATCCATTCCATCCCTTTTCACTTATCCCTGTGGTTCGACACTCGGACTTCCGAGACTATATTACAACTTGACGTGCCTGCACTTGGGCTATATCGCAACGCGCTTTCCTAGCGTCGTCACCTTCCAACTATAGAACAATGATTTTGCAATATAGTTTTTCATTTAAACATTGGATCGAACACATTAATTACTTGAATGAAAAAGGAAGAAGTACCTGACTATACATCCTCAGTAAGCAGACGATCAACTTCTTTTGCCTGCTTATGCGGTATTTCTTCTGCAGGTCTATGTGATACCTGTTGCATCCGGAAATCTAGTATTAGAAATTGGAAGTACAACACAAATGGTAACTTGGTCCTATAAATTTCTTTCCATTTTTTCCTGGTTTTCATTTTTTACCTTTTCAGAAAAATCAATCAGTTGGAAGTACATAATTTGTTTCATCTTGATGAGTTGCCAGAGTTCATGAATCTGTATCCAAAGTAAGAGAAAAATAAAAAGAGAAAAAAAGAAAAAAAGAGAAAAGGGAAAACATAGTCCATCGAATTTGGTCGAACTTACGTTTGTAATAATGATGTTACACTCATGAATGCAATATCTTCTTCATTTTCCGGCCTCTGCAAAGACAGATTCGAGTGACAATGGGTTGCAAAAAGAGATTTATAATCTGACGGACACCAAGGGGATAAAGAGAAACCGGTTAACCGCTCCTTTAGAAAGGAAAAGAGGGAAACCAAATTAAAGCACGTTTTACGCAATTTCAAGTTTTGCTTGAGCTTCCATGAAATAACTTGAATTATCATATTTAAGATTTTCAATTAAACACAATTAAATATCAAATCTTAAATTGTCTAATTCAGGGTTCAAGGGACAACAAAATGAACTAAAAATTCCCAAGCAATATTGTTTACTATCAGATAATCCAATCTCATTTACACTATTTATATACCTACCAAACATATATATATATATATATATATCTCAAAAGGACAATACACATGTATTGAATATGTAAGTGCGAACCCCAGAATAGAACGGATCTAGCAAAATCGATTACATAAGTATTGTCTACAAATGAATGTATTATATGCAATCCATTCCAAAACTTTTCATTATTTCTACCGGGAAACAAACGAAAAATTAGAGGGCGATTAGGACTTACTTGAAAATGTAAAGCAGAGAGAGGATGAGCTCTCGACATGGCCATAAAGAGAATGGTGAAGAGGAAATCATCACGGGAGTGATGTATTTAAGTTATAGCGTAAACTTGTACTATGTTAAGAGATGCAAATAAATGGAGAAGGAGATTTTCCGTGAAGAAAAAGAGGGAAGAGACGCAGCCGATCAAAGAGAGAGAAGCAAAAGGGAAAGAGCCCAAGTGTTAAACAAAGAAACCGTCATGGAATCGTTTGGAGATAGCAGTTTGTAATGACTATTGAAAGCCTTCCTAGAAAGCCGTTGGTTTGGTAGGGATGATGAACTGCCGTTGATGGGGGAGAAAACGGCGAAACGGAAAGAGAAAGAAGGCCACACTAGAAAGGAGCTCTAGAGAAAATGTAGGGGGAAATAATTGGGACATGTGTAAGCAGTAGGTAAAAAAGGGCGTTATGAATAGTCGTAATGGAAGTAATGGAAATAAAGGAGATAGTGACACGTGGCAAAAGCAAATGAAAGGGCTTCCGTTTTACTTATATTAAATAGATATATAGATACTAGTTTTAAAACCGTACGATGTACCCGCGTCAATTTTTATGCGTAATACATAAAATTTAATAGATAGAATTTGGCAGAGTAAAAAATATCCACATATATTATTAATGAAATAATGTACAATAAATGATAAACAAAGGATACAAGCAAGCTTTGATCTTCTTGTATTGCAAAATTTATTCAATAATACTTTCAATCAAACCATAACATAATTAATAGCAAGAATAAAAAAAAATCTTTAATCTGTGAAGCCCACAAAAAGTAATACATATTTCACTAATTTAACAATATTAGTATACTAGGTATTACCTGTGCCGAATGACACGGAAACGGAAAAAAAAATAACTGATAATTAAAAAATAGTGAGATTAAGCAAAAAATACATAATATTTAAAAAGATAAGCAACTTATTTAACTGTCAAAAATACCTGTGGGGGGGGGGGGGTGAGGGGGTTTTTTTCGCTAAAATCGAACTCGAAATACTAAAAGATATATTCAACTCGATTAGGTGAAAACCTCAAATTTGCCTCCGTTTATGATCTATATTATTAAGTAAAAAAACATCACATCAATAGTTTATCAAATAAATAGTTCACATTTAATTACAACAAATAAGATAAATTCTAAGCCATTAGATGTGTTTCTATAACATCAAATCAAAGAAGTCCACAACTCTCTCTCTCTCTCTCTCTCTCTCAACCAATCTACTCCATTTGTCTCACTTTTCTCTCTCATTAAGTTTTTATAAAACTTAAAGCAAATTAACTTTAAATATATATTATTAAAATTAGCATATTTGAAATATACTTATCGATACCTATAAAATAAGATCTATTATGATTATAAATTTACGTCTAAAAGAATTTTTTTTTAAAGAAAAGCTATTATAACCTACTTTTCTCTATTTAAACATGTTTTTCTTTTCGTATGACTTACATTCAAATAACTTTACACAATATATTTGTTTCAAATCCAATTCCAACCAAATTTTTCCTTTAGTTTAAAAATATAAAAGATATATGTTTTTATTTAATCTTTTACAAACTTAAATAGCTTGTTTAAATTTATTTTTTTAAAGGCATTTATTTCCAATGGTCCATATATTAACAATTAGTAAAACCCTTCCTCTTTTTTTTTTTTATAATAAAAGCACATTATTTTTGTAAACCAATGTTACTATCAATGGTACCATCTATTTATAATTAAAATTTTAGAAATATATATTGTCATTGTAATAATAATGAGATATATTAATTTTTTTCAAATATTTATTTTTGTATGTTTTGGTGAATGATTAGGGATGACAAATTAACCCAACCCTACCTTAATGAGGTGATAAAAACGGTTCAATTTTTTATTTTTTTTGATCTAAAAAAAAGTCCAAATTTAAACATATTATAAACGGAGGTGAATTTGAGGTTTTCAATTAATCGCGTTGAATGTATCTTTTGGTATCTCGAGTTCGGTTTTAGCAAAACCCCCTCTCACCCCCCCCCCTCGTGCACACGCTTGACAGTTAAATAAGTTGTTTATTACAGTTTTACGCTATTTAAATATTAGATATTTTTTTCTTAATCTCACTATTTTTTAACTCTCAATTGTTTTTTTTACGTCACCATGCCATTCATCACTGGCAATGCCTAGTATGTTTAAATTCGAACCCTTTTCACCACCCCATGCGTCACATACAAAAATAAATATTTGGAAAAATTAATGTATCTTAGAAAAATTAATGTATCTCATTATTATTACAATGACATTATATATTTCTAAAATTTTAATTATAAACATATGGTACCATTGGTAGTAATACTGGTTTACAAAAATAATGTGCTTTTATTAAAAGAAAAAAAAGGATGGATGGCGCTAATTGTTAATATACTAGGTATTGCCCGTGCTGAATGGCATGGAAAAACATAAAAAAATTGACAATTAAAAAATAGTGAGATTAAGAAAAAAATACATAATATTTAAAAACTGTAAAACTGTAATAAGCAACTTATTTAACTATCAAAAACACCCACGAGGGGGGGAGGGGTGAGAGGGGGGTTTTGCTAAAACCAAACTCGAGATACTAAAAGACATATTAAACTCGATTAGTTGAAAGCCTCAAATTCGCCTCTGCTTATGACCTACATTATTATTACAATGATATTACATATTTCTAAAATTTAATTATAAACAGATGGTACCATTGATAACAACACAATAAAACCGGTTTAAAAAAAAGGTATTTAATAAGAAAAAAAGGAAGGATTGTGCTAATTGTTAATATATAATACCACTGGTAATAACAAACTATTTTAAAAAAATTAAACAAACTATTTAAGTTTGTAAAAGATTAAATAAAAACATATATCTTTTTTGTATTTTAAACTAAAGGAAAAATTAGTTTGAAATTGGATTTGAAACAAATATATTGTGTAAAGTTATTTGAAAGTAAGTTATATGAAGAAAAAAACCTGTTAAAGAGAGAAAAGTGGTTTACAATAGCATTTCTTTAATTTATTTATTTAGACGTACTTTATAATCATAATGGATTTTATTTTATAGGTATCGATAAGCATATTTCAAAATGCAATTTTAAATAATTAATAGTTAATTTATTGTATTTAAAGAAGGTTAATGTTTTTAAAATTTTATAAGAAAAAGTTTAATGAAGAAAAATGGATAAATTA